>OY253684.1:381451-758204 GCA_958009085.1 Protoeuglena noctilucae
TGGCCAGCAGCCGCGACATGAGGTCCAGGGCTTCGGGGGCCATGACCCCACGGAAGCGCGCGGGGAGGCTCGTGTCGGCCTCCGGGGAGGGCATCGCGAGGCCCCGATACCGCGCGTTGGTCGCAAAGGCGTGGGCCATGGCCGCCGGGACGGGGCCCAGGGCGCGCTGGATGACGTAGAGCTGGTCGATGTCCGAGTCGCCCGGGAAGAGCGGCTGGCCGTCCGACAGCTCGCCCATGATGCACCCGATGGCCCAGATGTCCACGGGGAAGCTGCGGGGGAGAGGACACGGGAAGGGCAACGTCAACATCCACATCGCGAGACGAGGACGGGGTAAGCAGACCAGTTTGAGCACCGGCAGTTGTGATCAGCGGAACAGGTGAGCCGGATTGGCTTTGCTTGGCGCGGGGCATTACCTGTAGGGCTGGCCCACGAGCAGCTCCGGGGCCCGGTACCATCGTGTGCTGACGTAGTCTGTGAGGTCGGGCGGCGAGCCCTGGAGCGGGCGCGCAAAGCCAAAGTCGCAGAGCTTGAGGATGCCGGCGCCGAGGCCGGGCTGCGGGCGGGGAGGGAGGCGCTTATCAGCACCGATGGTGGCATGGCGTTTATGCCATGCAGCCCTCTATGCAGCCCAGCCGCGGCCCCTCGCCAGCGCGTTTTGGATGGGGTCCCTGTTCTTGGAGATGAGGAGGTTCTCCGGCTTGATGTCGCGGTGGATGATGCTGCGGGAGTGGCAGAAGGCCACGGCGCGCAGCAGCTGGAAGATGTAGCTGCGGACCGCTGGCTGGGGCAGGCCGTCCGGGGACTCGTCCAGGACCTCGAGCAAATTCTTTTCGAGGAACTCAAAAACCATGTAGAGCTTGCCCTTGCGCTGCGGGCAGGGCGCAGCTCGCACGGTTGTGGAGGAGTGAAAGGATGCAGATGCCGCGGTTCACGAAGCCGCGAGGCCCTGTGTGGCGGACGCATGCCGTGGGAATGAACACAGCGGAAGCTCTGCTCGCGTCGTGCGCCGGGGTGGGACTGGCTCAGGGCAGTCGAAGGCGTGCGGCAGTGCGCGCTCAACAGAGCACACCGGGGCCCCCAGCGCGCCCGTGGAGCCCAGCAGCACACTCCAGCGCACCTTGAAAGCCTCCCGGAGCCGCACGATATTCTCGTGCTGCAAAGCGCGCAGAGTCTTGACCTCGCGGACAATCGTTTTGCGCACCATCTCATCGTCCTCCCCCTGCGGGCGCCGCGCCGTTGACTGCGTTAGCTTGTCACCCAAGTGCGCGTCCCGTGCGCAAACCGCGGGCAACGAGCGGGCCCAGAAGCAGTGGCTTTCCCATCCACCCCAGCAGGTGCACGTCGAGCCCCATCGCCGGACAGCCAGGGGCGCGACCGGCACGAAACGCAGAGGATGCATGCAGCCCGTCCAAACGGTCGCGATGCGCCCTATGCACGGGTCCAGCAGCGGGCAGCGCGACCCGAGGCCGCCAAGCATGTGGCACGTCGTCCCGCAACGGCGGGCGCATGCGGGCGCGGGGAGGCTGTCGCAGCGAGCACGGGCAGCACCGATGCTACTCCGTCAACACACAGGAAGTGGAAATGCGCTCGCGGGTGGTGGGATGGTGGGGGTCCAAGCGGAAGCGTTTCCCCCGATGCAGCCCGCGCGCGGGGACGCCCGGAACGTGGCCCCGCAAACAATGAATGCAAATCAGCAATTCCCACCAATCACCGGCGCGCGAGCCGTGCCATGCTTCGCCCACGCCTAGCCCTGCCCCGCAACCAGCGTTTGCGCGGAGCTGCGCGCACCTCTTTGATTTTCTTCACGGCTACGATTTCCCCCGTCTCGTTGTTGCGGCACTTGAGCACCATGCCATACGCCCCCTCCCCCACGATGCCGAGCACTTCGTACTTGTTCATGGTTCACCGGCGCGTGAGGGCGGGATCCCGTGTCCGGGACGCAACCAGCCTAAACCATGCTGGCCGAGCGGCCGCGGGGTGGGACTAGCGGGGCTGAGGCGAGCGTTGGCGATGCAGCGTCGTGCGGGATGCGTGCGTGGCTTCGCGGGGCAGAGCTGCACGCGACACATCCAGCGCAGCGGCTAGGCGAAGTGGAGGCGATGTGGTCGGGGACCAGCACGCGCGTCAGCCATTTGCAAATCGAAAACGGGCCTGACATTTCGGTAAAGCCCTTGGTACGCCGGCAAGCACAATCAAAGGGCGCGGCTGGTCGAACGCCCCGTCATTCCGCTGTATTCACAAATTCAACGCGCCCGGAACACGAGAGATCGACCATGCTAAAAAACCCGTGGTGGAAGCACGTCGAGGGACCGTTCCCGACGTGGGAGGGCCCCCTGGTGAGAACTGCTGATGAACTGGATACTATGCTGCATGGCAGTGTCCACGACACGCAGTGGCGACGGGTCTTTGCTCGCGCAGGGGTGCAAGCCGGATGGAGGGGGCAGCCACCGCGGACAGGGCAAGGTTGGGGCCATGGAGGTCCACAGAGCCGTGTATCGCAAGGATGCAGACGGTGCGTGCATCGCGGGGTTGCATCGTCGGTCCTGTGCGTGGCGGGCATGCCGTGGGAATACCAACGGTTTCGTGTCCCCCGCGTCCCCGGCGCCCGATGTTCTCGCATCTGCTGCGCGATAACGCAAGCCACGTTGCACATAGAATAGGCAGCGGGGACCATGCATGCAAGAGACTCGCTACATCCCTCGCACGCGGTCTCGGGAGCAACCTCGCAACGCTCGCCGCTCGCAGCGGTCCGGAAGGCCGTGGAGAACGGCGCGAGCGTGAACGAGGTCGAGGGAGCTGGGTGCACGCCGCTGCATAACGCGGCCTGGTGCGGGTGGCTCGAGGTGCGGGGGTATGCGCTCAGTGTGCGTCGGGCAGCTGTCGGCCAGGTTTGCCCGACGCCCTCTGCCCAGTCGTGCCCCTGGCTGACCTCGACATCGGACCCTTGATTACAGGGCGTTGAGCTGCTGCTGGAGCTCGGGGCCAAGATCGACGCGTCCAACAACGCCGGCGACCGCCCGTACCACTGGCGAGGGGCGCGCGTTCGCCCCCTCCACAACGTCCACAGCGTCGGCGTGTCTGCGTACTTACATACATAGCCAACTTGATGTCATGACTCTTGGGGTGTTCTTGACCCGCAGGGCCCTGCTGATGGACCACAAAGACGTCATGGACTTCCTGGTGGCCAAGGGCGCGACCACCGAGCGCGGCCAGGTCATCGTCCAGGCGAGTGGATGTCGGGACAAACGACCTCGTGGCGGGCTCGCTCAACTGATACCTGGGTGCATGTCCAGCAGCAGAGATAGCTGGACAGGGTCCATGGCCACACCACCTGCAGGACCATACGCCCAAGGTCTGGGACTTCTTCAAGAAGGACTGCTGGGCCCACCACCCGAAGTGAGTACAGAGTGCCGTACCTGGGATGCGGACCGCGCCCTGCCTTGAGTTGGCGTGACCACGATGCGTGCACCGCGGCCTTCAAGCTTCATGGGTGCGGCGAGCCGCCTGATGCTGGTTTGCGCTGTAAGCACGCAGGCCTTACCAGGACTTCATGGATTGGCGCCGCAAGAAGGACCAGGAGGAGCAGGAGGATGACAACAGGACCATCCCCGACATCTGAGCCTGAGCCAGACATCTGAGCCTTCCCAGGCTGGCAACGGATGGCACCCGAGTGCCGTGTAAATGCGCCGCTCCGCCGCAGGTGGCCGCTGGCGATGCATAGCTTGGCTGCACCTGTCGGGGAAAGCTTTGCGCCCCTCTGCCATCGGTTTGCCGGGTCCTTGTCAAGGAGAATGCCTAGCTATGATTTCTCTCGCTTATGGAGTACTGTCAAGCTGCAGCAAATCCTCTCACGCATCCCGCTCGGCGCGGCACCAAGCGACAGCATCGCACGTGCCAGTGGACCGGGCACGCGTGCACGGATCCGCCCTTAGCTACCCCTCCGCGACGCCCGCCACTCTACTGCGCGGTTATTCCGTCTGGTTGCCGCATCTGCCTGAAGGACCACTGGATGGGCGGGTTGTGACAGCGACGCGAGAGGGCGTGACGAGACGCCCGGCGGGTCCCCGCGCCTGCCGGCGCCGCATCAGCAGGGACCGTCGCGCATGGACCTGGAATCCACGTCCGTTCCCCAGCCGGAGCGCTTCGCGCGGTTTTACTTCCCCATCCAAGGCACCCGCGCCACCCGGGGCTTGTGAGTCGCGCGCGACGGCTCCCGCTTCCCTCCCGTCGGCTCGGAGGAAAACCTTTGCTTGCGCCAGCGCCGCGTACATCGGCGCGCTTCAAACGGCGCCGAGCGGCTCCAGCAGGCCCGCGCATGCCGCCTGCCGGCCTCCCGCGCTCTCACCAGGCCGCGCCTCCGTGCTCGCAGCTTCACCGAGACTCCGGCTAAAAATGATTTCGTGGAGGGCGGGATCAATGCCGTGGGCCCACCCCTGAGCCTGACGGCGAAGCGGTGAATACGCTGCCCCGCAACGTTGCATGGTGCCGCAGCGTCTCTGTGCCACGCAGTCCGCTTTTGGGCATACCGTCGGATTTTCATCGCCGATATCCTCGTATCCCGCGTGACCAGCGCCTCGAAGGACTGCTCGTTCGCGCTCCCGGCCCGCCGACCTGTGCCCACCTGTATTGCCGTGCATCGCGCGCCAGCGGTGCTTATCCGGCGCAGCGATTTGTTCAACCGCATCATCTTACTTTATTATTTCCCGCGGCGCCCCCGCAGGCCTCCGGAGGCCCCCGCGATGGACAGGGAGACGCTGTCCAAGACGGGCGGCCTTCCGCCGCTCCCGACATTCCGCGCGTCGTCCGACGCGACCCCGACGCGGCCCAACACGCAGCAACAGAGCGACCTGAGCGCGACGGGCACTTCGGCGGTCGTCGCGCCCACGCCCAAGCTCGCGGCGTCCCAGGCCCGCCAGTCGCACCCGCCGCTGCCCTTCTTCGGCCACTTCGACGTCACCACGCCCTGGGACTTCGACCACCCGGCCGTGGACACCTCCGCCTACTCTCCGCAGCTGGGCTACTCGCGCTTCATGCTCGCGTTCGTGCCGCTGAGCCACGAGGACCCGACAGCCGGCACCGACGGCCTCAAGCTCCGCCCCGGCCCCGCGGACGAGCGCCCGCCGGCCGCGGCGCTCCCGGACGGCGCTTTCTCCGCGAGCGGCGCGCTGGCCCGCAAGTTCTCGTCGCTGCGCGTCGGGGACTCGGTGGAAATCAAGGAGATTGCCGAGTGGGCCGCGCGGCTCTACCCTCGCGGCGTGCACGACCTCAAGCCCCTGCTGATCCTGTGCCAGGGCCTGCTGCGCGACGTGCTGGCGGAGAAGTACTCTTTCTACTGTGAGGAGATCCTTTTGCTGCGGGACACGCTGCGGGATACACAGGCGCGGTGGAAGGCGGACATCGAGGAGATGCAGAGGACGATCGAGCAGCTGCAGCAGAGTCTGTCGGAGCAGGAGGTCCGCGTGGGGGTCGTGGAGAAGTTCAAGGGGGCCATGGCCAAGATGAAGGAGGCGCAGCAAGTGCAGGAGAAGGCGAGGGGCGGGGGGCGGGCGTGGATGGGGACAGACAGCTGGCCGGGACTGATGTTAGGATTTCATCATTTGCGGTGTATTACACGTGCTTGCCGGCAGGTTGCTCAGACCCATGTGGCTGGCTCACCTCAGTAGCAGCCCATGCCGCTCTCCACGTGGCAACGCTCATGATCGGTTTCGATATTGATCTGCCTCGTCCATGTCCGCAGAGCGAATACGACAAGAAGGTCAAGGAGATGCTGGCGCAGAAGGAGCAGAACCGGCTGAAGCTGGAGAGCATGTACGCGCAGGCGGTGGCCGACTTGGAGAAGAACAACAAGACCATCGATCAGCTGCGGCAGCAGGTCGAGAAGATGACCGACGAGGCGGGGGTGAGGGGCTGGGCGGGGTGGGGTGGGGTGACGGTCGCGGGGCTTGGGGAGTGGGGCGGTGGCAGCTTGGGTAGGGCTGGGTGGGGTGCTTTGCTAAGCATACCACCTGTGCAGTGCATGCCACCTGTGCTACCCATACCATCTCCCCAATGCCACGCATGCCACCTCGCGTCGTCCCTCCGCAGGTGGCGGACACTCGCATGAAGTCCCCGGAGCACCAGTCTAAGACGGACCAGCGCAAGCTGCAGGCGGCGCAGGCGCTGATCAAGAGGCTGCAGGAGCACCTGCGCAACAAGGCGCGGTTCATGAACATGGCCTTCCACGACGCGCGGATCGAGCAGTCGCTGCAGGGGCTCATGGAGGGGACGGGTGAGGGGAGAAAGGGGGAGGGGTAGATGCAGGGGGTGAGGGAGGCAGAGTTCAGATGGCGGAGTGCAGCTGCAGGCGACAAGGGGCCGGGAGCAGGTGCGATAGGCTTCCACACTGTCCTCTCCTCCTTCTCTCAGAGGACCCCCGGGAGATCGCCAAGTGGATGCAGCGCAACGGCGTCCTGGCGTCCGCGCAGCTGCTGAACCTCCTGCAGGCGGAGCAGGCCTACAGCACCGTCACCGAGCTGCCCAAGGACTTCGCGGCCGGGGTCATGTCGGAGGCGACCGTGTCGGCGGTGGCGAAGATGGTCGAATTCGCCGCCAATTCGGGGCCCGCGGGGCCGGACCTGGCGCGCGCGCTCGCGGAGATCATGCAGGACATGAGCCCCTCGCGCGTGGCTGCGGTCATGGCCGACCTGCCCGCGGACGTCTTCGAGGAGGTCTCGGAGCACTTCGGTGAGGATATTAGTGTCACAAACATTAGTGGAAAAGCGCGCGGGAGGTTCCGGGAGGCTTAGGCTTGTGCCCTGGCCTCCCACGTCGGCCAACAATTTCTACCACATCATGCTCCTCCCAAGCCTCCCCGCGTACGTCAAACTGCCCCAACCAGTTCTCAGCATAATATAAAATCGCTTTCCTCGCCCCTCGTCCCCGCAGCGTTCGCATTGGAGGAGAACCGCAAGAGCAACAAGCGCCGCGTCAAGTTCTTTGGCGGGGAGGGCGAGGACGAGGAGGACGTCGAGGTGGACTTCAAGCCGGAGGGGCTGCGGAGGATGGTGACGGAGGCTAGGGACATGAAGGTGCTGCTCAGGTGAGAGGCAGAGCTTCACACAGGGCGCGTGGCGGGAAGGGAGCAGCTGCACCGTATATGTGTGATCATGCCGAGAATTGCATCACGGCGATCGCAATGCAATTCCAGATTACCAAGACGCTCACCAAGCGCTTTGATACAACACCACATATCATCCACATCGCAAGCGACGATGCGAACGGTCGCGTCGCCCCCTCGTCCCTCCGCCCCTCGTCCCCACCGACCCGCCCCGCGCCTCCCGCACCCCCCGCAGGTCGGCGACGCA
Organism: Protoeuglena noctilucae; assembly: GCA_958009085.1. Classification (NCBI taxonomy): domain Eukaryota; kingdom Viridiplantae; phylum Chlorophyta; class Pedinophyceae; order Marsupiomonadales; family Marsupiomonadaceae; genus Protoeuglena; species Protoeuglena noctilucae. The sequence continues at coordinate 388,798 of OY253684.1, forward strand.
AGCCTGGGAGGATCTGGAAGACGTGATGAACGACGAGGACATGGGACTGAAAGAGGGCGAGGAGTTGGACAGGGACGGCAACGCGCCTCGTGTCCAGAAGGCATTGGCGACTGTCAACAAGGCGGCCAAGCGTGCTGCGGACAAGATGAACGAGCTCGATCCCAAGGTCGTCGCCGAGATGATTTCCGACATGGAGGGGGGCGTGGCGGACGCCATCATGGACAAGATGGACCCACAGGCGAGTATAACGGTGTATGTACTTGGGTGTTCGTACTAGGTCAAGAGGGTATCGGATGTTGTCATGGACAAGATGGACCCACAGGCGAGTGGGTGTCGTGTTGGTGGTTGATTGGCTGGCTGGGAGTGTCTCATGTCGCTTGCTGTCGGCTCTCATCGCCTTCGTCTCACCAACCGCGCCAATGTTCACATCCACATCCCCTTTCGCAGTCGGCCGCCAAGGTCATCGAGGCCATCGTCTCACCCAAACACAACCCCAATATTCATATTCATATCCATGCCCCCCCTTTGCAGTCGGCTGCCAAGGTCATCGAGGCCATCGCCGAGCGCGCCGTCGACACCCAGGCGTTGAAGCTCAAGCAGGGGAACGACGTCGACAAGCTGCTGGCGGCCATCGGTGAGAGGAAGAGGGGATGGGCGTGAGTTGTTCATGGGTCCTTTGTCGCCCTTTTTCTCACCATCAGCATCGTCCCTCTCATTAACGACCCACCCACACGTCAACCACCCACCCACTCTCTCATCCACAACCCACCCACACTCCCCCGCCCCCTCACCACCCACCCACTCCCTTCCCCTCACCCCCCCGCAGAGCGCGTGGCCCGCAGCCGCACGCACCTGGAGCTGACCGACCGGCTGCGCACGGTGCAGAACCTGATGATGCACGTGCACGGCATCGGGTTCACGCTCCGGCAGCTGGTGGACGACTCGGGTGACCCAGAGGACATCGATTTAGAAACCGAGCCAGCACCCATTGACAGCCTCAAGCTGATGCTGCGGATGGACACCCTCAGCTCCAACGAGCCGCACGTGACGAGCATCGGGGAGGCGGGGGCTGCGGACCTGCTGAGGGAGCTGGACGGGGACAGGCCGGCGACGGGGGAGGCGCCCGCTGAGACGGAGGAGGAGCGCATTGCGGCGGCGATGGCGGCAGACGTGGGCGGGGACTCGATCCAGATGTCCGAGAGTGAGAGGGAGCTGGCGAGGAGGAACATGGAGAACCTGGCCGTGTGCCTGGTGAGCTGGGGGTGGTGGTGGCTGATGTTACAACATGCGATGTAGGTGGCATGTATGGACGGTGGGTCGACCCACCCCTGCATGCGTCTACCTCCCCACCCTGCACTTCCCTCACTCACCCACCCGCACCCAACTCACCCCATGCACCCCTCCCCACCCCCCCAGGTCGCCACGCTGCAGCACGAGCAGCCCGTGGTGACGCGCGCCCACATGGCTGCGCCCGTGTTCATCAAACAGGACGCGAAGGAGTTCGTCTTCGGCACCCTGTCCACCTCCCAAGGCTCCAACACCATGTGCCCGCTCTGCAAGCGCGGATCCGAGACCAACGAGCTGACACCCCAGGCCATCCAGCACATGATGCTGCTGGCCAAGGCGATCGGGGAGGGGGTGTCCGCGGTGGCCGAGGCCGAGCGCATCTCGGTCGAGAAGGTGGAGAGGGTGCTCGAGGAGGCGCACTCGGTGCGCGAGATCCCCATCCCGGGTGAGTCCTGAGTGGGGGCGGTGTGACTGGTGATGTGTGCAGTATTATAAGATTGACGATGCGTGATTGGTAATATATAATACATGGGTCGGGGAACCATTTGCCGTTCCACAATTGTGTATCCGTTGCCTCTCTCCCCGCAGACGACAGGACCAGCAGGCATTGTTCAAATACACTATCACTCAATTGCTTACCTGCATCATCGATATCTATAGTCATCTCTCATTCCCCGCAGACGACAAAGACTAGCAGGCGGTGTTCACATGGATCACCACTCCATTGCTAACCACTCTCATCTCTTTCTTTCTCATCACCTGCAGACGACAAGGACCAGCAGGCGGTGTTCAAGGAGACGCTGCAGATCATCGCCCTCCGCATCACGCAGAAGATGCGCACGTCCGAGGTGCTCAGGAAGCAGCTCGCGGAGATCAAGTCCTACGCCAAGCCACCCAAGCAGGTGAGTTGTACAGGGTGCAGGAATGCATGTCTCAAGCCTCTTACAAATCGCGGTCTGTCAAGCTCACCCGCTGTCACTATGACATTCCCATCCGTGCCAACCCACTCACCCATTAACACCACCACCTCTCCCCACCCACCCATGCACTGCATCTCCCCACCCCCACCACCCTTACCTCCCTCGCCCCCCCAGGTCGTGCAAATCATCCTCTGCACCTTTCTCCTCCTCGGCTACCCCGGCATCGACCGCTACCTCACCAAGGACCTCACCGTGCCCGTCGACACGCGGGCATTATGGGCCTTCCTCCGCAAGGGCATTTCGCTGGAGAAGCCCAGCCCCAAGTACCTGCCCCCATGCATGTCGCGGCTGGCCGAGGTGAGGTCGGGGTCAACGCTTGCGTGCTTGCATGCTTTAGATGGGAGTGATTGGGAAGGTAGTGCCATGCTGGGCTGGATAGGGTGGCGACAGAGCGCACGTTGAGAATCGTCGCGCTCGTCTCGCCGCTCATCACCAACATGCCTACCATTCTCTGTCCCGCCCAGATCATCACCAAGATCCCCCTCCCCGACTTCGCCTACCGCTCCTCCATCCGCGCATTGGAGGGAATCTCCCACACGGAGGCCAAGCAGGGGTCCCACGCCACGGCCATGCTCCGCAAGTGGTGCCTGGCCATGATCAACCTCCACCGACTCATCCACGTCGAGAACATCTGAAAAAGATATATATGGGGTGGAGATGCGGGGTGGACGGGGAGTTGAGGTTTGAGTCCTGCAGAGGGCATGTGGAAACACGCACGGGTTGCTTTAACAGGGGTGTGGTGACCCGGGTTGGCGCCCTATGTGGTTGTGGTGTTGTCGGTAGGGTTAGGGCATCTGTTCGTGACACGACCTGTCGTGCTGTTTGATCGTCCCTTTCGTCTTGCGGTCTCTCACAGCAAGGCTCGCTGCTTGTGACTGTAATGCTTGAGCAGGGTGCCGGTGCCCGCTCCTAGCCCCGCCATAGATCGCTCGTGTGTGGCTCCTGGTGATTTCAAACGCTCTAAATGAAAGAATACATAGATGTAATAGCTAAGCCTTATGTAGGAGGCAACGTCATCGTCTGCCTTGAAACATGACACCTTAGACAGAAAAAGTGACAGTCCAAGTGGCGAGCTCAGAGAAACTCTCTTAGCCTTTTGCACGCGTACCATTGGGGTTTGCCCGGGCGTGCAACTCTGGCAGCGGCATGGGCACCCACATGCCCAGCACCCCGTACCCCACCGCCATCATCCCCGCCTCCAACGCCGCCCCGAGCGCCCGCACGGGCCCATACGACACACCCTCTGCAAATTGTCCCTCATGCCTCCCTTCTCCAGACCCCACCCCTGCCTGCGCCCCTGTTGTGGTTGGCAAAGGCACTACAGCCGTGGGGACACGCAAGCGGTCGAGGAGGAAGGGAAGCTCCAATTGAACCGCCTCGCCCGCCAGGCGAACGTTCGAGAAGACTGCGGGGGGTGCTCTAGCTGGGAATCGTTCCGGTGACCCATCCACTGCGCTTAGACGGTGCGCACCGCATCACGCGTGTGTCACTCGCCTGTTGCTGCCGCCGGCCGCGTGAAGAGCCCCGCCACGCACGGCGCCCCGATCGCCCCGTGCTGCACCCTGCGCCAGAGATCTCGCCAGGACCCCGGCCATTCCAGCGATGTCCCAAGTAATGCGCCTGCGCCTCGCCCCATCCCCGGCCCAGCCTCTCTCGGGCTCACCCCTGCCCCGCTCATCCCCGTACCCTCCGCCCCCGTCCCGCCCTGCCCCTGCACCGCGAACGCAACCCCGTACACGTCCGCGTCGCCCCAATCCGCGATGCTCTCGGGGGTGCTCGGGGGCTGCGCCAAGAGGACCCCCTCTTCCTTACGCCCCGCCAGTTGCGGCGCCGTCCGCGCCAGAACCTGACCCAGGTACTTGTCCAATGCAGAGAACTGGGAACAGAAACAGAAGAATAGGTGATCTATTAGATTGTAGTCACTGAACCGGGCATTGCATAAGGTCTCCACCCTAAGGGTGGAGACAGGCGCATCACCCTGTGCACTGGCGCCTGTGTGCATGGCGCGTGGGCCACGGCTCGCTCACCATCTCGCGAGACGTGGCCGCCAGCACCACGTCCCTCGGCCCCGCTGCCACCAGAATCCGCTCCCCTCGCGCCGCCATCACTGCTGCCTTTACCAGGGATCCCAACGACGCGTCTCCCGCATCGCACGGCAGCACCCGGACACCGTATGGCTCAAAGGGCGCGCATGTGGCCTGCGCTGCGCTCGCGCGCGTCGCGGAGCTCTGCGAACGTCGTCCGGGGTCGGGGGCAGCCACGAGGACCTCGTAGGTGAAGGAGGGGCCCTGGGCGTCGCGCCTGCGTGTGACGGCAAGCGAGCTCTTTTGGGCCAGTGACGCGCGCGATGGAAACGGACGACGCGCATGGGTCGCGGCTCCTCACCGCTGCCGCAGCGTGCGGACGACCTCCTCGACCGGGAGGCGGTCCTCGGGCAAATGCGCGTACACGACCAGCACCACGGTCAAGGAGACGACAGCGGGCTCGAATATCATAGCGCGATTGCCCCCCTGCGAGCCGAAATTTGGCTTGGCTTCAGCGACATGAATTGCGTGCCCGCTGCTGTGCGTGGCGCGCTCTTACCTCGCCATGGTATGCACGTATGGCACGCTGATTGAGTTCGTTAAGGTACGACGTAATGAGCAGGGCAATGCCCGCGAGATACATGATCGGCTGGGCCAGCCAGCGCAACGCCAGGGCCCTCGCATGGGCGAGCGACAGCTGCAGGCCGGGCCACATGCCGTCGCGTGCTCCACGAGCGGACGATTGTGGGGGGCCTTCCTGGACGTGCCACGCTATCTGCGCTGACAAAGCGCCGCTGGCTTGCGGGTTACCCCCGCCAGATCCTCTTCTCGCCAGCCCAAGGCCTCTGGGCCGCCCCCGACCACTCCAGTCCTTTCGTATACTCTTGCATCGTTCCTCGAGCCGTGTAGAGTGCCCTTGACACGCCCGACGTCTTGGATATTTCTCGATAAGGTGGTGGGACCGGCGAGCGATGAGCCAGCTGCTGGGCGCCCGCTCGTGGGCTCGATGTGACAGCCGCGCCACTCCGTCGCGGCAGGAGCCGCGGCCCAATGGACTCTCGCGGCTCCCCGCGGGCACCCGCGCCCGTCGCTTGGCACGGTGCGTCTTCCCGCGATGGTGCCGCACTCTGGGGGCCCCGGACCCAGCGCATGGTCTGCAAGTCATCGTCTGCAATCAGATGCCGCGCATAGTCCCGGGATCGTTGCTCCCGCGGCACCCGGCCCACCCGTGCCGCCACCGTCTCCCCTCGCAGATGGCAGGCGCGTGCCGAAAGCGTGGAGAACGAGGCGGAGCGGGACCTTGAGGCGGAGGTGGAGGCGTTTATGCGGAAGCAGGCGGAGGCGGAGGGGAGCATCAGCGATGCCCAGAAGCCCGAGCGCGTTTTGGGCGCAGACATCGTCTCTGACTCCGACGCTGAGGCCATGTGCAAGGGCATTCTGAGCGTGAGTTTGTGTAGAAGTTGCCCAGTGGCCTGCGACGCCGTTCGCAGGCGTCCCGGCACCGGACAACACAGCTAACACGTACGTTGTCCCATCCGTGTGCTTGTGCAGGCCCTGCGCACCCTGATGGACAAGCGGGACATGACGGTAAACGAGGTGAAGCTGATTCTCCAAATCGAGGATCCCCGCGCCAAGGAGCAGCGACAGATGGGCATTGAGGACAAATCCGGCATCAGCCGCGACGAGATTGCCCTGGCGTTCACGGTGAGGGAGCCTGAGGTTGAGCCCGCGCCGCTGGGTGACACGAACGGTGTTTGCACATGACTTGGTATTGGTACTCGGTATCAGTGACGGTGACGTGCCACCCGGGCTGCTTACATCCCATGGAGTGTATTGCGGCCACTTCATGTCGAGCATCTGTCGCTGTGTGCTTGCAGGATGTGGTGGACGGGCGCGTCCCCAAGGACCGCATCGCTCTCAAGGTGTTGCACGAGGAGATGGTCAACTGGCCCTTCCTGGAAGTTGAAGGTAGCCTTGCCTAAGGGTGCGTCTTTCGATGGCCCCTTGCATGCACCTTGATGCTCCCTACGTCCATGCTCTTGTCACTTGCCAATCGCTGGCTGAAGATTTCTCGACTGCCCATGTTGTGCTCCTGTCTTGCGCCCGACGCAGGCAAGCCGGCCGCAGATGTGGACGCCACGTCCATCCGAGAGTTCGAGTCTCAGAGGGCCGGGCAGAGCGCAGTGCCAGGGTACAGGTGAGCGAATGGAATACGAACTTGCGTAGTAGTGGTCAGAGCGTAGTCTAGCAACGATGTCACGGTGCCTCCTTCAGTCATGGCGCCCAACCCACCTGTGCTCATGTGCCGCCATAGCCCCTGCGTGCAGGGCGGGGCAGGCGCAGCCACCGATCGGCAGCGACCCCAACGAGGAGAAGGAGAGTTTGGCGGACATGCTGCCGGACTGGGTAGGGTACGGCTTCCTGTACGGTGTCAGCGCAGTGCCTGTCATCATCGCCCTCTCGGCCGTGGCTGTGCTCTTCTACAACTCGCTGCAGTAGCCGCGCTGCTCTCGTTTGAACATCCGAGAGAGCAAAAGCAATTACGTGCTAGATGCTACCTGAAAAGTAGTATATTTGGCTGAAAAAGAACTAGAACTAAAGCATCGTTTCACGCAAGCGTCGGCTGCAGCGCCGTCATCGGTCCAGGGTGGCGTTCTTCCACCGCGAGGCCTCCATTGCGAACTTCATGCTCTCCCCGTACCTGACACCTCGGTCAGCGGATTTCTGCGGTCAATGAGATGTGTGACCGTTGGACAGGACGCGGGAAGATTCACCTTGGCCCATCATGCAGTGGGTCGGCGCATCGCACACCACCACCCCATACGCCCACTTGCCTTGAACTGGCCCAACAGCTCCTGGTTCTTGATGCCCTGGTACCCCCATCCCAGGTCGCTGTGGTGCACCAGGTGCGGCATGTACTTGGCGGACGACACCCGCGCCTGCACCGACGCCGCGTGGCCCGGGTCCCCGACGCGTCGGTCCATCGCCCCCGTCTCGTGTGCCAGGAGCGCTTGCGTGGTCGCAGGCGCCTCCACGCGCCCCGTCGTCGTCGCGCTCGCCGGGTCCTGCGTGGTCGATACAGGGTTGGTGAATTGATGGCGTTCTCTTTAAACCGGAAACGCAGGAAACCCGTCTCTCTTTAGCATCCGTACCTGCGCGACCCCCGACGTCGTCGCGGCACTCCGGCCCAGGCTGCCCGTCGCACGGGCCTGCATGCGCATGTGCAGGCCCAGCTGCAGGTCCCGCAGCTCCTGGAGGCTCCGCGTCCGCGACTCGAAGAGCTTCTCAATGGGCTCGCCCGCTGGCGTGTGCGTGGCGCGCTCCTGTCGCCGCGTTTCGCGGTGCACCCATTGCCGAATGGACTCGGCTGGGGCTTGACTGCGGGGACCAACAGATCGCGCCGCATCATACACGTGTGCCACATGGCCATGTAGCGCATATCGTTGCTTCCGCCTGAGGCGCGCCTGCGCCCACAGCCCGGGCTAGCATGCCTCATCTTGTCGAGGCCCTGTGCGAGGCGCACCTGTGCACGCCGTGGCCAACCGTAAAGTCTCCCGAGCCCAGACGCTTCGACATGGCTACAACGAGTCTCGGCGCGCGGGTTGGCGCCCCTAAGAACCCGTGTGGCCTGCGCAGACAACGACGGCCCTGAGCTGCGCGACCAGGCTCCGCGGAAAAAGGCGACCTTGCTGCCTGCAGACAGAACAGTAACATCTGCTTCTCCGACCGTGTGCGCTCCGTCCCTGCCCCACCTGGATGCGAGAGCGCTGCGCATGCAGGTCGTGTGCCTGTGAAGGGAATTGTTTGCCTCAGCCAGCCGTGAAGCCTCCAACGGCAAGTCACCTGTTGTCTCTTTCTCCTCGGGCACTTTGGCGCGTCCACGGTCGATGCTCAGAACGCGACAAGGCCTTTCTGCGGCAATAGCCTGCTCACTGGTGCACCTTTTTGCAAGACAGAACTTCAACCTCGTCCAATCTGCCGCGGGATAGGTGGAAACACACATCTTGGGTCACATCTTCAACCCTTGAGGGCCTGCGACGCGCCAGCCATGCCGCTGGCACGTTGGATGACACGGTCATGCTTAGCCTCGACCCCAACGCCTGCGGATGGTAAGACGGCACGCAGGTTCTCCCAGAGAGCACGGGCCGCAGGCGCCCATGTGAGAGCAGTGTGAGAGAGCAACGCATGCATGAGGGACAGCGTCGGCAGTCACAGCGCGCCAGCCATGAGACAACGCACATGCAGCGCCCTGCATCCCTGCACCCACCCTCCCTCACCTAGCCCGTGCGGTCAGTCAGAGGCGGGCTGGCCTCCGCTGCGCTTGGCCCGCAGCTCCGTCACGAGACGCATCACGAGCCCCGGCTCCCCGCCCGTGTTGACCAGGTGCGCGCCGCGGTCGGCCATCCGCAGCACCACCTCGGGTCGATTACCGCCCGTTGCAGCCGTGTAGATTGGCGTCACGCCCCCGCTGTTCCTCGCCTCCAGGTCTGCCCCTCGCCCTGCAGAGCGTCCATGCACGCAGCGTGCTCGATGCAGTGCAAGGGCGTCTCGCCGTCCTCATCGGCTGCCCTGGCGTCCGCCCCTGCCCTCAGCAGCACCTGCACGATCGCCACAACCTCCTCCTCCGTCCCAGTGCCACCTACCGCACGGTGCAGGGGCGTGCTGCGCTGCCACCCACGGTAGCGCACGTCCGCACCCAGCTCCACCAACGCGGAGATGGCATCGACGCGGCTACTTAAGCAGGCCCACTGGAGCGGAGAATCGTTGACCCCATCGCCCTGGACGCACGCCCCGCGCGCCGCCAGCCGCCGCACCACCTCCCCGCTGGCTGCCTCGTGCATGGCAGACAGCCCGTCGCTGCCGATGCCAGCCACGCTGGCCCCTACTTCTACCAGGGCCTCCATCAAGGCCATGTTGCCTCGACTTGCAGCACAGCGAAGGGCAGCCGAGTTGACCGCACCGGGAGCGTTGACGTCCGCCCCCGCCTCCACCAGCCGCCTCAAGATGTGCAGCGTTGGATGGCCCTCGCACACCGTAGCCAAGGTCTGATCCCGGCCACCGAGCCCGACCTTGGCCGATGCCCCCGCCACCAGCAGCGCCTCCACCACCGCCTCGTGACCCCCGTATGCGGCGTGCACAAGGGCCGTCCACCATTCCCGATAGTAGCCGCCCGCCTCCTCCACCTTTGCCCCCTTATCCAGACACAGCTTGACGGCCTCCACGCAGCCCCGCTCCGCGCAGTACGACATCAGCGGCCACGCTCGGGGCGGCCGCGAATTGACGTCCCTGCACGCCAAAGCCACCCGCACCAAATCCGTCGCCTCCTCGTCCCCCAGCACGTACCTCCACAACACCCTGCCGCCCGCCCCGCTTCCCACCAGCCGCTGCCGTGCCCTCAACGCAAGAACCAGCGGCGACTGGTCCGGATCCTGGTCATCCCATATCATGTCGTTGATATCCTCCTCTTTCGCCAGCATCAGGGCAGGGCCCAACGCCCCCACGCTCGCCAGGTGGTGCGCGTGGGACCCGCCCTTAGCGTACACCGCCAGCGGGCCGCAAAAATTGATCTCGTCTTCGCGCCTCCCAGACCCGGAAAGTCCTTTCATTTGCTCCAGCTCGCCCTCCGTTGACGCCCGGATGCCCCACGTCCACCACACCTCGTCCACGAGATCACGGAGCTCCCTCGACGCCCTCCGCAACAATAATGCGTTGCTCAGGGGCATAAGCTTAATGACATCGCGCAGGATGTCATTAGGTATGTCAGTACACCCTGCGCACGGTGAGCGGTGGGCAACGCGGGTCAGGGAGCGGCGGTCACAGACCCCCGACTCCCCACTGACTCAACACAGCTGCACGACGCCTTACCCCGGTTCCTTCGCGTCGTATCGTCGACGTTCTCCAGCGGTTCGTCCATTATCGCTCGCTTCCGAGAAAGTCTGCGACGGGCGGCGCCAACCCTAGGACCCTGCCATTTGTCCGCCTCAGCCGCGCGCGAGATCGCCCGCAAGCCGCCATCGCATTCTCACCTGCCAGATGCCTCACTTCCGCCTCGCGCGTCCCCCCGCAGCCCGCAGCGGGTCCGATTGGTCCTCCAAAATGCAGCCTCTGATGCTCGACTGCAGCGTCAATTCGGCGTCTACGTCGATGCGCCACAGCCTCAGCAGCATACATCCACGCAAGCGTGCACTGCCGCAGCCATCGCCCGCCTCGCGACCGCAACGGCGGCTCAGGCAACGCGCTTGCCCTGCGCCAGTGCCTCCATCTGGTCATCGGCCCTTGCTTGCTTACGCCAACGCTCCCCGTGATGCATCCCTGTTGCACTTTGCGAGCAGCCTTCAAGCTAAGGTGACCTCCCGAAAGTCCAAGCCATGCGCAGGCCAAATGCAATGCTTCTGCCACACCCCGCTCTCTGCACGCTACGACAGTACGACTCGCCGCAGGGATGGTACAACCGGTCAAACTGGCCCCAGCCAGCTCGCCCACCCACGCGAGCGTCCCCCGTCCCAGGCCCGTCATGACGATGGGCGACAACCCTTTGCCCGCCATGTGACGACATCTCTGGGTGCCGATGCGAGGTCCCAGGCGCAGGCGCGCCAGAGTGGTGCCTGCGAGCGGCAAGGGAGCGCGCGGATGTGCTTTCACCACGTCATGGCCAGCGAGGCAGCGGCACTGTGTCCCCTCAGTCCACGCTCGCGGCATCATGTCGGGGCCAGCAGACAGCCCCGTCGATGTCCTCGAGAAACGCAGTCAGCTGCGAGCCTCGCGCAGCGTGGCACATAACAGCGGGCATCCCATCGCTTGCCACTGCGCGCCTGACCTCACCTGCAGCCCGCCCCGTCTCGTGGCACCCGTGGTCAGCCGGGCTAGTTGCTGCCTCCGGCAGACTCGATGCGCAGAGACTCCACGAACTTCTCCAAGCCGCTTGTTTACCATTCAGCAGAGTGTTCCTGGTCCCTAGGCGGGGAGATGCTGAGGCGTGCACCACGGTCGGCCAACCGCAATAATGCAGTATCCTTCGGTCCCACCATCGATGCAGCAGCACAAAAGATAGGTGTTCTACCCAACGCGTCCTGCGCCTCCAGGTCAGCCCCAGCGTCCACCAGCAGGTCCACGACAGAAGGGTGCCAGGCCCTGTGTAATGGAGTGACCTTCCCAGGCTCAGTGACCGCCCTGACATCCGCCCCTGCCGCCAGCAACAACCGCACTACCTCAACAGCCTGTTTCTTTGTGCAGGCGGCAGCCTCATGCAAAGGTGTGCCCTCCTTGCTCCCAGCGTTGACATCCGCGCCCAGCTCAATCAAAGCGTGGGCCGTGTCGACGCGGCCATCCTCGCACGCCTTGTGCAGCGGTGATGGAGCATCACCTCCCCCGCCATGGATGCTCAACCCACGCGCCGCCAGCCACCGCACCGCCTCCCCGTCGCCCGCATAGTGCATTGGGATCTCTCCAGACCTGTCCTCAGCCGTTAGATCGGCCCCCAGATCCACGAGGGCCTCCATCACAGCCACGTTTCCGGCGGCCGCGGCACGTTGGAGGGCCGTGTACTCGTCAAAACCAATGCGAGCGTTGACGTCCGCCCCTGCCTCCACCAGCCGCCTCAAGATGCGCGGCGTGGGTCGACCCCCGCACACCCCCACCAACAAGCCTTCCCGGGACGCTGAAGCACCCGCCTCCAGCAGCACCTCCACCGCCTTCTCATGGCCCCCACGCGCGGCATGCATCAGCGCCGTGCACGTGGGGTTTCCAGACACTTCCACTTCCGCCCCCGCTGCCAGGCACGCCTTGACCGCCTCCAAACAGCCCCGCCCCGCGCAGTACGACATCAGCGGCCACTCATTGCGAGCCCGCCGGCTGACATCCGACCCCATCGCCACCGCCGCCCGCACCATCTGCGCCACCTCCCCCTCCCCCAAAGCGTACTCCCACTCCACCTCGCCGTCCGCCTGACGCCCCACAGGCTGCATCGCCCGCACCGCCAGCACCAACGGCGAATGACTGAACATAACCATGCTGACCCCAGGCAGGTGCGAGTCTTTCCAAAAGATGCCATTGATGTCCTGCCCCTCCGCCGCCAGCACGGCCAGCCACCACTGCCCCAGACTCGCCAAGTGGTGCGCGTGAGACCCGCCGTACGCGTACACCGCCAGCGGGCCACAGCTCATCTGAATTGAGTACGACCAATCGTGAGTTACCTCCTCACTTCCTTCAAAGTGAGTGGAATAAGCCTCTGCCGTGGCCCGGATGCCCCACGCCCTCCACACCTCATCCACCTCGTCGCGCATCTCCCGCGACACCGCCCGCGCCGCCACCACGTCGCGCAGGGGCACCAGCCGCAGGATCTCGCGGTGCAGCTCCGGGGGCAGATCGCCCCATCCTGCGAGTGTCTCGAAAGGGGTTGGTGTAGCTGCATAACGAAGCAGACGGGAGTTAGCATAGAGCGGGCGTAGAACAGCGGGAGTAGAGCTGCGTCTCGCTGGGCAGCTCAGCGCCCCCCTCACTCACCAGGTCCAGCCTGCGGGTCCTGACCGGCGGGGGCTGCCGACTCCTGATGCACTTCTCCGGCACCTGCACAAAGCGGTGGACGTGGCCGGGGATGGTGTGGACGAGCGGCTCGCCCGACCGACGCGCCAAAGATGCATTCTGCGCTTCTCACCTGTGCGCGCTGCCCGGCGCTGCGCCCGTCGTCCCTTCCTTCGCACCATCCCGCGCTACCATGCGGAGGTACACCCGAACAAACGCCTTTGCGACCGCTGCGCACAGGGGCGGTGATCGCCCCACCCTGCGCACACGAGCGGGCCAAGTCCGAGACCGCATGCGACGCAAGCGACGAGCGAAGCGTGGCCTCGCCGCTGGGCCTCACCAACGCTTGGCGCCTCGGGAGACGTCGAAATGTCCACGTAATCCACCGATCGGGTTTCTGTGGCCGCTTCCGGTGCGACCTGAGCGACCTCAGCGTGCACTGATGACTAGTGCGCTAGAGGGTCGGCACCGTCCCGGCTGATGCGACGTTCGACGGTTTTAAACTCTTAGCATACGCTCGCTCGTCTGACGTTGAGACATGGAAACCAGACTGGCAGCACGAGCGCCAGCCCCCGCAGCTGGCACCAAGGTGGCACCTTGGTGCGCCAAGTTGCCCATCACGCAGGGTGCCCGCTCGAAAAGCTGCCCCTACCGTTGCGCTTTGGGCTGGAGGGCGCGAGCGTCGGGAGGGGCACAGGCCGGCCACGCGGGCCGGGCCATGGGCATCCGCCAGGCGGATATAGCAACCAGTCTGATCCGCTGTAGATTCTCGTCCATCACGCTTGCAGTTCGTAGCCTCCGCTCCATGCGCAGCGCCTCCGCGCCGCTGCCGGCGGCCCAAGCACAGCGGCTGCGGCTCGCGCGGCCCTGCGCGGGCAGCCAGGGGCAATGTGCGCTGCACGGGCCGATGCCGACGCCTGTGCACGCCTTTACTGGCTTTCGCGGCCTCAGAGGTGCGGGCCAACGCATGTGAATGGGCACTGCGTGGCTCGTGTGCGATTGCCCGAGTTTTCCGCTACCCTCGCCGAAAGCATGATTGCAGATGTGGCGTAACTGCGTCGATGTAACTGGTCGTGGTCCTGGCGCGGCTGGCGGCCCGGGGGACCGCGAGCCTTCCCTCTCTTCGCTCGCTCGCAGGCCCCTCTGGCCACGGCGACGGGTCTGACAGGCTCCGTGTCCGCGCAGGTGCGTTTCTGCTCTGGCATCCCATCGCGCATGACTGCGTCCCGGTGCAGCAAAGCCACGGTAGCTGCAGACGGATGAGGTAGGGAGGTACGGTGGGGGAGATGGAAACATGGCTTTCCTCGATTCGCTTTGCGCAGAAAACGGGGCCGCCGTCCTCGAGGAGGGGCCCTCCGAGCGCATCGTTCAGCGCGCGCTGTCGGAGGAGGCCACCGAGTCGTATTTGGTGAGCGAAAAGAAGACCAGGTGCAGTGCAGCTCCGATCGCCGTCCCTTTCTCGCGACGCAACCGTATCGCGAGGACGTCTTCTTATCTCCGCAGTCGTACGCCATGAGCACGCTCGTCGGCCGCGCCCTCCCGGACGTCCGCGACGGCCTGAAGCCCGTGCACCGCCGTATCCTCTACGCCATGCAGCAGCTGGGCCTGTCGCACAACAAGCCGTACCGGTGAGGGACGCGTGATGAAGTCCCTGAGCAGGCAAAAGGACTCGTCACCCGCTTGTCCTAGGCAGCTTTCACCTCCCCGCTCCGGCTGCTGTCTTCCCACCACTACTATCCACCACTCACCACCCACCACCCCTCCTCTCCCTCCTCACTACCACCCACCACCCACCATTCCCTCCTCCCCCTCCCCTCCCCAGCAAGTGCGCGCGTGTGGTGGGCGAGGTGCTGGGCAAGTTCCACCCCCACGGGGACACGGCGGTCTACGACGCCCTCGTGCGCCTCGCCCAGGACTTCTCCATGGGTCTGCCCCTCGTCGCGGGCCACGGGAACTTCGGGTCCATCGACGACGACCCGCCGGCTGCGATGCGATACACCGAGTGCCGCCTCGCGCGCCCGGCCCAAGTCGGGCTGTTGGAGGGGCTGGGCGAGGAGGTGGTGGACTTCGTTCCAAATTTCGACGATTCCGCGAAAGAGCCCGTGGTGCTGCCGGCGCGCGTGCCCATGCTGCTGGTGAATGGGGCGTACGGGGTGGCGGTGGGGCTGGCCACGTCCATCCCACCCCACAACCTGAGGGAGGTGGTTAGGTGAGAGAAAGGGGGCGATGAAGGAGTGGGTCATAGTAGTACTATTATGCAGCACTATGCATCATCTGAGAGTGAGTGAGTGAGGGAGGTCACACCTGCAGCTGCCATCCTGCCATTGACCCCCACCAACCCCCCCTTTTTCTTTCCCTCCCCCAGCGCCCTCTGCGCGGTGATCGATGACCCCGACGTCTCCTTATCGGAACTGATGCGGCTGATGCCGGCCCCGGACTTCCCTACTGGGGGGGAGCTTTTGGACTTGCAGTCCCTCAGGCAGGCGTATGCCACGGGGAGGGGTGCGGTGACGGTGCGGGCCAAGGTGCACGAGGAGGTGGTGGGGAGGAAGGGGGGGAGAGGGGTGAGGGGTGGGGGGTGGTGGGGTGGTGGGAGTGGGTGGGGTGCGTGGAGGGAGGGTGCGGTGGGTGGGAAGCATGCCCCTGCTCTGCGCTTCACTCATCAATTTGATGCTTGATAGCTTGATGCTTGATAGCTATCACTTCTTCTCAACTATCACAATATCACAGTGAGTACCTCCATGCCATGCCATGTGATGCAGAGGGACGCGTTGGTGATCACGGAGGTGCCCTACCAGACGGTCAAGGCCAAGGTCATTGAGGACATCGCGAAGCTGGTGGACAGCAAGAAGGCGAGGGGCGCAGTGGGTGGATTCGAAGGGTGATTGATGAGAGATGGGGTGCAGTGGATGGGTTCGGTATGTTCGGTTGTAGTGCCAGTGGCGGCACTCCCACTGCCACCCTCATTGTCACCCTCACGACCACCCCCACTGCCACCCCCACTGCCACCCCCACGGCCACCTTTCCATTCACTCACTACAATCCACTCGCTGTAATCCACAGATCGACGGCATCATGGACATCCGCGACGAGTCCGACCGGTCCGGCATGCGCGTGGTGATTGAGCTGCGACGCGGCACCGACGCCAAGATGGTGTTGAACAACCTGTTCAAGGCCACGCAGCTGCAGCGCAAGGTGGCGCTGAACATGGTGGCGGTGGTGGACGGGGCGCCAAAGCAGCTGGGGCTGAAGGAGGCACTCAGGCAGTTCGCCGACTTCCGGTGAGGACGGGGATGAGGGTGGCGATGGGTGGTGACTGGTGGTATGGGGTGTTGGATGTCGGGCTGCTGGGTGGGGATGGGCTGTTGTTGGCTTGCAACGGAGTGGAAGTGGCAGTGTCTGGTCACTAATCGCCCTCGCTGCCACCCTCACTGCCACCCTTGCTACCACCCCCACTGCCACCCTCGCTGCCACCCCCACTGCCACCCTCACTGCCACCCCCACTGCCACCCTCGCTGCCACCCCCACTGCCACCCTCGCAGCCACATCCACTCACACCCCCCACTGCCACCCCCAAAGCTACCCCCACTGCCACCCTCACTGCCACCCCCACTGCCACCCTCGCTGCCACCCCCACTGCCACCCTCACTGCCACCCCCACTGCCACCCTCGCTGCCACCCCCACTGCCACCCTCGCAGCCACATCCACTCACACCCCCCACTGCCACCCCCAAAGCTACCCCCACTGCCACCCCCACTGCCACCCCCACCCCTGCAGCTGCGGCGTGGTGGAGCGCCGCAGTCGCTACCAGCTGTCCAAGGCCCAGGAGCGCCTTCACCTGGTGGAGGGTTTCCTGGCAGTTTCCGGCCGCGTGCGTGAGGTGGCGGAGATTCTTGCGACGGCCGACTCTGACAGCGACGCGTCAGGGAGGTTCGTGTCGCAGCTGGGGCTCAGCGAGGCGCAGGCACGGGCGGTCATGGACATGCCGCTGAGGAGGCTGACCAAGTGAGGGAGAGGGAGATGGGGTCGTGTATGGTCGCTTGTCCTGTGGGTGCTATGTTATGAAGTGTTGGACGTCTACAACAGCCTTGCCTGTTATTGGACACCAAGTGCACCCTCCCACCCCTCACACCCATCCCAGGATGAGCCACGACAAGCTCCGCACCGAGGGTGACGACCTCCGCGCCTCCATCGCCTCCCTGGAGTCTCTGCTCGCCGACCGTGGCCGCGTGATGGGAGTGGTCAAGGCAGAGGCGTTGGAGTTCGCGGAGGCGTTCGGGGTCGACAGGCGGTCGAGGATACTGGTGAGGGAGTGATCGCATGTGTTGGCTGTGTGAGATTTGTTAGTGCAAGCGCCGATGGTGTGTGTGTGTGATCGTGGGAGCCACAAATGCGCTTCCTGGGCTCTTACTTGCTTCATATCACATTCTCGCCCTCCCCCCATCTCCGCCCTCAGTCCGACGAGTCCGGTTCTTTGGAGCTGGCGGACCTGGTCCCTAATCGCGAGAGCATCGTGGTGGTGTCCGTCAAGGGGTACGTGAAGCGGATGAGAGAGGAGACGTTCGTGGCGCAGGGGAGGGGCACGAGGGGGAAGGCGGGGGCCAAGCTCAGGGACACGGGTGAGGGGAGGGGGTGGGGGTGGTGGGTGTTTAGTGTACGTGAGTGAGTGGGGTGGCTGGGAGATGGATGGGGCAAGGCGGGGGCCAAGCTCAGGGACACGGGTGAGAGCAAGGGTGGTGTGTCGCGTGGGTGTGTGGGCATCTGATGTGAGAGTGCATACCGTCAACCCTGGTGGCTGATGCTGGTATCAATAGCGGGCGACACACATATGGGTATCCACCTCCACACCCCCACCCCCACTACTACACCCACACCCACACACCCACACCCACCCACCCACGCAAACTCGGTGTGGAAGGTGATGCGCCTGATGACACACCAACACACCCACACCATTCCCTCCCTTCCCCCCCCTCACGCAGACTCGGTGTGGAAGGTGATGCGGCTGATGGACCACGACCGCCTGCTGTTCGTGGCCAGCTCCGGGCAGCTCTACTCGCTGAGGGGATTCGACATCCCAGAGGCAGCCAGGACGTCCGTGGGGACGCCCCTCGCGGACCTCTTGCCCGGTGAGGGGGGGGTGAGGGGGGGGATACATGGATGATAGTTATGGTTGGGTTTTAATGGTGGTAATGATGCTATGATTATAATTAACAGTGAGTATATTTTGGCAATCTGATTATAAAATCATAAGACATGTTATGATTATAAATATCGAGTTACTACCCTCAGTCTCTCCCCCCACCCCCCAGCTCGCAAGGAGGACGACGCGATCCAGGCGGTGTTGCCGGTGCCCATGTCTGCGTTCGACGTCCCACGGGCGGGGCTGCTGCTGGCCACGGCACGGGGATTCGTCAAGAAGACGCCGCTGGTGAGCGAATTGGATGGGGTCGACTTAACTCAACCACAGCGAGTACTCCACCCAACTCTCACTCCCGCTTTTTCTCACACTCACTCAGCGCCCCACTCGCAGCCACCCCATCTCCCCATTACCACCCTACTCAACCGATCCCACCCCCAGCAGCGTGCCTTCGCGGCCACACGCTCATCTGCCACCACTCAACCACTACCATCACTGATCCACCCCACTCAACCCATCCCATCCAACTCACCCCCCGCAGCGTGCCTTCTCCGCCACCCGCTCCACCGGCACCCGCGCCGTGCAACTCTCCGACACCGACCGCGTGGTGGGGGCGTGCCTGTCGGGCGCGTCGGGGTGCAGGGAGGACGTCCTGCTGATTTCCGATGATGGCATGGCGTCTCGCTTTTCTTTGGATGATACGTTGAACTTCCTGGGGCGCACTGCGAGGGGCGTGACGGGCATGTCGCTGCCTGGGGGCGCGCAGCTGGCGGGGGCCGTGGTGCTGCCCGGAGAGGCGTGGGTGGGAGAGGAGCAAGAGGGGGATGGGGGCGCTGGGGAGGTGGAGGTGGGGGCGGATGATGGGGCGGATAGCGATGTTGGGGTGGGAGAGGAGGATGCAGGGGTTGCTGCGGTGGCGGTGGATGGGGCAGATGAAGTGGATGGGGTTGATGGGGTGGATGAGGTGGATGGGGTGGACGAGACAGAGGGCGAGGGTGACGTGGGGGGCGTGGATGGGCCGTGGCTGCTGCTGGCGACGAGGCGGGGATACGCCAAGCGAGTGCCGGTGAGTGGTGGGTGGGTGGGGAGAGCGTGGGGTGTGGTGATGGTGTGTCGGCAGTGAGTGATGTTGGCGCGCGAGTCATGAATGGGTAGCAGCGGTGGGGACGCAGTTATCCGCAACCACCTCATCAGTCGTTCATTCATCGTCCGCTTTTCATCAGTACCAATCGCATCACTTGCCCACACCCCTCTCTCCCACGCAGGTGTCGTTCTTCCGTGCGACTGTGACGCGTGGCCGGCGTGGGGTGCGGTGCATGCCACGGGCAGCCATGGCTGTCGCGGGCGACGGCATCGCTGCGGTGGGGCTGGTCGCGTCATCCGATGACGAGGTGGTGGTGTCTACGTCTCGCGGCGTGATCAACCGCATTCGCGCAGCCGACATTGGCGTGTGCGGGCGCACCGCCCGGGGTGCCAAGCTGATCCATCTGGATGTAGATGACACCGTGGTGTCCGTCGCCGTCGTTGGCGGGGGTTCGGAGGCGGCGGAGTAGCGCAGCGGTGGGGGCGTAGTGCGATGCGGAGTGGGCAGCTCGCGCATCTCGCTGGATGCGATTACGAGGCGTGGGAGGGCCTGGGGAGTGCGGGAGCGCGGGATGTGAGACGCGTGATTCACAGTAGTGTAGCAGCGTCTATGCATGGACGGCTCCATTGAAGACGCAAGTTTGATTGTGCCGGAACAGTGCTGTTGTGTGCTATGCGGGCCTCCGCTCACCTGTGCCTGCTCATTCACGCTCAGTTCGATCGCACCGAAAGCCAGGTTGCTCACACCGGGCATGGAGCCTAAGCCACCGAAAGAACGAACCACGGCCGTCCCTGTGAAGGAAGCCGAGCCCGCTGCGGCAAAACAGAACGTCGCGGCCGCCAAAACTACCCCGTTTTCCCCCCTCGATCTTAATCTGTGCGGGTTGATACGTAACAGGCTCGCGGATGTCTGGGCGTGGACGGTGTATTATGGGCTCTGTTGCTGCATCCTCCTGCAGCCGCACCCGTGCGGCGACGAGCTGGTGGCATGCGGATTGGCGGAGTACGAGTACGGCGACGCGTTAGGTTGCTGCGGTGAGCAAATCATTTACGCGGGCGCTTGCGGGACGCTGTTTTTTCATGCTGCGTAGGTGTCACTGCGGCTCCGTGCTCTCCTCGCGCAGGCCCCTGCTTCAGCCGGCGGCGCGTCGTTTATTGTGCGGCGCAGAAGAGGTTCTTGCGGCGACACTGCGCGTGCCATGCTCAGGCGAGGCTGGAGAGGCACCACACATGCATGCTATTTTCACGCCTCACTCGTCGCAGAGGGGCATCCACGCGCCAGCGCAGCAGCTCAGCATGTTGACGTGGCAATAACAAATACATTCTGCGCTGCGATTAATCCACGCAGAGTCCCGACGACAAGCAGGGCCCCTCCAAGCCTTCCCCAGATCAAGAGCCAAAGAAAGCGTGATATAGATTTATCATCGCGTGATTCCGTTGCATTTGTATCGTCATTCGCATACAAACTAGCATGCCGCCGCGCTCTTCAATCGCGCCCCATATACAGTCGACTAGTCACCGCCCCAGCGCCACCCGCCGCTGCGCCCACCGCAGCAGCAATTGCGAGGCCACCGCCCCCGCCACCGCCCCCAGCACCGCCGCGCCAAGCGCGCCGCCCTGCGAGCCCCTCGCGCCGCCCCGCACCCACCCGGCCACCCCCTCCACCGACCCACAAGCAGTGGTCGATGCGGCTTGGCCCGCCGCCCATGCGCTGGCCAGGCAGGACTCCAGGGACCCCGACAGCCGCGCCGCCCCTCGCGCCAAAGCCAACCCCGCCACCGAGGTGTCTCCCTGTGCTGGGGAAGCCACGCTTGCACCTACACCCCCAACCCCACCCCCACCCCCACCTGTGCCATTGACCCCACTACCAGCCCCGCCAGTGCCTAGAGACGTGCTGAGGCCCAAGGACCGTTTTAAAGCTGCTCCGTGGGATGGCAGGGCCGGTAACAGTTTCGTGGCACCCCGCCTTGCTGCCCAGGAGGACATAGACTTCCAGAGGAGAGCGAGGGCCTTGGCCAGGACCTTGTGGGCTAGGGCCATGAGGGCAGCCTTGAAGCGACCTGGGGAGATGAACGGGACATGCACATGCATGAGTGACACATGCATGAGTGACACATGACGGACAGCGCAGGGTATGGCTGTACAATGGTGGGTGCGCGACTCACCCAGGGCAACGACCCCCGCTGCCAGTGCGCTGCCCGTCATGGCCGCCGCGCTCGACGCCAGCGTCCCCTGCCGCTGAGAGACATCTAAACGTGCATTGTCATCCTGACCAACTGCACCGTTCTCATTTCGCCCGTCGCAGCCGTGACCGGCCCTTGCGGGGGGTGCCGTGGGGACGGAGGGTGACCCAGAGACTCGAGGACACGCCACTTGGATCTCTGGCGATGCCGTCGTCGCGGTGTCTCGGTACACTGCCGGTGCGATGGATGGCGGTATAGGTGCAGCCATATCAGCGACCCTGGCCACAGGCACGGGTGCGTGTGCTGTTGCTGCATTGGTTGTGTCGTCGGGCACCGGGCCTGCCGGGGCTGCGGCCAGGCCCCGTGCGTTCCGGAGCTCCAAACTCCGCGCCACCGCTCGCGTCTGGGGGCAAGAAGTGATAACTGTGTGATAACACTGGCATTCGTCGCCAACTCTCCCACCCGCCCACCTGCATCTAGGCACTCGTCTTCCCTCGCCCACTTGACACTCAGTCACCTGCATGTCGTCCAGCTGGGCGCGTATCCGGCCCAGCTCCACAAACAGCTCCCGCACCAGCTCCTGGGACCCTGCAACACAGATCCGAGACTCATCACTCACACCTCACACCTTCGCACCAACTCCTTCCATCCCACTCATCGACACCCTACGTTTCGCTCATCTACGTCAGCGGCCTCGCCTCGTCTGCCTTGGTCCTCCCGCATGCCCGCCGCGTGCACTTGCGCCCGCAGCCACCGCACGCCCACCAGAGCCCCCGCCTCCGCACCGGCGCCCCCCTCGCAGGTACTGACACCGGACTCTGACACCGTCACGCCAGAGCCCAGGCTGTCGGTCCCCGCGCCCCACCCACGAGACACCGCCGCGGCTGTGCCAGCAGCGGGCGCCCTGCCACCCCCGTCGCCGTCCCCCGGGGTCGTGGACATGCGGTCCAAGTCCCGCCCCTGCGCCTGCGCCATGCTTAGCGGCGCCATGCTGGTGGAGTAGCACCCGCACTCATCGCAGGATCCCCGGCTCGTGCGCCTCGACGCCCCCACTCCCGTACCCCCCCCCTCGCTGCCGTCGCAGCTGTCGTTTGTCGCCCTCGGCCCGTCCCCGGTAGCCCGCAGCACGTTCCTTCTGGTGCGTGAGGGCACATCTGCGCTGCTCTGACGCCGCAGCTCCCTCTCCAGGGCCTCCCGGAGAGCCTGGGCCTGCAAGGGTGTGAATGAGAGCAGCTGCTGACCAGTGAAAAGCAAGGCGGTGAACATGGGCTGACCAGACCCGGGCGTCCAAACAAGGGCATGCGACGCACCCATGTCTTGGCACAGCAAAATCCATGCATCGGTCTCAGGCCCTTCCCACACAGCCCCTCACACCTGCGCCTCCGTTGCCCCCGCCCCCGCCGCGTGTTTCCCCAGCCGCCCCACCGCCCGCCTCCTCCTCTGCCCGCTCGACTGTGAGGGACCACCCTCGGCGTCCGTCGTGGCCCCTGACGCCACCCCTGAGTCAGGGCCACGCAGGGAGAGGCTGCGCACGGGGGCGTGGCCCTCACGGCCGTCTCTGAGGGAGTCCTGCTCGTCGTAGAGCACGCGGGGCAGGGCTGCGGGGGGCAATGGGGTGCTGGCTCAATGGCAGTTGAGTGGTCGTGTACAGGAGGGGCGGTGGGGTGTTGATGGGAGCCAAAGGGTGACACAGCATGCGGGGCAGGGGTGATGGGAGCGGCACAGGGAGCAAGCATGGTCCCTCTCGCCTGGCATGGCGGGTGAGCTCTCTGCACTCCATGCCGCCCTGCGAGCGCAGGGAGGACGTCACCATCACCCACTGCGCGACGTTCACGTCCCTGCGCATGCCAGCCTGCTAGCCTGAGACAGAGTGGCACCATGCGTCCCATGCCACGCACCGCTCGTTGTCACGGCCCATTGCTGCGTCTCCGATGGCCGGGGTGGCGCACACGGCTCCGATGTCCGGCAGCGCGGGGCTGCCCTGGAGAGGTGCCTCCGGGTCGCTGGCTACCCCGGGGTCTCCCCGGTGTGTTTCTGACGCCGCGTCCCAGGCAAAGCCACGGGAGGACGGCGCCTCGGTCAGGGCCGGCGGCAGGAGGCGCTCGTCGGCGGGTGGGGCTCCTGGGGTATCCCCCGCCCAGTCATGGCTGCATCCGAAGGGGTTGCTTCGCCGGACGTGGCCCCACAGGGTGTCGGCACTGCACCTGCCTGCGCCTTGCATCTGGCCGGCGCTCGGAGAGCACGCGGGAAGCGGCGGGAGGTCCCCGGTGCGGGAACAGGGAGTATTTGCGTCCAGCTCCGACAGCGGGGCACTGCGGGACGGCGGGGAGAGGTCAGGGTGGCCGGGCACAGGCGGATTGCTTGGATGCGTGCCGCGCACGCGGCAAAGCGCGAAGACCTTGCACGTCCCCGCGCCATGCATCAGTATCCGCACCTGTATCGGGGAGCGCGCTTTGGGGAAGGAAACGACGCGAGCCCTTCGCCGGAAGGGAACTTGAGGGGCGACATCGCAAACGAAATGGCGTCGGTGCGCGGCGAGGACAGGGGAGAAGCCGGAATCGAGCTCTGCATCGTGACAGTGCCCTTTGGCAATCGGTCCCTTGGACTCTGCGACGCTGAGTCTCGCCCGGGACCACGCGAGCACAGTGCAATGCCTCAATTCCAAGGTAGGAGCAGCAGTTGGCAACAACCTCCGATCCGACAGTGCATGTATAGCAAAAAAAGAACTCGTTATGCAGTCGGCCGGCAATGGCGACCTAGGCGCGCCCCCCGGAGGTCAAAGGGCCATAGGGCGGGCCCCCCGGGCTGACTGCGGGCCGATGAGAGTAATTTGACGCATGCGACAGAACGTCCTTGACTAAACGCATACGGCGCAGCTGACGTCGTGGATTTGCAGCGACGAGGTTTCGAACGCCGACCGAGGAAAGCTGACACAGGAACCCGCCGCCGGTGGGGTTTCAATGGCTTGCCGGCAGACAATTCGGCCCTAACTGCATCGCGCAAAAATCTCTTATTGTTGGCGCATCTGACTCGTCGACGCCCGTCCCTCCTCCGCGCGCGACAGCCCGCATCTGTACCAGCTGACAACGTTCGCCGCCGCAGCTGCCGACTGCGCTAGCCCCGAGTCCCGACAACCTGCGCCACATCTCCAGGACCTCTGGTGGAGCGACTGCGATGAGCGAGATGGCCGCGCCCGGCGACGCGGATCCAGCTGCAGGGTCTTGCCTGGTACGCTGTTCGCTGCCCCTTCACCGCCTCATTCGCCTCGCGACGAGGGCAGCAACTTGCAGCCCTACTTAATACCTTCCCCCTTGCACGCAGAGCGCTGCGCCATCTCCGAAGCGACCTGCGCCCTTGCTAGCCACGCCACCGCCTGTGCGCCTCCTTCTGCTGGACCCCGCCGCGTCCGCTCCGAGCTGCGCGCTGTCGCCTGCCTCGCCGGTGGACCCGTGCCCCATATGTACCTGTTCTCTTCAGGCCGAGCCCTCTCACAGGCTCCCATGCGGCCACATGGTGCGGGGGCCAAAACCTGCCTGGCCATTAGCGAGCCTCTTCAGCCCTCTCGCGACCCTGTGTCTCCCTGACCTGCAGTTCCACCGCCAGTGCATCCGCGGCCACGCCGAGCACAACGGTGGGGAGGACGCCGCAGCCTGTCCCTACTGCCGGGCCTCTTTCCCTCTGTGCGCCTCACCCTTCGACAACCTCCAGGCACGCGGCGCTGCTCTTGCCTTGCCGCGCATGCCTACATCGCGATTCAGATCTAGCATGAGCCTTCATGTCTAATTAACGCACCACAACTGCACACGCAGAAGGTCGCCAGGCCAGCGTCGCAAGTCGCATCGAGATGGTACCAAGCAGACACCACGGCGCAGATCCTCATGCGGGCGAGCGCCGCCAGGGAGGCCGTTCAGCGCCGCCTGCAGGTCCGGCAGGGCGCCGAGCAAGTGCCCCTGCCCCCCGCAGCCGCATGACGACATGAACGCAGCTATGCCTTGCCCTTTGCCCTCCCCTTGCCCTTCCCCGCGGGCTTCTCCTTAGCAGGCGCGTCCTTCGCCATGATCCGCGGATGCACCGTGTCGCACTGGCCGTGCATGTAGGCCAGAAAGTCCTTCATGTCCATCTCCTGCAGCAAAAATGAGATGTAGCGCCTCGTTAGCTGAAGGGATTGTGAACGGATGGCGCGACGCCTGAGCCCGCGCGCGCACCATGATCTCGTCGACCTTGCCGGACAGTATGTAGCCGTCTACGGGGAAGTTCAGCCAGTGTCGGGCACCAAACACGCCCCGCAGCTTTATGCACGCGATGTCGTACGCCTGGGCCGCCTTCTCCGGGTTCCAATAGTGCCCCAAATAGATGTCTGCGAGTCGAGGATGGCTGCGCCCTTTCTCGACAGTAGAAAAACGCAGCTTTCCATAGCGCATGTATCCATCACGCATGCATGCAGGTGGCGTCCGAAGGCCTTGCCTGATTCCCAGCCATAAATCCTCGCTTTGAACTGGCCCCTGTTGGGGTAGACGCCACGGTACTTCGGCCCAGTGTCTTCTGCCTTTTTCTTCTTGGGCGGCATCGACGGACGACGCCCACCCTTTTGTCTCGCAAAGGGACGCGCGCGATGAGGACGGCGGCTTGGCGAGATGACAGCCACGGCGACCGCGACGCTGCAGGCAATGAACTCACGACGTGCCGAGTCAGGCGAGCGCAAGAAGTCCCTACCAGCGACCCATTCTTTGTCCGTTGGCCGATGTGCCGTCGGCGATTTGCAGACTCCCTCACCCGCGTTCCATGTGCCGTCCCTAGCGTGGCCGGAACTCGCTGCATGCTTCGCGGGGAGCTCGCAGAACAGACAGCTGAAGGCTTGACGACTTTCCGAGTCCCGGTGCACCTTTCAGGGGGCGTTCGTGCTATGCTTGGCTTCCTTAACAAGTTCCTGCCACAGGTGCGTTGAGCGATGCTCGTTAATCGGAGGCGGCGACGGGCGGCATCGCAAGCATGGTCAAACGCCTGCGCCCTTTTGCGCAGGTCCTCGGATGGACGCTCATCACCGTGGCCGGGTACTCTAGGGTGCCGCAGATGATCAATATTTACGACGCGCGGAGCGCCAAGGGCCTGAGCATGGCGTCGCTCGAGGTGAGCCGCTGCAGTGCCCCGCCTGCAAGCCTCGAAACACAGCAAGCTCTAGCGAACCATCTACCCTGCTCCGACGGCAGCTGAGGTGCCCGCGAATCCTCCCCGTGGCCCTCAGATCGAGATGATGGTGAACACGGTGTTCGTGATGCACAACTACGAGCGCTCCTTCTCGGACTGGGGCGAAGTCGGCGTGCTCCTCATCGCCTACGTCGTCCTGATGGCCATGGTGTACCACTACGGCAACAGCCGGGGCCGGGGCCTCATCGCCGGCGCGGTCTTCGTGACGTCGATGCTCGCATGGTCTCGCGACCTCATCCCCAAGGCCATCATCAGGCAAGGAGCCGCCCGCGACTCATAGATGGGCTACTTCGCCCTCCATCTCTCGCTCCGCTCGCTCGTGGACCGCCCGACACCCTTCTCTCGACACGTACTGTGCCTTCCCTACGGTGCCACGCAGCCAGCTCTTCAACCTGAGTGTGGTCAGCCTGGCCGTGGCGCGTGGCAACCAGGTGGTGCAGAACTTCGTCAATAAGTCGGTCGGCGTCGCGTCGCCCATCACCCTCCTCATCAATGTCGCTGGCACCGGTGTCCGACTCTACACCACCTTCGTGGAGATGCCGCCGCCTGCCCTGGCTGGTGAGCCACGCTCGCAAGACTGATCGATCGCCATATCGACTGCCGTACTAGCTCACGACCGCAAGACTGCTTAGCCAGGGCGAGTCGTCTTAGCGACAGCTCATGCCCCGATTAACACCTCCCTCACCCCGCGCTGCTGCTGATGCGACAGCCGCAGCGGCTCATCCCACGCCCCTGTTCCGCGCCGCAGTCCGCCTGCAGTACCTGATTGCCTTCTCCCTCAACGTGGTGCTGTTTGGGCAGTACTGGGTCCTCGGCCCTGACCGGCGTGGCAAGGCGCCCCCCAGCGCTCGTGGGCCGGGCGCAAGGGCGAGGGGCGCGCCGTACGGGCCGCAGGACGGGGCGAGGATGGACTCGTCCGCGCCGCAGTCGTGGGAGAGGGACACGGTCCAAAAGAAGGCATCGTGACGTGGGGACTTGTCTGCCGATATGCGCTGTGGCAGGGCGTGCGGGAGCCGTAGGGGATGCAGAGGCCGCTAGTCGTCGCCCTTGAATATCGCTTGCGAGGGTCACAAGCTAGAAACGGGTGCCTGGGATGCCAGAGGTGCCGTGCGGCATGGAAACGGGCGTGGGCCGCCACACATCAATGGTTATCACACCCACTCAGCGTTTCTATGATATGTGTCGGCCGTGGCGAGACACCCTCGTCGCTTAGCCAAGGATCCTCGTCGCTCTCGCCGTCCCTCTATCATCCCAGGATGACGTTCGTGCGGCCACCCCCCGGCGGGTGGCGGCCCGAGGGAGGCCTCGCCCGGGGCCTCCCCAGCTCCTCCTCCAGCTGCATCACGAGCTCGGGCTTCTGGGGGTACCCCGCGCCCCGCTTGGACACCCGCTCCTCGGGCCACTCCCCGGGTGCCGTGCCGAAGAGACCGTGGCCCCGGTGGTCCCGGACGCGCCCCTCGTGCTGCACGCGCATGTCCCCTTGGGGCGCGGGCACCTCCCCCGTGCGATTGAAGATGTCTGCGAAGCAACGGGGTCGCCAGATGTCAGCGCCAGCACAGTCAAGCATCCGACCAGCACCTCGCGAATGCGCATTAGCGCGCGCACCGTTGCCCAGCACGTCCCGCAGCTTGGCCTCGCTCATGTGCGTGCCGCGCGACTGGAAGTGGTCCTCGGGCCCTTCCCGTTGGAAGAGCTTGGAGCCCACCACGTCCTTGTGCTTGCGGTCCGATAGCTTGCGGATGGGCGAGCCGTCCACGTGCCGCATCATCTCCGCGGCCTCAGAGCCGCCGAAGAGGGCCATGCGCTGCGCGGGAGCCTCCCGGATCGAACCCGAGTCGTCCAAGTACACGCTGCTGCCAGTGTCAAAGATGCCGTGGCCTGCCACGTCCCGCTGCTTGTAGGCGCTCTGGGGCCGCGACAGCATAGGCTCCTCCGGGTCGAAGATGTGGCTGCCCTCGCGCGCCGCGACGGCCATCGGCGACTTGGCCTTGCGCGCGAACGCGTTCCGGTCCCTCTGCGCGGCGCGGGAGGCGAGCGCTGGCTTCGTTGTGTGAGCGGAAACAACCTGGGCCAGTCACGGGGTTATGGACCGCAAGAAGTGCACTGTGCGAGTCACGGGTGAGGATGGATGGGATCAAGCGGCGCGCCCACCTCGCTGGGGGCGCCCGCGTAGGGAATGTCATTTCCCCTGCGGCCGTTGGATCCCCCGTACGGATCCGCCGGTTCAGTCTGATTCCACTGCACGTGAAGCAAAGAGAGGACGGAGCGGCGATTAGGGCGGCCCACTTTGAGCGCGCGGGGAGGCGGAGGGGCCATCACAACCGCAACGGTTGTGCGGAGCAGCATTTACCTTGAGGATGTCGTACCCCCGGCCTGGCCTGCCCATGCTCTGCGAGCGAGGATCGCAAGCATCCATTGAGTGATCGGCTCGCCCCCAGGAATCCCACGCGCGGGAGGCCCGTTCAAAAATGTCCGCCCGAACTGTCGCATGCCGGCGCACCGTGTTTTGGCTCTTCAGCGAGCCATCCGCATTCCACATCGACATTGTGCCGGGCGCAGCCCTGCAGGGCGGGCTCCCGGCGGGAGGCGACGGAGTACTTGTCGGCCTCGCTGCTCTTCGACCAGCCCAGCGTCCGAGCAGCGACCAGCGATATATTTGATAAGTGCAGAAGTCCGCCTGGGTCCGAGTCGGCCGCTGCACAAGCAGCGGCTGCACACTTGCACAAGAGTTTTCTGACGCGGACGGAAGCCTGTCCACGGCAGATTTGCGAGATGCGGACGCATTGCTGGGGAGACGTGCAACCTTCATAGCCCCGGGAATCGAAAGCCGCCGCGTCCTGACTGTCGGGGAGACGCAAAGCGTACATCTTAGGGCTACGCCTCTTGCGGCGGGCTCAGGGGCTATTTGGCCTCAGACGATGACGTCCAAGGATGGGGACCGCACTGTCAGCGGGGTGGAGGCGGAAACGTCGGGCCGCGACTCCGGCGCAGGGGCGGAGGCCAAGTCGCGCAAGCGCCGCGAACGGAGCAGTATGCGGTGAGGCCAGGGCCGAGGCTGCGTATTTGGTGACTCATTCCTTTTCCATATGTCGACTCGCACTTCTGTACGTCGCGTGGTCCCCTGCCGCTGCCCGTGCGCGCTGGAGGGGCTTGCGAGCCGGCGGCCGCAGGGAGGAGCTCGCCAAGTTCGACCGCGGGCCCCGGGTGGACTTGAAGAGCATCAAGGACAAGAAAGTCAAGGCGAGTTTCCATCATCGACCCGCATTCCTGCACCCGCGCGGCGGGAGCGCGGCGCGACCGCGGGGACCCGGGCTGCCTCGCTCGCAGGGCCAGATGAAGTACCGCGAGCGGCTTTACAAGGAGGCGCGACACCAGGCGGCGAAAGTGGGACAATGGCTGCTTCCGGCGGAGGCGGGCGTCCTGGAGGCCGAGGGCATGGAGCGCACGTACCGCTTCAAGCAGGACGCGATCGTGGAGGCCGTGGAGGAGGGCGCCGCGCGCAAGGTCGTCGATCTCAAGGCAAGGATGCTTGTGACTGTATCAAGCGCTGCGAATCAGACGCGGGACGCGCTGGGCGCAGCGGCGGCCCTCGGGGTCCAGGGCTGCTTGGGTGAACGCTGGACCGTGTCGCTGTGTGGTCGTGACCGCAGCTGCCGGACCTGGGCCCGTACAACGTCGACTTCACGCGGTCCGGTCGATTCGCGGCGCTCGCGGGCCGCAAGGGGCACCTGGCCCTGCTCGACTGGCAGCGCCCGCGGCTGTACTGCGAGGTGCAGGTCCGGGAAACGTGCCGCGACGTGACCTTCCTCCACAACGAGCAGTTCTTCGCGGTCGCGCAGAAGAAGTACGCTTACATCTACGACAAGCGCGGCCTCGAGGTCCATTGCCTGAAGGAGACGGTCGAACCCTACCGGTGCGGCGCGGTGGCGGGGGCTGGGAGCGGCCCTGCAGCCGCATACGCTTTGCGTGAAGCCGGGGCCGGCTTTTTTGTGTGCATGTAGATGTATTGCATGCGCGAAACCGCTCGTTGCGGCCCGCGGCGCGGACGTCAGGTGCAGGCGAGGACTTTCGCGTGTCGAGTAAACCTGCGGCTTGCCGTCCCCTGCTGCAGGCTGGATTTCCTCCCGCACCACTTTTTGCTCGTTTCTACGGGCGCGGCGGGCGTCCTGACGTACCAGGACACGAGCACGGGTCAGATTGTCGCCCAGCACCGCACCCGCCTGGGCCCCTGCGATGTCCTGCGGCAGAACCCTCACAACGCCGTCATGTGCCTGGGCCACTCGAACGGGACCGTCACCATGTGGACGCCCAATATGACGTCGCCCGTCGTCCGCATGCTCTGCCACAAGGTGCCTGCCAAGGGGGCTTCGTTGCAGGGCTGGGCTGCTTGTCCCATTGCACACGTTAAGATGGGTCGGCCAATGCACCCAGCCACTCTCCCATTCCACGTATCGCCCTCGTCTCACGTACCCCCTCACCCGCTCCGCCCCCACAGGGCCCCGTCCGCGCACTTGCCGTCAACTCCGGGGGTCACTACTTGGTCACTGCGGGCCTCGACTGCCAGGTCAAGGTCTGGGACGTGCGCACCTACCAGGAGGTCCACGCCTACTTCTCCTCTGCCCCCGCCGACAGCATCGACCTGTCGCAGCGGTGAGAGCGCGGTGGAAAGGGGGCGGGTAGGGTTGCGGTTGAAGAGGGTTGGGCTCTCGTTGCCTCTCTTTCATCAGCTGAGTGTGCCAATTAATGGGAGCAATACATTTTACGATACAAATAGCGCTAAGTAATGCACCACAAACAACACAAGACCCCTCCCCTGTCCCGCAGCAACCTGCTGGCGGTGGGCTGGGGCCGCCGGGTGCAGGTGTGGCGGGGGGCGCTGACGGCCAAGCAGGATTCCCCCTACATGTCCCACCAGGTCGAAACCGGTTCGATCCGGGACCTGCGTTTCGTGCCCTATGAGGACGTGCTGGGGATTGGGCACGCGGGCGGCTTCAGCACGATCCTCGTGCCGGGGGCGGGGGAGGCCAACAACGACTCGTGGGTGAGGGGTGTGGGGGTGGATGTGTTATGTGTGTTATGTATGTTTTGTGTGTTACATATGCAGATGAGGCCAACTACGACTCGTGGGTGAGGGGCGTGGGGGTGGATGTGTTATGTGTGTAATGTGTGTTACATATTGATGAGGCCAAGTACGACTCGCGGGTGACTTGTTAGATGCTGTTGCTCGTTGGTGTCTCTGACCCAACCACCACAGCCACCACCACCTGCCAATGCTCACTGCATGTGACGCAACCCCTCTCTCAGGTGGCGGACCCCTTCCAAGCCCCCAAGCAGCGCCGGGAGGCCGAGGTCCGCGCCCTGCTGGACAAGCTTCCTCCTTCCATGATCACGGTCGACCCTGACGCGGTGGGGAGGGTAATCAAGGCGCCGCTGGAGGTGCAGAAGGAGAGGGCCAGGGAGGCGAAAGAGGCGAACGAGGCCGCCGCGCAGAAGCAGAGGTGAGGGGTGGTGGGGGCTGATGGGTGATGGAGTGGGGTTCAGTTGTTGGGGTGGTGGGTGGGGTGGGTGGGGGTGGCCATGCAGAAGCAGAGGTGAGGGGTGAGGGGGGGTGATGGGTGGTGGTGTAAGGGGTGGTGGGTTGTGAGGGGTGGTGGCGATGGAAAGGTAGAGGTGGGGTGGGGTGCTAGTGTTATAGAGAAACGAGTCCAAGGAGGTCGCAGTTGCTCACATGTATCATGCTTGCTCACACGTACTAATCTCCATCACTGTCCACATCCCCAGGGACAAGAACGAGTCCAAGGACAAGATGAAGGGCAAGAACAAGCCCACGCGCAGGCACCGCAAGAAACAGGAGAACGTGATACGGGACAGGAACCAGGAGATCAGGTGAGGGGGAGATGGGTGCAATATGGTGGCAGATGGGGGGTGGTAGGGGGTGGTCATACGGAACAGGATGCACATTGCTCCAGTCATACAGATGCTTAGTACGACATCTCATCAGTCCCTCCCGTCGCATCACTCTCATCTCTTTCTCTCTTCCTCTTTTTTCAGAGAGAAGCTGCGCCTGGAGGGCAAAGCCACGGGTCCCCGGGCCGAGGCGGCGGCCAAAGCAACGAAGGAGGCCGAGGCAAAGAGAGCCGAGAAGCGGACAAGGGTGGAGAGGGCGCTCGACGGGGTGCCCAAGCCGCTGCACGGCATCTTCCGAAACAGCCTGCAGAAGCTGGTGTGAGGGAGGAGGGAGGGAGGGGGGTGTGAAGGGGTTCTTATGCAACAGCTTGCAGAAGCTGGTGTGAGAGATGGAGGGGGGTGGTTGATGAGCACGTGGCTGTTGCGCTGGAGTGTGGAGGGGGTGCGTTTGCGTGCCTGGGGTGGGGAGTTGAACGGAGAAGTCGATTGAGCAGTGAATAAGCTAACCAATGGCTCATGTCTGGGTCGGTGCGAGGATTCGTGCTTCGGCAACGGCACGCCGCGAGTGTGTGTAACATAGCTACACCGAAGGTGTAGTGTACGTTTTTGGTTCAAATCCTGGCGGACACACGGCCGCCATCTGCATACTACAGAGCTGCGCGTTCGTCCGACGCCGTCTATGTCTTGGAAAGGGAAGGGGCGTGGGGCGAGCGACGAGTGCGGCACAGAAGTGACCATCGACATGCAGTGCGGCGGGGCAGGCATCGCTGAAAGGGAGCATGGGCATGAACATACGATCTAATGAACAGCTAACTATACACGATTGTCAAACATCACGTCGCGATCAGCTGGCATGGGACCACCCATGCAGGGTTGGCCACGGGCAGCAGCGAAGGCGTCACGATTGCACCCCACCCCCTCTGGCACCTCCAGCCTTGTCCCTATCACGACCAACCTCCACCACCACCACCACCACCACCACCCCCACTCCACTTCACCAACCCCACCACCTCACCAACCCTTCACCCCCACCACCCCCGCCTCACTCCGACAGCTGCGTGAGCAGCGCCACCCCCCTCTTGATCCAGTGCGACGAGTGGTGCTCGCTGGGCAGCTTGACGTCCATGACAAAGTTGGTCGAGTGGCCAGTGGTCGACAGCACCCCGCGCCTCTCTGCGGTCTTGTACATGGGGGCCAGGTAGTGGGGTGCGTGCTTGAAGGCCGAGGTCTCCATCGGTTGCATCCAGATGACGGGCATGGGGGTGAACAGGGCCTGGGGGGTGGGGGAGGGTTGTGGGGTGGCATGAGGGGTGGGTGGGTGAGTGAGTGAGGGTATACGTGCGACGACAGGGGTGAGAGAGTGAGTCCGCTGTGTCACATCCACACGATTGATTGTCAACATATATGACAAGAAATGCATGCATTCACGAATGATTGACTCGCCTTGGGGTCCGACTCTGCCAGTACGTGTTTCTTCCAGTCCCACTTGCACCCCTCGATGAACAGTCCCCGGCAGTAGACGCCGTCGGTGGGGGGGTACTCGCACTGGCCGTCCTGGTCGCGGACCTCAAAGTCAAAGTCGATCTGAGGACAAGGGAGGGGTGGGGGGTGGCCATGAGGGTGGGGGTGTGAGGGGGGTGGGGGTGGTGTTGAGGGTAGCTGTGGGGGTGGCAGCGGGGGTGGTAGTGGGGTTGTCCTGGGGGTGGTGATATGGGTGGCAGGGAGAGCATCGATGGCAATCGTCGTCTTCCTATCATGTCTATTAACAGCCACTCACCATGACCTGTTATATTCAGAGCATCACCGCCCATCCACCGACTCCCTCATCATGTCGATGGCGATCCGTGTCTTCCTAGCACAGCTATCGACAACCACTTACCATGCCACGTCCATCAACCATCAACCATCCATGACCCCACTCCCATCTCCTCACCATGTCGATGGCGATCCTCGTCTTCCTGGCGTAGTTCTGCTTGGCCCCGGTGAGGAATGCCTGGGTGAAGAAGAACCCCGATATCCAGAACACCGTGGGCGGCCCCTCGTCGACCCACTTGCGGAAGAAGTCGCAGCGGTCGTTGAGCTCGCGGACATACGAGGCCAGGCCCTGGGGGGGAGGTGAGGTGGGGGTGGGGTGAAGGCGATGGGTGGGGTAGCGTTGGGGGTGGCGATGTGCGCATGCTGGGCAGTACGCCCCATAGTTACAATTACCATGTCACCCTTTACAATACATACCGTAATCACTGACAGTCAGTCAGTCGGCATCACTTGCCTTGAGGGAGGGGAAGGAGCTCCGCAGCCACATGTCTGGCACTTTGCCGTTGAACATTGCCCTCGCCACCTCCTCCAAGTCGCTGCTCATGATGGCCAAGCCCTTAACGGCCTTGCCCAGGTTGTGCAGGGAGGTGCGGATGACAGTAAGAAGAGCGTTGACGCGCTCCAGCTCTTGCACCAACACTGGGGGGTGAGGGAGGAGGGGTGGGGTGTTGGTGAGTTGGGTTTAAGGTTGGGTGGAAGAGAAGGTGAGCTGAGTGGGAGAGAGCGCATGGTAACTGTTCATCTCATCCCTCACCGGTGTTCATGGAGTTGTGGTAGTCCTGGGGGTACTTCATCGTCGCGTAGTCGATGTCGAAGTTGGCCGGCAGCCTCCCCAGTATATCCGCAGATACCCCCGCCACCGCCTCCTCTAACGTCGCCGCCCCCGCCCCCGCGACCCGCGACTGGGTCAGTAGTAACGAATCGATCATCTCGTTCGTCTCCTTTAGGTCTTTAGATATGTCCGCGTTGTCGTGCAGCCCGAACGCCTCGGGGGACGCCACCAGGGGCAGCGACTTGATGTGGGAGAGGTAATCCTCGTACTTGCCGTTGGGCTGTGTTTGGGAAAGGGATGGGGGAAATTGTGCTCATGTAGTAATAGGATCATGACAGATCGTGCTTGTGAAAGCTTGTCATGTTAAACACGCCTGTGATGACTCAATGCGCGCAATCAACCCTGTCACCCCTCACCAGCGTGCAGCAGATACCCATCTCACCCCCCAACCCCATCCCCCACCCCCTCTCCTCACCAGCGTGCAGCAGACACCCACCTCTACCCCCACCCCAACCCCCTTTCTCCTCTCCCCTCACCAGCGTGCAGTAGATGCCCGAGGGCGACGTCTTGTACGCATCATCGAGTATCCTGGGCGTGTAGTAGTCATCCAGGATGGTCATCAGAGTGGTGCGGTCGTGGCTGTCGGTGACCTTGCCGCCGTAGTTGCACTCCCCGCACGTGTACTTGAGAGTATCGTAGGGGATGTCGGGGTACTCGTCCAGGAACACCTGGGGGGGTGGGGGTGAGTGGGAGGGTGGGGGTAAGGGTGGCAGTGGGTGGGGGTGAGTGAGGGTGGGAGGGAAGCAGTGGGGATGGGGGTGGTTGGGGGGGTGGCAGTGGGGGTGGTAGTCGGGGTGGCAGCGAGGGTGGCAGGGGGGGTGGCAGTTGGGGTGGCAGTGGGGGTGGCAGTGAGGGTAACCTCGCCTGCAGCTGCCGCATAGTCACCTCACACACGCATGCACCCACCCATGTATACACACGCACCACCCCATCCCCCCCACCCACCCCACATCCACTCTCACCTGCAGCTGCCGCACCGATGCCCTCAGACACCCGCAAACGCACCCCATCCACCACCACCCCATCTTCCACCCACACACCCACATGCACTCTCACCTGCAGCTGCCTCACGGATATCCTCAGGTCGTTCTCGTTGAACTCGTAGGGAATATTCCACCCGATGGGCCCGAACTTCTTCCTCTCATAAATGATGGAGTGGAAGAGCGCCAGTCCCCACAGCATCTTCCTGAACTCCTTGTCCTTCTTGCAGCCGTAGAAGAACTCCGGATCCGTGACGGGGTGCATCATGTAGGTGCGCAGCAGCCCCGCCGAAAGCCCCTTGGGCGCCTCGTTGGTGATCTTCACCCCGTTCTCCAGAATTGAGATGGGGAAGGCGGGAGTGGGGTAGGACGTGAGCCATAATCGGAAGTCCCGGTGCACCTTCCCGGCCACCAGCTGCTGCTCGCAGATCAGCTCGAGCGTGGGGAGGAAGCGTGTCGCCAGATGGCAGTTCTGCAGGCATACCCAGAACCCCTCCTTCATGCCCTCCTGGATCCACCGCTGCGCCACGGGACCCTGGCCCTGGCCCAGGGACACCGTCTCCAGCCTCGCGCTCCGCTCGGACGCAAACGTGATGAGCGCGTTCATCGGGTCCGACCCGGGGCTCAGCACGAAGATGATGGGGCTGGTGGGCGACGAGTCGTTGAAGCTGGGCTCGATGGCGAAGGGGACCGGGTCCGTGAACTGCTTGCCCAGCTCGGCCATGACGTAGTCTGCAGGGGGGTGAGTGGGGGATGTGGAGTGGGCGGGGTGGCTGTGAGGGGGTGGGCATGGGAGCGTATGTGAGCAAGGCGCGCGTGAGTAAGAAAGGGCGGCAGGTGGACAGCGCAGCTGGGGCGGTCCAGGTGTTCTTGCAACGCGGCGACTTGCGCCCGCACTGGCGCCCGCCAATCTTCTCACCGATGATGCCCGGGATGAGCTTGTCGAGCCGCAGGCACCGCAGGATGAGGAGTTTCTGGAAGGGCGTGAGCGCGGCGTTCCAGCTCCCCGGGAAGGCCACGCGGTGGGGCTCGTTGGAGTCATACACCACGCGCCACAGCAGCGCGTTGGTCTCCACGTGCTCGCGGAGGCCCTCCCAGGGCCCGGGGAGGTCCGACAGTCGCACGATCTCGCCCCAGCTTTTGTCGGAGAGCCACTCCGGGGCCGGGTTGGGCTGCTGCGTCTCGCCCACGGCCACGCCTCCCGTGAGGAGGAAGCGGAGCTCCGCGGCATCGACGGCGCGGATCTTGCAGGTCAGGAAGAAGGCGAAGAGGAGCTTGTCCTTCTCGAACAGCGAGCGGCAAACGTTGGTGAAGAGGATCGCGGTGAAGTAGCTGCTGAGGTGGTCGAGGCGGCGGTCGAGGTCGTCGCTGGGCTGCGCCTCGGCGATCGCGCGCACGAAGAGCGCGTTGAACCACGCGAGGGAGTACTGGTACATTGGGTCGATGTTTCCCATGTCCGTGACGCAGAAGTAGAGCGTCGTGGCGTGCGACGCCACCGGCTGGTATCCCGCGCGCGCCTCGTCAATTTTGGCCTCCGTCTCGTCCGCGATCTTCTGCTTTTCGGAGATCTCGTCTGCGAGCACCTTGGAGCTCTGCAGGATGTTGACGGCCTCCTCGTCGTTGAGGATGTTACCCGAGGATGACGACAGCACCCGGAGAATCTCGTCCTCGATCTCCTTCAGGCGCCGCTTGTTCTCCGCGCCCTGCACGATCAACTTGCTTTTCTCCTCCTCGAGGTCCGGGCGCTCCTTCGCGACCACCACGCCCAGCAGCTGGTCCGCCAGCCCCTCGGCCGTAGTGACAAAATTGAGCACCGAGACGGCCGTGCAGAGCTCCGGCGGGAAGTGCGGGTTGCGCAGCTTCGTCGTGATGTAGAATTTGAACTCCTCGGAGAACTCCACGTTCTGGTCGCCGAGCTTCACCGTCCACGCGCCCGCCTGCTTGAAGACCTGCTTGCGCAGCAGCGGCTCCAGCGCGGCGTCCAGCGACTCCTCGATGTTCTCCAGGAGGACTGCGGGGGCGATTGGGATGGGTGATTTAGAGGCAGAGTGGCGCGTGGAGGCGCAGGGAGGGGTCAAAGGGTGCGCGGGTGACACGCGGGTCATGCGGCGGCAAGGGCAGGACTGTGCCCAGGTATGAGGTGTGAGAGAGGAAGCGAGGCCAGAGAGCGAGGCCAGAGAGCGATGCATGGCGCCACTCGTGGCCCGCACTGTCACCCCTCCGCCACCTGCACAGCCCCACCACACCCCCCACATCGCCCGCCAACCCCCCCCTCACCGGGCGTGCCGTACGGGATGCAGTTCTCAAGTGTCCTCAGGAAGTTGGGATCAGAGAGTTTAATAATAACCAGCTGCCTCGACTCCTCCATGTTGCGGATCCACCTGTTGGCCAGGCCCTGGGGGTCGATGCACAGCGGCCACCGCCGTCCCATCGTGAGCGCAATCGCGTTCTCAGCACTAAAGTCGTCCTTGGGGAGACCCTGGATGTTCCACTGCTGGATCTTGACGGGCTCTCCCAGCACGCGGGTGAGGCGGAAGTGGTCCGAGCAGGGGATGTTGAGCGAGCGGAGCTGCGGGGGTGGGGAGGGGGCGGGGGTGTGAGGGCGGTATGGGGAAGGGAGGGTGGGTGGAGTGACAAGGGGTGCGGGGGTTGGGACTAAGGGTGGCATTGCATGCAATCACCATTCCTTACTCAACTCCCTCTTACCTCCCACACCATGCATGTACATGCCAGCACCACCGCTACACTACCACCACCGCCGCCCCTCCCACTCCCATCTCACCTCCTCGATCCACCGGCTGAGCCACTCCTGCCGGTACGTCTGGGTGTAGGGCCCCAGGTACGCCACCTGCCCCGCGGCCAGCAGCACGTCCCCGATGAGTTTCTGGTACTGCTCTGACAGCTCCTGCGCCCTTTGGGTCCACCGGGCCTTCTCGCCCCCGAGCCCGCTAATGAGCTTCTTGGCCCTCTCCAGCTGCACCTTGCACGTCTGCACTTTATGCTCGAGCCTCACCTTGTTCTCCCTCTTCTCCTCAAACGCCCTTTGCAGCGCCTCCAGGTCCGCCATGACCTTGCGCAGCTCGGCCTGCTTGGCGGACAGCTTCTCCATCACCACGGCCAGCTCCGCCTCTGCCTGCGCGAGCGACGCCTGCTTGGGCCGCACCACGAGCATGGCCTCGTGGTAGGAGTAGATGGCGCACACCCACGCGCACAGGTTGCCCGCCGCCTGGCTCTTGGCGGTCACGAACGCCTCGTTGAACTCCTCGTCCTCGATAAAGGGTCGGATCTTGTCGATGATCGCGGGGGAGATACTGTCGCGGTTGTACGTCTTGCACAGCTGCTGGAAGCTGGGGTTCGCCATCATGCGCATCCCGGCGCCCCAGTAGTCGAGCTCCATCTTGCCCGTCTTGTCGTTCTTCTTCTTGCCCACCGGCTCCTCGAATAATATGACCACGGCCTCCATGACCTTGCGCACGGCGTCCGCGGGGGACTTGAAGGTCTTGAGCTCCGTGATGGCGTTGCGTGTGAGGCCGTCGACCGCCTTGTTGGCGGCCACCACGAGCGGCATAGCCACGTCCAGGTCCTTCTGGCAGTCGTCCTTGATGGCCTGGGGTGACAGGGAGGGAGTGGAAGGGTTGGGGTGAGGTGGAAGGTGAGCGAGAGCGAGGCGAGGTAGGTGCGGGAGCGGGCGAAAGGGCGTTGTGAGCGAAGCTGAGGTGTGAGGTGAGGGAGGTGAGAGACTGACGTTTCAGCAAGAGAGCCCCCTCTGTTCTCCACACAGCTAAGCATATCTGGCATGCAATACCACCTCCCGCCCCACTCGCCCCATCTTACCTGCACTTTCTGTGCCTCGGCCTTGGCCACCGCCTCCTCCTCCACCACGACCCGCTTCACCGCGTCAGCCTCCGCCGTCTCCTTCTCGATCACCAGCAGCGCCGCCTCCGTGTCCGTCACGGCAGCGTCCAGCTGCGGCTGCATCTCAATGATCTGCTCCTTGAGCTTCTCCACCTCTGCCTCGGCCTGGGCCAGCTGCTTGAGGCCGTTCTCGTACCGGCGCTGCACCGTGGACACCTCGCTCTGCTTGCGGCCCAGCAGGTCGCGGTAGGAGCTCAGCAGCTCGAGGTACGAGGTGGGCGTGACGTAGCTGT
The DNA here is from genome assembly GCA_958009085.1 of Protoeuglena noctilucae. Classification (NCBI taxonomy): domain Eukaryota; kingdom Viridiplantae; phylum Chlorophyta; class Pedinophyceae; order Marsupiomonadales; family Marsupiomonadaceae; genus Protoeuglena; species Protoeuglena noctilucae. The sequence continues at coordinate 428,903 of OY253684.1, forward strand.
GCCGGCGCTGCTCGTGCAGGTAGCGGTCGGTGAGCGTGCGCATCGACGAGTGGAACACCATGCACGCCGCCGGCAGCGCGTCGACCGTGGCCCCGTCCACGCCCGCGTCGCGCAGAGACGCGAGATTGGAGGCCGCGACGGTCGCCAAAGCGTCGTCCGGCCAGCGCGTGAACCAGTTGATGGTGCAGCAGTTGACGAGCGACGGGAACATGCGCAGGCGGTTGCGGAACGCGTCGCCCACGTAGCTGAACGACAACACGACGTGCAGATTGCGACGGACCTCGTCGAGGAAGAACTGGTACAGGTTGCCCTCCATCCCGGCCGCGCGGGCGCGGGGCTTGATGTTTTCATACACCTGCGCCAGGTCGCCGCCCGGAAACAGGTTCGGGACCTCGTACGTGTTGAGTAAATTGCTAATGTCCTCGACGAACGTCTCGTCCTTGATCTGCGTGTCGCTGAGGAGGAATACGGTCGGCTTGGCCTGCTCGCCCGCCCGCCGCAGCACCGTGCGGAGGTCGTCGTGCCACTCGTTGACGCCGTACGTGCGCGACAGCTCGATCTGGAACACCCCGAACTCCTCGACGAAGGCCGCGAGGCGCGTGAGGCTCTGCCGGCCGGACCCGCCCAGCCCCACCAGCAGCGCGTGCCCGCCGGGCTGCTTGATGACGCGCGCGATGCGCGCGACGTGCTCGACCGCGAACGGGAACAGCACGAGGTTCATTGGCTTCTTGGAGCCCGCGTTGTGGTCGTTGAGGTACTCGCGGCACACGGCCACGAGCGCGTCCATGCTGGCGAACTCGGTGTAGCGCCGCTCGCCCCCGGGCGCCACGAAGTCGCCGAAGAGGTTGCGCCGGACGTCGTCGATGGTCATCTTGTCCCCGCCGGGCACATTGGGCCGCGCCACGAGCCGCGCGAACTTGTCCTTGAAGTGCCGCTCCGTGGCCTGCTCGACCGTGCGCAGCAGCCACGCGCGGTCGTCGTCGTCGACCAGTCGGTCGTGGAACACGCGCAGCGTCTCGTGGAGCCATAGGCGCACGAGCATGCCAGGGTCCGCGACCGACCGCTGGGCCACCGTCATGCCCTGGAACACGCGGCTCATGTCGCGCAGGTTGAAGAGGTAGTGCGACTTGGCCGGCGTGGGCAGCAGCTCCTTCTGCACCGTCTGGAAGATGTCGATCGTGGCGTGGATGATGGGGCGCGAGTGCTTGGTGAACGTCTGGTCGTACTCGTGCTTGCTGAACCACCAATCTAACAACGTGGAGAAGATCGCCACGTTGGTCTCGTGGTCGAACTCCGTCAGCGACAGCACCGCGTAGTGGCGGAGGTACCGCTGCGTCACCGCGTTGCGCCCCCCGCCCGGCGGACCCATCGCCGCCACGAACTGCACGTTGACGATGTTTTTGAAGTGCTTCTCGATCGTGTCGCGCCGGTCGTACCACCCCCCGTGGTCCATCCACTGCCGCAGCAGTTCGATCGGCGGCTGAGCTTTGTACTTCTCCGGCTTGGGCATGTTCAGGTCATCAATGAAGATGGCCATGGTCTTGTTGTTGGGAGGGGCGTAGATCTTGGTGCCCTTCTGGCCGGAGCGGCGAGGGCGGTCCAGCTTGCCGTCGATGATGTCCTGGGTCATGAGCTCCGAGGTCTGCGTGGGGTGGGGGTGGGGGGGTAAGGGCGGTGAGGGTGGGATTGGGGGTGGCAGTGAGGGTGGGGGTGGCGAGGGCGGTGAGGGTGGGTGGGGTGGCGTGGGGTGAGGGCGGGGGTGCATGCAACAAGCGCAGTGGACAGCACCACGCAGCCACACGACCGCACCATTACCCTCCGCATCACGCAACCACACAACCCTATTTCCACCCACAGCTCTGTCTAGTCCTCGATGATATGCACGAGTGGTGCCTGACAGCTACATCATCCCATCTCACCTGAGCCGAGAAGTTGATGAACATGTACGAGTGCGTGGCGGGGTCAAGTTGCTTCTGGAGGTACCCCTTCACATAGATGGACTTGCCCGTCCCCGTGGGGCCCACCAGCAGCGCGTGGTGGCCGTGCCGCACGAGGGCGTCCAGCAAGAACGTGTACCGGATCGTATCTTGGGTGGGCACGATGATGGACGAGTACTCCGCGTCGAGGGGTATCTTGCCCGAGCCCTCCGGGGCCAAGTCCAGCCAGGGGACCCACTTGGCCTTGCTCTTGTCGAACGCCAGGTCGTACACGAGTCGGCCCTCGGGGAACAGCTGCGTGATGGGCACGGGCGGGCCCCCCAGGTAGGGCTTGAGGTCGGCGGGCGGGTCGTTGACCAGCATGTGCCGCAGGATGCCGTCGAAGGTGACCCTCCCCTTCTCGTCCGTGCACCCCCCCACGGACCAGACGAGAGCGAAGAGGAAGATGGACTGGATCCAGACTTTCTGGATGTTGGCGTTGAGCTCGGCGATGCGGGCGGGGGTGGCGCGGAACTCGTCGAGCATCGCGTCGATGATGCGCATGCAGGAGCGGGCCAGGTTGATGGCGGACATGGGCACGGGCCGGCGCAGGATGCGCGTGGCGGCGCGGAGCGTGGGGGGCAGGAGCCAGTCGAACAGCGCGGTGAGCTCTTCGCGGTGGGCCTCGGTCACCGCGGGCGGCAACGTGTCCAACCAGGAGAGCATCACGGGGCGCCACCCGAGCAGCGACGCCTGCATGTAGACCATGCCGCAGCGGGAGACGGTGGCGGGGGAGGCCTGACTCAGGTCGTCCACCTCGAAGATCATGTTCATTTGGGCGTTCATGGCGATCTGGTCGCCACTGGATAGACAGAGCTTCTTGTTGTCGTCGAGCACCGTGTTCATGTCCTCGATCCACACCGCGTCGACGGGGCCGTCCAGCACCACCCACTTCCGGTCGGGCGACTTGTCTTTCGCTGCCTTGCGGAAGTACACGGCCAGCACCCCGTCCGCCCAGTCCTTGCTCACGGGGTCCTCCGCGCCGTACAGGTGCCGCTGCGGCTGGGCCTTGGGGTTCATGACGAAGCACTGCACCCGGTTCTCGCCCATCAGCCCCTGCGCTGCCAGGTCGCCCAACGCGTCCGCAAGCACACGGTACGACTCGGTTTTCATCCCGAACGACTCCCCCACGACCATCAGCCCGTGTCGCACGATGATCATCTCGTACAGCTGGATGATCTTGGTAAAGAAGTCGGGGAGGGGCTGCAGGTTGCGCTTGATGGCATTGTCGCGCAAGGCGTCAAGCAGGGCGGAGTAGTCTGGGGGGGAAGGGCGTGGTAGGGGGTGGGAGTTGGAGTGAGTGTTGAGATGATTGGGAGGGTAGCAGTGGGGGTGGCAGTGAAGGTGGCAGCGGGGGTGGCAGCGGGGGTGGCAGTGGGGGTGGCAGTGGGGGTAACGAGACACCCATATGCTACCTACCGTGCCCATGCACATGTGACAACCCCACCCCACCCCCCCCCTCACCAATCTCTGGCAGCTCCACCCCCGGGAAGAGGTCCTTGATAATCCCCTTGAAGAGCGGCACGTCCTGATCGAGGAACTTGGGCAGGTTGACGTCCGACAGCGCGCGCAGCATGAGCACGTCCTCGCCCAGCGTGTCGCCGTACTTGCGCTTGAGGTTCGCCGCAGCTCGCAGCACCGAGATCACCGCCCTCATTCCGTAGTCGTAGTGGGATTGCGTGGACAGCTGCTCGGAGCACAGCTTGTAGGTCTGCACCAGCTTGCGTGCCATGGCGCGGGCGTCCAGGTAGCCGTACGAGTAGAGGAGGATCTCGGCGATCTGGGGGGGGGATACGAGAGGCTTAGTTACTAGGGATGAGAGTGGGGCGGTTACTGGAGTAGATGTACGAGTAGAGAGGGATCTCGGCGATCCGGGGGGTGGGGAGTGTGAGGGGGGATGAGGGTGGTGGTGGGTGAGCAGAGGGGTGGGGGCGGGGGGGGATGAGGGGTTGAGGGTGGGGAGGATGAAAGTTGGGGAGGCATCATGGCCACGCCATGCGATACTTAAGTACACTATACTAATAATGACACCATACTTATGATGACAACATTAACTACACCCATGTAACAACTCACCATGGCGTAGTCGGGCACCATCATGGCCACGTCCCGGAACAGCGCCTTGAGGTTGTCGGGCAGCTCCGACCGCCCCGCATATCCCGGGTTCATGGTGATGAATGCATTGCAGGTCATGACCAATGGCAGGTCGACGCCATCCAGGTTGAAGGAGGGTGCCATGGCTGCCTTGGCGCGTTGGATGGTGAGCACCTGCTGCGCCACCACGGAGAGCACCTGGGGGGGAGGGGGGTGGGGGTGGGAGTGGGTGAGTGGAGGGTGGGGATGGGGATGGGTGGGAGGGCGTGGGGGTGGGAGTGGGGGTGCAAATGGGCGCTGAGACTGCTTGTTGGTAGGCACGCCCTTACTTCTCGCGCCATCCAACGCAACCCATCCCAGCACTCTCTCACCTCCGGCTCGATGCGGTTGAACTCGTCGAAGCACGCCCACGCCCCCGAGCACCCCAGCCCCTTGAAGAACTTGGCCATGGCCTTGTAGTTGAGCGAATCGGTGCAGTTGGTCACCACGCACTTGATCGCCAGCGCCTTGCTCAGGTCCTTCACCGTCTCGGTCTTACCGGTCCCCGCAGGCCCTGCCGGGGCGCCCCCCAGGTTCATGTAGATGGCCCCGATCAGCGTGCGGTAGCACCGGTCCGTGAGGGGCGTGATGACGAGGCGCGAGGAGTTGCCCAGGTACTCGTATCCGTAGAGCGTGACGGCGTTGATCATGCGAACCACTAGCGTGTCGGTCGGGGCGACTTTACTAGGGGGCCTCTCGTGGTGCTCCCAGTAGGAGCGCAGCTGGCTCTCCCAGTTAAAGTCGTCCAGTCGGTCGACCCCCTTCGACGCCATCTCGTCCACCACGTCGCGGGCGTGCACGTCGATCACGACCAGCGCCCCCACCGTCGCACGCTGCAGGGGCTTCAGCTGCCCACGCACCAGCTGCACGATCTTCCCCAGCTCCTCCGTGCACACACGGGAATACTCCTTCAGGCCCCGGGTGCCCCCAGCCTCAATGGCCTCGATGACCTGGGGTGGGGGGCGAGGGTGGGGCGGTGGGTGAGGGTGGTGGCAGTGGGGGTGGCATTGAGGGCGGCAGGGAGGGTAGCGTTGAGGGTGGCAGTGGGGGCGGGGGTGGCAGTGGGGATGACAGCAAGCGGACGAGGTGATGGTGGGCGGGGCGGTGAGCGAGGGTGGGGGTACAGGTGAGGCGCAAGTCAGCCAGAACCCGACCACCCATACGGGGTGCTGACCACCGCACTACACACTATATCCCACCATACATGCCCTACCACCCCTTGCCCCTCACCTCCTTGGTCCAGAACACCTGTCCGCAGTTGAGGCTAGTTGAGGCTAGAGACAAGACAACAACCATACCACCGCTCCCTCACCTCCTTGGTCCACCTGGCTAGGTACAAGACAATAACCATAGTGGTACCACTCAATCCCCCCTCACCTCCTTGGTCCAGAACACCTGCCCGCAGTTGAGCACGAGCTGCCCCGGCCACTGCAGGATCCACGTGCTGCGTTCCTTGTTGGGGAAGTCCTCGATCGCGTCTCTCGCCATCTTGTGCACCGTCTGGTAGATGACCTCCTCACACTTGGTCAACCACGCCTCGACCGCCCCCACCTTACCGGGGCTCACGGGTTCAATCCACGGGATGCGCTCCTCCTCGACCGAAACCATCCCCGTGATGTCGCCGTTTGCGTGGAACTTGAACCGCGCGACCGCCTCGAATATCTTCTGCGTGAAGTCCTGTATCTTGAGGGGATCCTTGCACTCGGACAGAATCTCCAAAAGCTGGTCGTTGGAGAGGAAGTAGAAGCGCGGGAAGGCCATCTTCTTCGTCTCGAGAAACTCGTTGAGGCCCTTCTCGACAACGTCCAATAGCTCGTTGGCGTGGGTGAGGGAGTCGAGGAGTCCATCCATGTCGGCCACGTGCGTGAGCAGCGGGTCCTGCACGGTGCGGTCCATGACGCCCCGCCAGATTGCGTCCATGTCCCGGAAAGCCATCCCCTCCGTCGGGATCTGCCGCACGATCTCCTCGGACCCGAAGATCGGCTGCAGGTACATCCACCGGCCCTGGCACTTGAGCCACTCCTCCAGGATGGACTGCAGCCTTGTCAACAGCGACTCCCAGGGTCCGATCTCGCGCATGTGGGGCTTGGCGAAGGGAGACGTGCCCATGGCCTGGACCTTGATGATGTGGTCGTCCAGCAGCGCCTGGGCCTCGTCGACGGGGCCGCCCTTGAGGATGTACGTGCCGGTGCGGTCGTACTCGGCGAGCTCCAGTGACAGCCCCTCCCAGTCTCCCTTCATCTTGCCCAGCTGTTTCTCGATGGTAAACTCCCGCGACGCCCGCTCGGAGATCGCCACCAGGCGGCCCACGGGGTCAGGCACCTCGCACTCCTCGAGTTTCTTGATCAGCTGCCCCAGCCGCATCTCGTCCGGGCGGATCTCGATGCCCACCGCCCCCACCATCTCCGCCCAGTGACGCGCCTTGAGGCCCTTGTTGCAGATGGCGTGGATGAGGGGCAGGTGCACGCGGAAGTTCTCGATCTTCTGCTTCGTCTCCAATGCCAGGTTGAGGGGGTCCTCCAGGAGCTGCAAAGAGGGTGGGGGTGGGGAGGGTGGTTGGTTGAGGGTGGGGGTAGCAGTGGGGGTGCCAGCAGCAACAGCACCGCACCACACAAGCACCCCTGCCTCCCTCGCTCCCTCGTCCGCAACCCCACCACCGCATCACTCACCACCACTGCGCCTCCACTCCTACCCACTCCTGTACCTCGCTCCCAACCCGTTACCACCCTTTCACCCCCTCCCCCCACTCACCCTCTCCACCCACCAACCCCCCTCGGCACCCACCCACTCGCACCCACCCACCCCAACCCCACTCACCCTCCCCCCCGCCGACCCCGAGAAGACCTTGGTGAGCTTGTCAATCTTCCGAGTGCACTCCAGCACCTCGTTCTCAATCTCCTCCGGATCCAGCGCCCCGAACGTGATCTCGTGGTTGTTCGTCCACTTGTTGTAAGATTCGAAGAACTGGTGGGAGGTGGTCCATAATATGAGGAAGGGCTCGAGGCGGGAGATGGCAGCACCGATGTTCTGGAAGCTCGTGGTGATCATTCCGAGGATCTTCTCCTGCGCGTTGATCTCCTCCGACTTCGCCTGGGCCTCCCTGGGGATGTGGGATATGGGTGGAGGGGTGTGGGTGGGGGTGGGGGTACGGGTGGGTGTAGAGGGGGTGTGGGTGTGGATGTGGGTGGGGGTGGGTGGATGGGGTGTCGCATTTGGGGCTGAGAGGGTAGGGGCATACGCCACTTTCCATACAGAACTCAGCCTCCCCTCGAGCCCCCCCCCACACACACGCATCTGAGCTTCTCCATGAGCTCCACCAACACACGCATAAACATCCACATGAACCCCTCCCTGTTCCCCACCTCAGCTTCTCCATGAGCTCCACGACCCTCGCCGAGTGCTTGGCGCGGCTGACCACCCCCCCCAGCGTCTCGAATTCGTCCACCTTGGCCTCCAACGCCGCCACGTCCTTCTTGAACGCCTCAACCACGTCCTTCAGGTCCTGCGGGGACACAGAGATGGGGGGTGAGTGTGAGATGCAGGGAGAGTGAGAGTCATGCGGGGCATGTGGGGACGAGGGAGGGATGGGCATGGGATGCAGTGAGAGTGAGAGGCTTGTGGGGCATGTGGGGATGTGAGTTGATACATGTTGCATGCAGGCTGAGAGTAGAACATAGGTACAGAGATGCAGAGAGCAGAGGTAGGGACATGATGATGCAGAGAACTGCGCTCGCTCAGCCTCGTATGCACCCACAGACACATCACATCGCCCCTCTCCCACCCCCCCCCCATCCTCGCCTTCTGGAATCGCTGCTCCTCGGCGTTGGCCCTGGCGATGGCCTCCCTCATGATCTCCAGCATCTTCTTGGGCCACTGGTACGCCTTCATGCTCCACACGAAGTCCTGCGATGCGATGGGGGAGGTGGGGGAGGTAAGGGGCGTGTGCGTGCAAAGTCGCTATGTTAAAGATCGCAGGCTGCCCTGTGCAGGGTTCCACATTCCCATCCCATCACCACCACCATCACCATCACCAATACCATCCATCCCCCCCATTCGTCACACGTAGGCATGACACCACCCCTCAGGCGTCACCTCTTCCTCCACGGGGAAGCAGAACCGCTCCAGGTACTCGTCTCTCTCCTGGTTGAACTCAATGTCCTCGCGGAGCTTGTCCTGGTCCTGCTGGCACTTGCTGCGGGGGAGAGGAGAACACACGCGTGCTCATCGCAACAAGCTCATCACTTGCTGCCGTTCCGCTCATCTCATCTCTCCTGTCTCGGCCCCAGTGCCCGGCGTCGCGCAGCAGTCAGAATCAAATCCACTCTCACTCACCTGTAGAACTTCTTGAGCGCCACCACCTCCTCCCCCGTCTTGCTCACGCTCGAGAGCTTCCGCTGCATCTCCTCGTACGCCTCGCAGATCTCCTGGGATGCGACGAGCGACATGCAGTGAAGATGACGATTGCTACCGATGCTATATGTACCAGGTTTGAGAACGGCCATCACACGAGTCCGCAGAGCTGGTATGACTGCACCACACGCAACCGGCTCAGCACCACCCTGCGCACCTGGTTGCTCTGCGCGTTGGCCCTGCGGATCTCCTCGAGCAGCGTCCGCACCACCGCGTTGGCCTTGTCCACCAGCAGCTGCTTGAAGCCCGCCGCAGAGACCTCGAACAGCCCCGTGCGTACGTCCGCCATGCACGTCGCCTGCAGGGCGGAGGACGACGCGCTGCAGTCCATCACTGCCACAGAGACTAATGGATAAGCCATGAACAGATTCGCAAAAGGAGGTGACCCATAGGACATATAGAACAGCAGCTGAACGTGCCATCGCACCATCGCCAACTGTTTGCTCCTTTCGCACTGAAGCACTTGCATAGTACCCCCAGAACCTTCCATTTTTAAAAACAAAGCAAATTGCCTTCTTCCGCGCACCTGGATGGCGGCGGCGGCCTTCTGGAAGCGCTCAAGCTCGTCCGTGTATTGGTCGAGGCTGGGCTCGGATTTGTTGAACTCCTCGCAGTGCGCGCGGACGTCGAGGGGGACGAGGAACATGAAGTCGTCGAAGAGGCGGGCCAGCGCGTGCGGCGCCTGGGTGTTGGCGCGCACGATCGCCCGCACCCGGTCCACCGCCCGCGTCACGCACTGCTCCCCCAGCTGCACCGTGGGGATCTCCTGGTCCTTGGACGGGGCCACCTGGGGAAGAGGAATCATGATATGGAGATTTATAAAGAGACCATGTGGAGGTGTACATCCCAGGCTGTGGCATATCCGCATGACGCCTGCGTTGCCGCCCCGCCCCGATATCCCACCCACCTGCACGACGCCCGCGTTGCCCCCCTGCCCCGCCTCGACCCTGGGCAACCCCTGCACCGCGAGGGTGAAGTGGTGCAGCACGTCCACGCACATCTCCTCCACCTGCTCGAACGACGGCGAGAAGTCCACGGACTGGTCGGGCGAGACGACGAGCTCCACGCGGAAGGCCGCCGGCTGGTGCCAGAACAGCCGCGTCGCGTCGGGGTCCACCTGGGGGCGCGGAGAGGGCGAGAGGGATGGAATGCATGGGGTGCCTTAATGGGAGATGGGTGGCAGGTGCAGTGCTTGCGGCGAGGGGGCGCCACGTGTGACAGGATTGGTTTCAGGCGACGCTGGTACTAGCTGTGCGTGAGAGGGTCAATTGAATGTGACGCTGCCCTGTCAGGTCCACCCAACCGCTTCCTCCAAGCATCGCGCCCCGCATGCACCACATGCCTCCCGTCACCTCGGGCACGGCGGGGTGCGACTCGAGGAACCCCACGAAGGCGCTGAGGGAGTCCTCAACCAGCTGCCGCAGCTGGTTGGACTGCAGCGTGGCGATGGAGCGCCAGTAGGCCTCGGAGTCGTTGTTGATGAAGAGGGGCGGGAGGCGGCGGAACACCTCGGAGCACTTGGGCACCCACACGGTCCAGAGGAGGTTGCGGATGCGCTCGCACTGGCCCATCTGGTGGGCCTTGAACTCCTCAATGCGCATAGGGCACTGGTTGCGGAAGCCCAGCGAGGAGACGTCCACCAGGACCTGGGTGGGGGGTGGTGAGAGGTGACGGATGGGGTGTGGTTAGGGCTGCAAGGTGGGGTGCGAGGCGGGTGCGACGGTGGGTGCGGGGTGGCGTGTTGGAAATGCACAAGTGCAGGGTCCCTCCCTCTTCGCTTCAGCCGCATGTCATGTGGCAGAGTGCCTCACCTTGTCCGCCACGCCGCTGTGCGACTGCCAGATGGTGGAGAGCTCGATGGCGTTGGGGGAGAGGGTCTGGAGGGACCAGGCGAGGTCGTGGGTGGCCTGGTCCACCGCCACGCGCCACGAGCCGGGGAGCTGCCGGAAGCACGGCCGGCGCCACCAGTTGCGCCACAGGCTGTACTCGGGCCACACCTGCGGGGGCGCCGAGGTGGGTGGCGTGAAACGAAGCGCCGGGCCAACGAGCAGGCCGCAACGGACCCGGCACTGCCGTCGGCCATCGACAAGATTGCACCGCAAACCAGGCGCCAGCACATTCGCCTCTATCGACCAAAACCCAGCCTCACCTTGGCCAGGGCGTCCAGGCCCAGCCTCTGCCGCTCGACCGGGCTCACAATGGCGTAGTCCACGATGGCCTTGCGCATGCTCTTCAGGTAGTCCCTGCGGCCGAGGAGCGGGGCGAATGCAACATTATCGCGACGTTAGACGTCCCGACGCCGCACCGCGACCAGCCCCTCGCGTCCCTGCCGCACTGCACCGAGCACGTGCCACCGCCACCACCACGTTGCGCCTGCCCTGCGCCTCTCCGGTCACCTGTGCATCTCGAGGATGCTAGACTCGACCATTTCGTAGTAAAACTCCTCGCTGACGCCCGGCGGGGCCGTCTGCGGGATGAGCGTGAGGGCGTTGGCGGCCCATTCGTCACGGTAGGGTGCGATGTGCCGCTCGGAGATCCCCTCCTCCAAATAGAAATAGTATCGCATCACGGCGTCCGCGACGGTCTGCACGTCCGCCACGGGCGTGTCCACCGGCAGCACGGTCAGCCGGGGATCTGTAAAAAGGGCAGGAGGGGCAGGGTCAGGGTGGGTGCAGCGTACGGTGCGCGTGCCACACCCTCTTTCTAGCTTCGACGGAACGCGAGCGAGAGAGGCTTGGAGCATCAGAAGCTCGTTCTTGGTGCCGCGCGCGCTCACCCATGTCCACGCCATCGCCCCACGGGACGAGGATGCCCTCGATGGGCCGCCCCTCCTGCGCCATCTGCCGCACGCGCACCACCTCGGGGAGGCCCTCGCTGGCCAGCGACGCCGTGCTGGGCTCGGAACCGATCCCGGAGGAGCGGCGGGGTTCGCCACCCTCTGGGCCGTCCCCGTTCACCCTGCAGGGAGCAGCGGGTTCCGACCGTCACGCCCGCTTCCACCACCCACTGCGCCTGTTTGATTACTGCGTGTCAGCCTGCCCATCGATCGGGTCGCCCTGATCGCCTCACCGGCTGCCGTCCTGGCTGGCCCCCTCGTCCTCGCCCCTCAAGCGCCGGATCGTGCTCTCGAGCAGCTCCTCCCGAGACAGCCCCGGCCCTGCCCGGGTGTCCCCGGGAAGGGCCCTTGGTTGGGGTCCCGACCGCGGGCGCACGGGGCGGGACGACGCGTGCATGGAGCGGATCTGGGGGGGATGAGGGCGCAGGACAGGTATGTAATGGGTCGGCTAAACCTTTGAAAAGGAGGAGAAGACAGGAAAGCGTGCAGTGATATTGCGATGAGGGAAACAAAAGTTCTATCGTGGGCCATGCGCATGGCAGGGCGTAATTCATTCGCCCGCCAACCCCAGTTTACGCCAACGCCCGCCGCCACCGGCACCGTCCCCGGCCTCGCCTCGCTCAGTGGCTGCTTGGAGGCCTTCCGGGGCTTGTTGGGGTCCATGGGGAACTCCTCGAAGAGCACCGCCGCCGCCTCGGACGCCGTGGGCGTGAGGTTGCTGGCAATGCGCGTCGACGGGGGGTGGTAGTACGGGTCGTGCGTGTTGCCGTACGTCGCGGCGAGGGTGAAGAGCGCCTGCGAGAACCACGAAACGGGCCGGCGAATCAATTGCCGCGATGGTGGGGGCTTGAGCACACCAACAGCTGTGCCAAGAAGCGCTGCTCTGTGCAGTGGCGGTGCAAAGGGCCGCGCTGCTTTGGCGGCCGCTGCTGGGTGGACGGCTGGTGCCGCAAACGCCCCAGAGGCAGTTAGACGATCTCGCCTGGTCGTTGACCATTGGAGGGAGGCGCATCCGCGACTCAATCACGTGGCGCGCCATGGCCGCCTCGGCATCCGTCGCAAGGTGGAGCGGCACCGCCTTCCCCGGCTGCGCTTGAGCCGCTCTCCTCTTCTGCTTGGGATCTCCCACCTGCAAACCAACGGGAGGCACGGGACGGTCGCTGGGGGACGGTCGCGGGGGCGCTTTGAAAGCAAGGCAACACCAGCCTCGTCGATGGCAGGGGCTATCCTGTACTGCAGCGCCAGCAGCAAAAGTCAATGCATAGCGGGAGTAAGGGCCGACGCGCCAGGGCCGCGAATATGGCGAGGCCTCGCGCGAAGTGTGCGCATCGGCCTGCTGCACGGATTCCGAGTCGCGCAGATCCGCCAAAGGGTGTGCGGAGCCGGCCCATCGCCCTTCGGCAATCGGAGATCACGGCAAAAGGCCAAGGGCCGGCGACAGACACGGGCAGAGGGCCCGGCCCGTTCCAGCATGCCGGGCACGAGCACACGCGGAGTCCCGCTCCGTGGCACGTCTGGGGCGCTGCACACGTGCCGAGAAACTCGAGAAGGCAACAATAAAGCGACAGGACGTCGCAAAATCTTAAAGAGGGTCTCAAGAGGGCAGAGGGGCCCGAGGAAGCGCAAAACCAGGACGGAGCAGCGCCCCTGAGCCGGGAAGCATCGAGACGACCGAAGATGATTGCTAATTGAGACATGAAATTTGCAATGAGGAGGTCACAGGCCTACGGCACGCTCCCCGCGGCAATCTCGTTCGGACAGGGGAGCGACAGCGCTTGCTTTCGAGAGGAAGTCGATGCGAGCGCATGGGAAAGACCAAAGTAAGATTGGTGGCGCGCCCAGCGCGTGACGGGCCCCACTGGTTCCTTCTAACGGAGGGACATGCCGCTGAGGCACCTGCACCGCCTTCTTCGCCACCTCCTCGAAAGGGAACAGCACCCCCGTCGTCCCCTCCGTCATGGGTCCCGCGAAGGGATCCGCGACGCCCTCCCCGAGCATCTCGCTGGCCAACCGCTTCATCTGGCTGGCCGTTCCCCCACGTTGCAAAGCAGATCAAATTCCGCCGGCCATGGCACCGTAAGTTGGTACAGTGCACGTCTGAACGGCACTCAGGTCACAAGTCTAGGTCTGCGGCACGAGCGTCCCGGCAGGGGAGTGAGGCTGGGCCTCGACCCGGGGCGGTGTCAAGCACGCGCCAGAGGAGCACCCCCTCGGCTCAACGGGACGCGCTCCGCGTGACCGTCCCGGATTCCCCGTTGCACGTTGCTGTGGCTGGCCGTCCGCGGTCCGAGTTGGCTGCCCAGGGATGCCGTGGTATTGGCCATTCGTTGGCTCACCGTCGCTGTCGCACTCGGAGGTCGATCTGATCCACCGGCGCTGCGGGAAGATAAGCGTGGGCATTGAAGGTAGCATCCACTGCGCGTCGGATGCGCATCGGGGGCGATTCCAGCGCGAATGGATCCAACAAAGCTGCTTTCCTGGACGGGGTGGTTTCGTCATCAATGGTGCTCTGCTCGCCCGCAGTTCCAGCGGGCTTTCGACGTGTGCAGGCTTGCCAAGGTCCCAGCGCTGTCGGGCTCCGAGGCGGGCTCGCAGTCGTGCGAGTTAGTCGAGCGACAGCTCGTCACCTGCATCGCTGCGCAGGTCCAGCCGTGCGTGGATGTCTACGTGAGTGGGTGTGGCGTTCCTCGCGCTGGCCGAGCACGGCCACGCTTTCGATCGGGGCTTGTGCTCTCGTGCACCCCACCCCGCCCCACCAGCCTCGCTTCCCCCTTTGATACCCCATCTCTGCTCTGCACCACAGGTTGACTACCAGCGATTCGCCGACCAGCTCATGAAGTACGCGCACGGGCGCCCCAGCAAGGAGCAGGAGAAGGAGCGGGAGCAGAAGTATGCCGCCGTGAAGGCCTGCCTCGTGAGCCGAAAGCTATACCCATTCCCTCACCCTCCCAAGTGAATCCGCGCCTGTCGACTCCATGCACCACCTGTTGTCACTTCAAGCGATATCGGGGCGCCGGTGCGCATCGGAGGGAGCCACGAGGGCCGCTAGCGGCGCGTGCTGTGCTCACACGGGGCGGCTGTCCCGGCGCATCCCGCCGGGCGCCGCACGCTAGGTGTCCGGCCGGCGCACGCGAGACGCGACGAGGCAGGTGGCCCGCTGCCAGGGGCCTGAGACGGAACGGGACGCGAAAGGGGACGGGTCGCGACTACGGGCACGCTGTCACTGGGCCGTGCACCCACCCCCGCCAGTGCCGTTCTTGGGCGGCGTGACGAGGCCCAGGTTGCACAGGGCCGTCATGGCCGACTTCTCCAGGTTGAGCGTGTACATGTGAAGGCCCGGGACGCCCGCGTCGAGGATCTTCTTGCACATGGACGTGCACACGTCGATGCCGTACTCCTTGATCGCGTCGTCGCTGTCCTTGAACTCCTCCACCTTGTCCGCGATCTCCTTGGGCACCTTGGTCTTGCAGAAGCTGGTCATGCGCTTGAACCCGTTGTACGTCATGATGGGCATGATGCCAGGGATGATGGGGCACTGGATGCCCTGGTCGCGGCAGTCCTTGACGAACTTGAGGAACTGATCCGTGTCGTAGAAGAGCTGCGGGGTGGGGGGCATGGCGGGCCATGGCAAAGGCATGGGGCACACGCAAGCTCCGGCCCACGGGCGCCTCTGCCAGCCCTGTCCCCACCTGCGTGACGACAAAGTCGGCGCCCGCGTCGATCTTCTCCTTCAGATACCGAATGTCTTTCCAGTAGTTCTCCTCCATCTCCTTAGGGTCCTCCACAATGCTGTCCGGGTGCGCCTCGGGGTACCCCGCCACTCCGATCCCAAAGTGGTCCCCGAACTCCTGCAGCGGTAGCAAAGCACCCTCTGTTAAGCTCGGAATGCGTCCCGCGGCCGGCGCGGCGCGGAAGGGGCGGAGAGGGCATGGCAAGAAGGCACGGCTGTGTACGGGCAGGGCGCGCTGCAGAGGGGCCAGCCTGCGTTCCGGATCCGCGGCCCGTGGCTGCTGCGGCGCGCTCGCCTGGCGGATGTATCGGACGAGGTCAAGCGCGCAGTTGAACCCCCCCTCGACGGCCTCCCACTTGTCCTGCCCCTTGGGCGGATCGCCGCGCAGCGCGAGGATGTTGCGGATCCCCACCTCCTTGCACCGGCTCAGTGCCTTGACGACCTTGTCCTTCTCCATGTTGGTGCACGTCAGGTGCATCATGGTCTCGACGCCCACCTCGCACTGCGCACAGCGCGGTGCGCTCAGCAGGTCGCCTGGGCTCGCTGACGGGCGCGGGCGGCACCCGGGCTGGCGCGCGCGCTATGAGCGGTCGGAGGCACCGGGCTCGAGGCGCGGCTCGCGCCCGGCGCTCCTATGCTGCGCGGGGGCCTCGCCTGCATCCGCGTCGCGATGTCCATTGTGAGGTCTGCCGTCGACCCGCCTGCGCCCCAGGTGATGTCGCAGAAGGTCGGGTTGCTCTGCACCATCCTCCCCATCCGCTCGAAAAGGTTGTTCACGCCCTGCGAGCGCGCGCCGGGGCGCAGATGGCCGAAGTGCCCGTGCCACACGCGCCCAGCGCCCGTCCGGGCCAACCACGCAGGCAGCATGCGCTCCCGGGCCCGTGAAATTCCAAAAACTCTGCAGCGCGAGCATCCCCGGGCCGATTCCGCCGCTCGCGGGTCCCCGGCCTTAGCCGGGGAAAAAAAGCGAATGCGCGCGGCATCGACGCGACGCAGGGGGGCCCGAAAGCGATCCCGCTCGTTCCGAGCTTCGTGGGATCGGGCCGGCCCTCCCAACCAAACGGCGGCCGAGGCCCGCGACCCCGGTGCCTGCCTTCCGCGCCCGGCCGCCCGCGCGCGCACGGGGCGGCGTGGGGCGCCTCCCAGCGCCAAGGCAAGACATTGCGGGGTCATCGCAATGTGGATCGCGTCCCTGGGGCCCCTCTGCATGCCGCACCTCCTCCGTCTTGGGCGGGAAATACTCGAACGAAAAGAACTTCTCCCCCCTCTCCATCCGCTCGTTCATAATGTCGATGATCTTGCGCCCCACCATCCCAGAGGCGCCTTCGGGGTGGGGTGCAGGGGGTCCTGCGGGATCGGCCTCCTGGATGGAAGGGGCCAGCGAGCGCGATGGAGGAACGTCGAGGACAGCGAGATCGACACCGGGAAGCCGCGGAGGCGCTGAACTTTTCGCTTTTCCACCGCCGTCAGGTTCCCTGACATCCGCCCGTCCGACCGCGGCTCCGCTCGCGCGTCCATGCCCGAGACGCCCGCCGAGAGTCGCCGTTGTGGACGCGAACCCGGTCCCGTGCCCTCTGCCCGAGTCCTCGCTTCCTCCGGGGGCCTCGGACCTGCTTAGACTCGGCGACGGGCGACGGGCGAGCGCCGGGGGACTTTTGGCTCGGCGGGTCTGGGGATGCATCATGAAGAGGGTCTGCGATGACGCGGGCGACGAGCTCGCCCAGCGTGTGCGCAAGCGCGCGCATTGGGTCGCGCAGACAGTGCGGTGACCATGGGTCCCGGCCACGTCCACACGCGAGCACGGTCCGGCTGTCTGAGCTCCCACAACGTGTGTCGATGATGACGTGGCTAACTATACGCGAGCATCGTGCTCGCAGGCCCGACGTCACGACCTGGGTCGTGGGGGACGCCCAAGACTTCTGCCAAGCCAGGTGCTCCTGCCGCCGTTTCTGCGATGTTTCATCACCAGCGGCACAAACACACATTCGTCGGAACTACGTCACCCGCAGGGATGCGGAGGACGTCCCCTCGGCCGATGACGGGCTCGCCCGGGACGCCAGCGATGACCACGGCTCGGCCGGGAACCCGCCTGAGCTGGACGCGGAGATCGGCAACTTCTTCAAGGAGCTCCATGACCAGGGGCTGTTGGAGGAGGGCGGGGGTATGGAGGCCGAACAGTCGGGTCTTGGGCATCACGCCGGCGCAGGCCCCGCGGCACGGGACGGCTCAGGTGCAGAGCACCGCCGGTCAGCCCGCGGGGCGGGTCCCCCCGAGCCTTCGAGCAGCGCGAGTGACACCACCGCGGACAGCACGGGGACGAGCAGCGAGTGGGGGAGCGACTCATCTGCGGGCGAGCAGCGGGTGCTGGGGCCCCTGGAGGTGAGGAGGCCTGCGCGATCAGTAGTGGTGGTTGGTTAGGACAATCAACTGCGACACGTGGGCGGCGGGCAAGGGCGAGCAATTGCGGCACCTGCGCGCGTGACGCGAGGCACTACATTGTGCGCAGGGTGCCCCGGACTGGCAAGAAATCCTGGACACGTCGACGATGGAGGTGTACTTCTGGAACAGAGCGACGAACGACGTCCGGTGGCAGCCACCCCCGGGCGGCAGGCCGCGGAGGGCGCAGCCGCCAGCAGGGCGCGCGAGGTGCATACCGCAGCAGCCACCATCTCAGTTAAGAGACGCGAGGGTGGCGACGGCACCCAGGCCACAGCCTCACCTTCTCGTCCTCGCAGTGATGAGACGGGAGCGACGTCGCGCGGGGCAGAGTCCCCAGCAGATGTCATGGAGGGCGACAGGCGTGCTGCAGAGCCGCCAGAGGGCACCCAGGGGGGCGCATCAAGCGAGGGTGCAGGGCTGAGCGTAGGTGAGGGACTCGCGGCACTGTGGAGCTGCACAGGGCAGGCGCTGGCGACTTGCTGTCACGACCTGCTGTATGGCTCGCTTTGCGCGCAGCGGACGCCGTGGCACAGGCCAACAAACTCCTGGAGGCGCTGTCAGCGGGCGTGCCTGGCAAGATCCTTGCCGCCCTCCCGGAGCTCGTGCGCCTCTTGGTGGCCGTGGAGCAGCAGGCAGGGAGGCTATGCGATGGCCTGTTAACGCTGCTACCTGCAGGTGCCATGTGTCCGGCACGTCTCATCCGCGCCGCATGGCCTTCGCCCGCAGGTCCTGCTCCTGTCGCAGGCCGCGGCGCTCCCGGAGTCCTCGCAACTGCCCTTCCTGTCAGCCGTGGCAGCGGGAATGGAGGCCACGCGAGAGAGGCTCGCGCCCGCATCGCAGGCGTTCGAGCGCGAGACCGCGGCCATGATCAACCAGGTGCTATCTCTCGCGGGCGCCCCCGGCGACGCGACAGGACAGCCGCAGGACGCGCCGGGGGTGGCAGGGACGGGACGAGTCCGCGAGGTGGACGTCGAAGGGGTGGCAGGGGTGGAGGGGTTCGCGGGGCCAATGACGCAGAGCGGTCCTCAGTCAGACAGAGCCACGAGCGAGTCGGCTGATCGAGGCACGGGGGTCGCACATAAGGAGGAGGCGGGGGTCGCGCCGTGCGCAGAGGGGGCGCCAGATGGGGAGATGGCTGACGATGCGTTGGCACACGCTCCCTCGCCGAGCGCCGCGGAGGGGAGTCGGGCCGGGAGCGCGCGGCCCGGCTCCATCACCGCCCGGCCTGTCTACTTCGACGCCAAGCCAGAGGGAGAGCCAGCGACCGAGTCAGCGCCTGTGCCGGCCAGCAGGAAGGAGGGCCGGGACCACAAGGTGCGTGGATGGCTGCGACGTGCGTCGTGCCCTGCGGGTGCTTGGATGGCCAGCGTTGTTCATGCGTCGACCTGGGCTGCTCGGTGCATGCGCAGGAGGCACAGCCGCTCTACAGGAGGGCCAAGAAGCCCATGGCTGGCAAGGCAGCCGCGCTCATCCAGAAATGGAGGGCCGTGTCGACCTCGGGCTCCCCGGACGAGTGAGGCAATGGCAGACGTGGACCGGGGCAGCCTGAGTGCCACTCAGGCTGAGGTTTCGCGTTGCCCTACTGACCTGGTCGGACTCCCGGCGCTTTCTAGCGGTAGGACAACCTCCTCATTCCACCAGAGCTTTGCCACCCGCGTTCGTTGCGCTCCAGCCAGCCGAGCGAAGGGCAGAGGATTGAAGGTTGGAATTGGCGCGTCTGAGGCACAGGAAGGGCCAGACAGGTCGCGGTGTTCAATTGACGAGGAGGCAAACATGCAGGTCGCCACGCAAGTGCGCAGGGGCGCGACGAGGTGCGAATTCCGCCAGCCAGGACGGGGCGGCGGGGCGCGCAGGCCCAGGCGCCTCCGAGCAGACGTGTTTTCCGTAGATACGGGCCCTGGGCGACAATGCGCCGTCGGAAGCCCGCGGGCATTTCCTCGGCGGCAGCCCGGGCCTCGCGCGCGACGGCGCGCCTTCCAGACGGGCTGCCGTGCAGCGATTCGTGCAAGGTTGTTTTTGATGAATGCGGGCAGCGCCCTCGGGGCCCCGTTGCCGTGCCTCATCGGCCGACGTGGCTCCTCCCTCCCACAGAGCCGCGACTAGCGCCGCGAAGGAGGCGCAGAAGCGGGGCGTCCGGTCGCCTATCGATCTCGTGAACTACGTGGGCGCGGCCTTTGCCCGAGCCATTAGCGAGGCGCACGCGAGGGCGCGGAACCTTCCCGGGTGCGGAGAACCTGCCGCCCGCCGCACGCTCCTGAGCATCCGCGCGTGCTGAGCCGCCCGCAAGCTCGTTCTTATCGTGTCGTGACCGTCCCGCGCCCCTTGCAGCGACGCCATTCGCGTGGGAGGCGCGGGGCAGCTCCTCGTACATGGCGCTGTCACGGAGGCGCCCGCTATGCAGGCGGGCCTCAAGGGCGGCGCCCGCATCGCTCACAAGGCCGCTCGCACTGTGAGTGCCGTCGATCGCAAGCGCGGCACCCCCTACGAGCTCCAACTCCTCGCGCACCAGCGCCCGTCAGCACCACGCACTGTCCAGGCTGTGCGCGCCAGCACCGCCCCGCAGGTCAGCTCTTCAGCGCCCCCGCTTGCGCTCGGACACGTCCTTATCCAGTGCCCGACACTGCTCTGTCCCCGCGGCCGCAGGCGAGGGCACTCCGAGGCACCCCCTGCTTCGGTGCCGTGGCCACGAGGGCCCCTGCCCAGGCCGCGCCCTCGGGCCTCGGCGTCTTCGTCCGCAAGTCCCCGGCCGGCCGAGCCATCGCGACCCTCCGCGCGCGCCACTGGGACCTGTCCAAGATCTCCCGAAGCGCCGCGGCACGTGTCGAGCGCCTGCGGGGCGGAGCAGCTCAGCTCGCGCGCCTGACGCGCGACGCCGCCCCGACGCGCCTCCACGTCGGAGCCACGCCGTCCCACATCACGCGCCGCGGGTTTTTTCTCGCATAGGCTCGCGATGATGGGCCCGATGCTCGTGGCTGGCGTCGACGCCATCCGTGCTGCCGCCGCCGCCGTCCGCAGCGTGCGCGCGGGTCCCATCTCGCTCGGCCCATCCATCCTGCAGAGTTAGCGCGTTTCCTTGACTTTTGATAGATCTCAACGGGCGGCGGCTGGTGCGGCCCCACTCCTCCGGGGCCTTTTTGCTTGCGTGGGAATGCGGAGCAAGTGGGCCTTTTCCCTTTCCGTGGCCCCGCCCCCACCACCCTGGCCGGCCTCGCCGTGCACTCCCGTTCCGCTGTCGTTTCCCCGCAGCTTGCCCTGGTCCCTAGCCTGTCACAGGCTGCCGTGGGTGCATGATGCGGCGCCAGGCGCGGCGCCCTTCTCTAGCCGGCGAGATTCCCGAGCTCTCATTGGGGTCTGGGTTCAAATTCAATCGCCGCGAGACGCAAGCCGCCTCGCACTGAGGCGGCACCGTGCGACACCAGGCGCGGGGTGTCCGGGGTCGAGATCTATCAAACAAACTAGGCAAAAAAGGGGATGCTCGCAGCGAGAATGGCCGAGAGATGCCGCCTCAGGGTCTCTCGCGATGCTCCCCACTCTGCGCCGGGCTGGGTGCATGCACCACCCGCCCCTCCTCACGCACAAGCAAGGCCCGGGGGCTGCAACTGGCCCTGGGACCGCCCGTGCGATTTGTGTACACCCCCGCTCAGTAGACCATGGAGGCCTCATCCCCCGTCATCTCCACCGACCCCATCTCGACGGGCTTCATGAAGAAGCACGCGAGCAGCTCCCCAGCGATGCCGGCCACCAGCGGCAGCCGCTCGAAGATCGACGCGTTGGACCCCATGTTGGACAGCTTGGTGTTCATCTCCACGCACTGCGGGCAACCAACCCACGGCCGCGTCAGTCCGCCATTCCGCACCGCCCCAGAAAGCCAGGAACCCACACACAGGAACCCCCACACACACACGTGCTGGCGAATGTACATGCCACGTGTGTCGAAGCCGTGGCAGGGCAGGGCAAGTGGGACGCGGGCTGTTCTGGCGTCAGAAACGTGAAAGAAACGCACCCGGTCCAGGCGCTCGAAGAACTCCGGGGACTCGACGTCGCAGACGGCCGGGAAGATGCGGGCCGTGGTGCGGTTGGTCTCGATGATGACGTGCTGGTTGAAGGCCTTGGTGTCCAGGCCGATCGACTCGTAGAAGCTCGAGCGCTGGTGGTCGTTGAGGTACATGGTGGCGTAGACGGACAGGCAGAAGAAGCGGCACCACAGCTTTGCCACCCAATCGTTCAGCAGCTCCGGGCGGGCCTTCAGCACGGCCGCCAGGAAATCTGCGAGTGGCGGAGAGGTGGGAGGCACATACAGCGAGGGTCGGGACACGCGGGCAGGTGGTTGGCGGGGCCACGCAGTTGGGCTGTCGAGATGGATTGGTGGATGATGGCTGCCCCAGCCCGACTGCAGGTGGCTCTCACCCCCGTGCCGGGACTCGTCCTGGCACCAGTTCTCGAAGTACTCGAAGAGCGGGTAGAGCAGGTTGTCGGGGTTGCGCTGCAGGTGGCGGTAGATGCTGATGTAGCGCCAGTAGCCGATCTTCTCGCTGCGGGAGGAGAGGGCGACGGGGGCCGGTGAGCCGCGGCGATGGGAACGCGGGAGCCGACGCATTTCTATAACCGTCGCGTTCTGGAAGCCGCGCGCTCGCCTGAGGTAGGTGGCGTAGATGATAAACTTGGGCTTGAAGAAGGTGTAGGAGCGGTTCTTGGTGAGGAAGCCCAGGTCGAGCGCGAGGTTGAAGTCGGACAGGGCCTTGTTGATGAAGCCGGCGTGGCGCGCCTCGTCGCGGGAGAGCAGCGTGAAGATCTCGGCCACGACAGGGTTCACGTCCTTGAGGCGACGCCCGAGCTCCTTGTACAGGAGGAAGCCGGAGAACTCGGCGGTGCACGAGCGCTCGAGGAACTCGACGAAGATCTTGCGGGTGGGGCCCTGGATCTTATCGGCCGCCTCCTTAAAGGCCTTGTTGCGCACGAAGTGCGTCTGGTTGTAGTCGTTCCGGAACTCCTCGAGCATGGCCTGGGGGCGCGGGGGGACGCGATCGCTGCAACCGAGCGCCCTCCATCGCTGGGCGGCACGGCGCCCCCGCACGACCGCCCCCCGGGTCTCCCGGGACGCCCCTGCCCAGCCCCTTCCCGAGACCCCGCCCGCGCCCGCCGGGCCCCCGGCCGGGCCCCGCGCCCGCCGACGCGTCGCGAACGACTCGCCTCGAGCTCATCCATCCGCAGGTTGGGGTTCTTCTCCAGCGAGAACAGCGTCTCCATCTCGTCGAAATCCGTCGTGTAGAAGCGGGGCGTGAGGATGGACTCCGCCGCGGCGACCTTGACGCCATCGCGCATCAGCTCGAAACCCTCCTCCGAAACGAGCGTCTTGGCCTGCGCCCGCGCCACCACGGCCCTCCTGCGCGAGATATGGGACCGATATCGCCTCGGCCCCCGCCCAGCCCCGCCCGGCGATGGGGGCGTCCGCGACGCCGAGAGCAGGAACGCTCGATCTGCAGCGCGGAGGTTGCGGCTCACCGGCTCACGGTCTGGGGAGTCCCCCGCACCGCAAGGGTGCTGGGCACCAGGCGCGCGGACAGCATGTTCGGCGGCGCACGGGAAGGAGGAGTGAAGAATGGCTTTTGTCGGGCACGTCGGGGCCCCGCAGCCCCGCTTCTGCCCAGCTGACGTCTCTGGCGCCCGAGTGTCGGGGACGGCGGGCCTCATCCAAGCCGGAGTGCGGCTCCCCGCGTCGATTAGATCGCGCCGTGCCTCCCCTGACGCCCGGAACCGCCGAGTCGATCCGGAGGCGCTGACAGCCGGGAGCCCAGCCCGTGCCGTCGTCCTCACCCCGCCCAGCGCTCGGCAGCGGCCAGAAACGAGCGCGGAGAGCGCGTGCAGATTGGGATCTCCCGCCAGCGGTGCGCCCCTCGCTGCACGTCGGAGGGTCGGGACGAGGATGAGCGCGCCGTGCCGCACCGCGGTGCGCCCGGGCCACCAGCTCCGCGCGGTGTCATGTGCGAGGAGGGCGGAGGCGCCGCGTCGCCCCTGCCCGCGGATGGCCGCGGTGGCTGCGCCTGGTCGCGGCGTCGGGACTCCCTTCACGTCCGATGAGGAGCACCTCGTGGTGAGTCGCGGTGTCGGTTACGGGGACTCAGCTGGGCGGATGGGAGGTGGGGGAGGCGAGGCGGGGCGTCGGAAATCCGACCTTCCCGACCACGGTTCTCTAACAACCACCGCGGGGGCAGATTCTGGGCGCGCGGGGGATTTCGCAGGTTCGGGCGAGCATGCTCGGATCCGCGGTATGGCCGGAAGGCTCCCTCGACGCGCCCGCGCGGCGCGCTCGCCCCCGGCATGGGTGGCGTGCCTCAGTCGCGTTTCCCGCGCCGGATCCCGCGTTGCGGCCCCGTCGATCGAACGGGAGCCATCTGTTGTTCTTTGTTAGCGACATTCGCGTGCGTCCCGCTCGCGGCGTCGTCCCGGCGCTCGGAGCTGGCATCGCCCCTCGCTGCCCCGCAGAACTGGTCCCCCAGCTCGTGGAAGACCTACAAGGCCCTCCAGCAGCCCGAGTACCCCGACAAGGAGGCAGTGAAGCGCGCCTGCGAGGAGGTGAGCCTCCGGGGGCTCCACGGGCGGCCATGTTCAGACGGCCTGGACCCTTGCGACCTTCTCCGCCCCGCGCCGCGCCGCAGATCGCTTCCATGCCCCCCCTCGTCTTCGCGGGTGAATGTCGCATCCTCCAGGACCACGTGGCGGCCGCCGCGCGCGGCGAGGGCTTCCTGCTCTTCGGTGGCGACTGCGCCGAGGCATTCTCTCAGTTCTCCGCCAACCACATCCGCGACCTGTACCGCGTCATCCTCCAGGCGCGTGGCGATGGCCTCGCTGCAACGCCGCGCGTCTGCCTGTGCAACAAGGGCCGCGCCAGCAAGGGCTACGGTGGACTTTGCCGACCACGTGCAGTCCATGACGCAGGCTGACCACCTTGTCCCTGCCCCTGCCCTCGTCCGCAGATGGCGGTGGTGCTCATGTTCGGCGGCGGCATCCCCGTGACCAAGATCGGCCGCATCGCCGGGCAGTTCGCCAAGCCCCGCTCGGCGGACCTCGAGACCATCGACGGCGTGTCGCTCCCCTCGTACCGTGGCGACATCATCAACGGCCCCGAGTTCACCGAGGAGGCGCGCATCCCCGACCCCTTCCGCCTCGTCCGCGCCTACCACCAGTCCGCCGCCACCCTCAACCTGCTCCGCGGCTTCTCCTCGGGCGGCTACGGTGGCCTCGACCGGGTGGGGTCGTGGAACCTGGACTTCATGGCAAACTCGGAGCGTGGCGCCGACTACCTCGCCCTCGCCGCGCGCGTCGAGGAGGCCCTGCAGTTCCTCCAGGCCGTGGGCATCAACACGGGCAGCCAGTTCATGAAGGAGACGGAGTTCTACACGGCACACGAGTGCCTCCTGCTCGACTACGAGGTGAGGGTGGGGGTGGGATGCGAGAATGGAGCATTGGGTGGCTCAAGGGTGCTGCTAAGTTACAGTCAGATAACAGCATCGAGTCGTGCGCATGCCGTCGCTCGCGCATCGGGTGCCGCCGTGTTCTTCAGTGCTGCTGGGTGCCACTGAACCCGCCTCGTCCTCTCTCCTGCAGTCGGCGCTGACACGCGAGGACTCCACGACGGGCCTCTACTACAACTGCTCGGCGCACTTTGTGTGGTGCGGCGAGCGCACGCGGCAGCTGGACGGTGCCCACATCGAGTTCCTCCGCGGCGTGGCCAACCCCATCGGCGTCAAGGTCTCTGACAAGATGCCGCCTCAGGTGACAAACACGAGGGTCTGGATGCCATGCCATAGACGCGCCGCGCGGGGTGACCAGCTGCTCACCCAAGCAAGCTGGGGCTGTGGAACCTGAGGCACTGGCCGTCGCACCTGACCCAGCGCGGCAGTATGCTAATACATGTAATACACCCGCCCCGTTCGTCGCTTGCAGGACCTGGTGTCCCTCCTCCAGACGGTGAACCCGAACAACGTGCCCGGGCGCGTGGCGGTCATCACGCGCATGGGCGAGAAGGGCATGCGCCGGTGCCTCCCCGGTCTCATCCAGGCCGTGCAGGAGGCCGGGCAGATCGTGACGTGGGTCACGGACCCCATGCACGGCAATACCGAGTCGTGCGGCCGCTTCAAGACGCGCCAGTACGAGAATATCCGCGCTGAGATCGAGGCCTTCTTCGACGTCCACGAGGAGATGGGCACCGTCCCCGGCGGCATCCACCTCGAGATGACGGGGGAGAACGTGACCGAGTGCATCGGCGGAGGCGCCCAGGTGAGGGGGCATGGTGGCACGTGGCGGGTGGGACTGGGCCATTCTTTGGAGACTAGTGTGGCGCATGGCTGGTGGGACCGGACCGTCTCATTGGGACCAGTGTGGCTTGGGGCTGGTGGCACTGGGCTGGCGTGACGTGACGGCAAGGCACCCATCGGCCGTTGGCATGTCTTCCCCCCAGGTGACGGAGGAGGACCTGGCGTCCCGTTACCACACCCACTGCGACCCGCGCCTCAACGTGGAGCAGTCGCTGGAGCTGGCTTTCTACGTGGCGTCCCGCCTGCGCAAGATCAAGCGCACGCGCGCCGAGCAGGCCAAGCAGCTCGACGTGACCAAGCGCTACGGCGGCGCCAAGGCCCGCTAGGCTAATGCCAGGCGACGACTCTCGCGGTCCGTCGCTTTTTGAGTCCCCCTTGCTTTGCTTGCGTGCGTAGCAGCTCGCGTTGACAGTCCCGCACCTACGCTCACATGCTTGTCCCACTCCGTGCCTCCATGCCCCCTTTGGCTTACGGCCTGTTGAAGCGCTCACGATGGGGGAGTGAGAACCTTGTCGACAACGTAGACCACCTCCTCACAGGCGGCAAATGGGCCGGCGATGACGTTGGCGCAAGACGCATCGCCCGCGCACAACGACAGCTGCCCGTTGCTCCCGTCCCTGCATGTCAGGCGACGCCAGTGGTTGCGTGTCGATGCGCGGCCTCGGGCGTGAGCAGTGGGGCGGTGCTGGGCAGGCCTTGTTGCATGGTATCAGCACACGACTTCCACAATGCTTGCTATGGATCGAGACATGCCGAGGGTTACCTGACAGAGAGGGAGACAGGCTGGCCGCCCTTGTGCTGGAGGGAGGTGTCGAGGGACTGGCCGCTCGTCAGGCGCGTGACGGCCGTGGGGACCGTGTGGAGGGCCACCAAGACCTGCAATGCGAAAGGCACGGCTGACATCACGAATGCATGGTGCTAGCGATACTGCTCGTAGGTGCAAGCATCCTCGCTCACCTTGAGCGAGTCCGTTGGCAGGGAGCCGGCTGCGATGTGGTCGGCACTGAGGAAGTCGGTCCATGCGTTGTCAGTCCAGGCGAACAGGGTGGCCTGGATGCCTTGGTTGTTCAGCTCGTCGATCATCCCGATCTTGCTCAGTGCGTCCTCAAATTTCTGCACTTGCCCCACCTGCAGGAGCGGCAGGTACGCACACGTGACGCAAGCAGGATAGTTTCCGTCTCCACCTGCACAGCTGCCAAATAGCTCTGCCATCGATTAAGCATATCAAAGGCAGGTCCCAGTGCCCGGATGTCACCCCGTTGCCGAAGGATTCCCAGACGACGGCGTCGTGAAGAGTGGTGCAGCTGCCCGACGACGGCGTGGGCGAGGACGGGCACGTCCCGCACGTACACTGACAGAAGCCCTTCATCCAATCCTCTCCGCACTTGCCCATGTCCTGCGGAGGGCAGCATGGGACGGGGCAGGCGACCGTGCATGCGTGGGAGGCAACAACGAAGAGCTCTCGGCGGGCGCATCGGCGAGCGGGGCTGACCCACCTTCTGCTGCTGGCAGGAGAACGCCTTGCTTGGAGGGTTGTCTGAGCACGCGCATGCCTGCAGATGGCGGGCCGGGGCTCGCAATGCAGGTTCAAACGGAAAGGCCGAGTTCGTCCCATTCTGCCAGTCTTGCAGCACTTACAATGCGTTTCCATGTTTTGTAGAACTAATATATCGTAGCGAACACGACATGCGGCCGCGAGAGCCTCACCTGGCTTGCAGCGACCGCTGAACACGCGGCGATGGCCACCACGACGAGGATAGCGCTCATGCTCATGTGCCTCATGATGTTTGAGAGCCGAATGAAGGAGCAGGTGCGTTGATGTGCAACAATCGACGCTCAGAGGCGTCTCTCGCGGCCAGCTGCACTGGTGGCACCGGGATGCAGGGTCCGTGCTGTTTCAACTGCGCTCAGGCTCTCAACACTGTGAGCAGCAAGGCGAATGGGTGAGCTGCGGGCGCGCACTGCCGGCACAGCCTGACGCGTCACGCGTAAGAGGGCGACCGCAGCGGCGAGTTCGCGGCGGACAAAAAGAGGACGGATCCCGCGAGGCGGCCGGCGGAGATGACGCGCATCCCGAGCCAGATGCTGGCCAGCGACGGTGCCTGCTGGCACAGGACCCCCATCGAGGCCGTGGCTGCCAGCGACGCAAGGATGGTTGCCCCTGCGACCTCCCGGTGCCGCCCGGCTGCGAAGAGCACGCCCTCGAGTACCACTACGACGCCGTCGACCAGCAGGCCCCACGCGAGGGGGGTCCAGGCCTGCAGCGTCGCGGCCGCCACGGCCGCGTCCGCAGTAAAGATGCTCACGATGTGTTCCCGGGCTCCGAACAGCAGCGCCACCTGCGGCAACCAGCGTAGCGATCGTGCGCTGCCCGTGGCGCACAGCCCCAGTCGCCGAGCGCAACCGCAAACAGCCGCGCCATCCCTCACACCTGAAGGGCCGAGAAGGCCACGTTGAGCTCAATCAGACGCCTCGTCATGGCCTGCGCCTCGCCGACGCGCTTCTCCGCGAGCAGTCCGGCCATTAAGCTCTGCGCCGCGATGCTCATGCCGTAGTACATGATGGTGAGGAAGAAGGCGAGCTGCCGCACAATCTCGTGGCCCGCCAAAGCAGCACGCCCCAGGCTCTGGGCCAGCTGGGAGCCTAAAATGATGGCCGAATAGGAAATGAGAGTCCGCGAGCTGCATCGAAACAAGGAAAGCGTTCTCGCGGCCTGCACTTGCACGCATGCGTGAGCCATGCAAGCACGACACCAGCAGGGCCCCTCACCTCATCGAAGCCGCCGTAGACAGAAGCGGGGCGACTTGCGCCATGGTGGGGACGCGGAAGACGCTCTCCCACTTCAGGATGCCCCTCTGGTGCAGCAGATGCGCCATGATGCAGCACGAAAGGGCCTGGGCCATGGACGTCGCAGCCGCTGCACCCGCCGAGCCCATTTGGCAAACAAGGACGAGGAAGAGGTCCCCGACGAGGTTGAAGGCGGATGCGATCGCCCCGGCCCTGAGTGGGGTCACCGTGTCCTTCAGGCCACGAAGGGCGCCTGACATGCCGTACTGCACCAAGAGAAAGGGCAGGCCGGGGGCCCGGAAGCGCAGGTACGCGAGGGTGTTGGCGTAGACGGCGGGGTCGGCCGTCATGGACTTGGCGATGAACGGGGCCACCGCCAGGACAGTGGCCGACCCGACCACGCCGAGGACGGCACCAAGCGCCAAGGAGGGACCGATGGCTCTGCCGACCCGGGCCACGTCCCGGCTCTCGGCGTAGGCCTGGGCGGCGATGGGCACGGTCCCGACCGAGAGGAAGACGCAGAGAGAGCCGAGGAAAGAGAATGTCACAGCGCCCAGCCCCGTGCCCGCCAGGGCGGCGGCCGATGTACGGCCCACCACGGCCGTGTCGATGAGCGCCATGAACGGGTCGAGGAGGAGCGTCACGAGGGCCGGGCCGGCGATGCGGAAGATCTCGCCGTCGAGCTCCGTGCGCAGCCGCAGCACGGCGCCGGCCCGCACGCTCCTCGCACGGCCCCGCCGGACCTGAAGCGGCGCGGGAGAGGGGAAGGAGAGGGTTGTGGAACGCAGTTGTAGTGGGGATCGAGTGGCAGGCAGGCGTGGCGAGTCGGCTGCGGCCTGAGCGCGCCATGCGTTGGCTCGGCAGTGTGCCAGCCAAGGAAACGCGTGCGATTGCACGTAATGGCGAGAAAAGCTTATCCCTGACGCCCTCACCCTCCCTGTTGTCGCGGGCAAAGCGACCGCCGCCGGGGAACGGCCCCATGGCGGCGCGGTCGCCTCATGCGTGCGTCTCCTGGCCGCGAGCAAGACGCCGGCTCCCAGCGCCGAGGGAGTTCTCGGGCCCGCGCGAGGGACGGCCCGTGGATTCTCGTGAACGCCAGCGTATCCAGAAGCAGCGGATGCGACGTCCGCGGCGCGAGGCCGCGCGGGATGGGGCTGACGACATAAACATGGCGGGCCTACGCGCGCGGACGCCATCCGGCTCGCCCGGAGGTGATCGGCTCTACGGCTAGTCACGTCAATACTTCTCTCAACGAGTTCGCACGCGAGAGAGCCAGAAAGAAGCGGGGCGCTTTCAGAGGATGAGGGTAGAGCTAGCCAGGAGAAGACGTGCACCAAATGCGATTATCGGTACGCGAGGCTTGACAAACTGACGGAGACAACGCGATTGCTTGGCTCATGGCCCCGTTGTCGCACGGCGCTGCCAGCTCAGTCGTCCTCATCACGTTCTTCATCCTCGAAGTGCCCCTGCGCCGCCTGGCCTGTCGTGGCCAGCTCCTCGAGTTTGCTCATGTCGTATTCCTGGAGACTGACGATCCTCATGCGCTGCGGGGGCGGCCGGGGCGGGGAACTCGAAAACTGCGGCGCGGCACGAATAAATCCGCAACACGGAGCCCGCCCGACCCTCGCGCACCTCGATGTCGCTCGGGTTCGTGACGTTGAAGCAGTCAGGAATCGACAGTCGCTCCTTGACCAACGACTCCTGGTCGATGAGGTCCTGCGAGAGCGGGGACAAGGTGCGGGCGCTTGGCGACACACAAAGGATAGTGAGACTGCCAGTTGCATGGTAAAGCGGCGGCTCCAACAATATCGTCACCTGGTACTCCGAGAGGTACAGCAGCTTGGAGAAGAAGAGCCTCTGCGGGCACACACCGAGGCACGGATCGTCATCACAAGCGCATGTGTACGTGCCAGCCCCAGGTTAAGGCAATGCAGCGGCACCCCCAACGCGGCGCAGCAACGCACCTCGGTGGCCTTGCGCGCGATTCCCTCAGCCGTCATGCCCGACGTGCGAAACATAATGGGCCCCATCTTAGCCCGGATCCTCCGCGCCCTCTCCGCCAACGCCTCAGCCACCTGCTCGTCCGTCAGCTCCAACACATCGCGCAGGTGCACCATATCTCCGACCGCCTCCTCGTCGAACTGCCGCTCCTGCAGCATGTACCTGCACCAAGCAGCACCGCGTGGGGAACACTCACACAAGGTAATGCACACGCGCGTCATCTCTCCAGCACCATACTACGCGACAGCGGCACGCATCGCTCGGCATCTGCACAATACTTCTACATAAGCCCTGCTGGCTCACGTGGGGACCAGCCTGTGCAGCACGGGGCAAGCCATGGCAACATACCCCTGCCACGCCTGCCCCTCACCAGAGATACTTCCGGAAAACCTCGGTGGACGTGTACCCCGTGCGGCGGCAGAGTCCCTTGGCGACGCCCTTGGTGAGCTTTTCGCGGTCGCCTGGCAAAAAGGCGGAGATGGCTTCGACCACCAGCTTGTTTTTGTTGACGGTCCGTGCGCGCTTTGACACTGGGGAGCTCCGCTTCAGGCCCACGCGGACCACGGCCACCAGGAACGTGATCGCGGCCACGGCGATGGCGGCACCCGTCCCCACGCGCACCATCTGCAACACACGGACACGCGATGGCAGCTGTCACAACAATGCAGAGCACAAGGCACATTGAAGCAGATGCCAAGACGCGGAGCACGTTCTGCAGGCAGGATGCCGTGAGTCTGACAGTCCACTGCAGCACGCGGTACGCGCCTGTGGGCTGAGCTGGAACGCCGGCCCTGTCGACACCACCACCTCCGAAGGAATGGCATCCAGCGTCAGCTCTTCCTCGGCCTCCTTGACCCGCAAAGCTGCCGCTTTCTTCGTCTCTTTGCTCTTCCCCGACTCTGCGAGCCTCGGCGCGCCCGGTGGATGCGCTCTAGCTGTGCAGATTGCTGAGCTAAGACCCGCCCTGCGCTCATAGGCCCCTGTGGCTATCTGCAGCGAATGCCGATGCGGAAAACGCGCCATAGCCATTCACTCACTGGTCTTTTTGGCTGAAATGGGAGCCGCGTCGCGGTTCCCTGGCCTGTCCGCACCCTCCTTCTCACTGCTGCCGGCCTCCTCCGCGATCGAGGACGTCTGCGATGATGGAAGCAACTTTGACATGTGACAACGGTTTGACCTCGTTCCAGAGGAAGCCGCTATACTGCGGCGCGAGTCGCCAATCGCGGACGACGTGCGCCCCGCCACCGCACCTCGGCCAGCTCGTGCGAGCGCGGTCCTTCGGCCTCCACGACGTCGTCCTCGTCACTCCTGCGGTTGTGAGGACGTAGCGGGGAGGGAATCTCAGCCATCGCAGCCGTCCATCGCCGGCAGTCGCGCCGAGGAGCCAAGGTGGCCGCCACGCTTTATCTCCCGCAAAGGCCGTACCGCGCCCCTCCCAGGCCGCACTCCGGGCAAAGTAGAGACCTTTTCCTTGACAAAATATGCATCCAGGACAGCAATCGCCCCCTCTGTGAGCGAGGCGCGCTCACCACTGGTCGGGGCCGGCATCGTCCTCCCCCCCGGACAAGGCGCGGGGCGGCGCAGGCGACGTTCGGCGAATCTCCCGCGTCAGGAGGACTCGCCCTCCCCGCGCCAGTTGCTCCCGGGCGAGGAAACGAGTGGCGGGCGCCCCAGGAATCATCGCCGGCCTCGGCATGGAGCTGCACGGCCCCACCGCCTGAGACAAAACCATGGACGGCATGTCCCAACTTTGATGTTGTTCAAGAGGTCCTGCGGGCCGCTATATAGAGGAAGCGGGCGGCCGATAATAACGCAAACGCGAGATGTGTGCCTCCCGTGTCCTCTCTGTGTCGCGACCGGCGCACTCAGATTGCCGCTGATGTGACCTACGTGCAATTCACATGCGGTTTTGATCCGGCAGCTGTGCTTCAGGCTTCAAGGCTCGGGCAGCGAGGCCGCGCCAGAGCTGCGCAAGATCGGCAACGCGGTGCTGCTCATGCACGAAACGTGGTTCGTTGCCATGCCGCGCACTGTCGTCGTCGCCACGTAAAGGCTCCAGGAAGCCCCTCGAGGGGTCCATCAACAGACGTCCTCGGTGAAGCAGTGCCGCGAGAGCTGCTTGCTCATGTGAAACATGTTCAAGCGGCCCGCGGCCGTTCCCTGCACGCGAGAGCCCGAGGCAGCTGGTGACCTCCAAGCCGCGGCCACAGCCTCCCCACGTTCGCTGCGATGCGCCACTGCACGAATTGCACGCCTAGCGCGCATCGCACCACCCGCTCGCCATCCACAACTTGCCTTGAATATCTTGGACAGTTTCTCGTCCAGAATGATCTTCCTGCGATCCTTGGGGTCCTGCAGGTTGTGCTTCTTGATGTACTCCCATATCTTCTTGACCACGAGCTTCCGGTTCATGCTCTCCACCCCAAGGAACTCCTGCATCTCCGCGCTGAGGATGCTGCCGAAACGGTTGGCCCAGCGCGACTGGTGCGTGCTCCTCCTCCTTTCCTTCGCACCGTCGTCCTCGTCGCCTGCGCCCACGACCGACAGCACATCGCGACATCACGTCGTCGCGTGCCGGGCGGAGGGGGATCCGCGGTCACAAACGGCGCGCGCGCACGCGCTGCACGTGCCTTCCGCGTCCTCATCTCCCTCCCCCTCCTCCTCCTCCCCCTCCTCCTCATCCCCCTCCTGCTCGTCCCCTGAGCCGCTGGCAAGGATCTCGTCCACCACGCTCTTCAGCCAGCTCTTGCGGTCCTTCAGAGACACTGCGGGCGTGACATGGTTCTTGCACTCGCCATGTCACTGATATCGACGGCGCGCCCGCTCAGACTCGGGTCGCATTCGGCCCTTCAAGAGCCCATGCACACATATGTAGGGCAGCGCATCCGCCACGCTGCCGGAGGCGGCACGCACCGTTGAATTCGGACTCCAGCATATTCCGTACTTTCTTGACCGTCAGCTCGTCCTTGTTGCTCGAAGAGATGATCTCCTCCACGCGCTTGCGCAGGACGTCGTCGCTCACATTCTCCGAATCCACCTTGGGCTTCTGCGCAGCGGCTCCGGTCTCGATGTGATCGGATTCGAGGTCGGCAGCAAGCGCGAACCGCGGCATCCCTAGCCGCGCTCTACGCACCTTGGTTTCCGGACCAGCACCCCCGCCCTTCTTCGCGTCCACCCCGCCCTCGGGCTCATGCGCCGGGTCCCTCTCGCGCTTCTTCGACTCGTCACCGGCGCCATCGCCACCCTTTGCCTGAGCATCGGCATCTCCGCCCGCCGCTACCTTGCCGCGCTCATCCGGAGGTGCGTCCCCCCGCGCCGCGCCAGCAGGCGCAGGTGCGGCCTTGTCAGGCATCCGCTGTCTATGAGCAGAGCCACGGCAACAATCAGGCACAGGGAATTGCTGATGCTGAAGCAGCCAGAAGCTGGGTGGCCAAGAGAGAGCCTGATATAGAGGGGGAAGCCGCGCCAGCGGAATGACATTATGACAGGAGCGTAATGTGCTCACGGGCAGACAGCGCCACGCCCTGCCGGGGCCGCGGTGCCAGTGAGTGCCATGACGCGCACGGGGATTGGGCTGGCAGGCGCGATTGATGATGTACATTCCAGCTCTGCGTGCGGCGATTGAGCTCGATTGCTGTCCTGAACACCTGGCTCGCAAAGCTCGATCGGCCTTGTCGTTGGCGCGATGGCCCCCAGGGCCACTCGGCGCGCCGGGGGCCAGGTGAGGGCTGATTGCCGTGATTGCGAACGACTTGACTATGGGAAAGCTCCGGCAATGCCCAGGGGACTCCCCGAGCCCCTTCACTCTTCGGGGCGGGTGCCGGCAGAGGGGACGTGCCCGCCGTCCCCCCGCGCGGCGCGCACGCGCCGCACTGCCGTTCCGACCACTCGATGCATTTGCTTGCTTTCGCATACGCGGATGTCGCGCCTCGCTGGATTGACTGATGCCGCGAATGGCCTGCTTGGGCGCACATGTGTCCCCGTAACAACGCAGGTGGCGGGACCCGCCGCGGCCGCCCAGGCCCCCGCGAATGACATCGATCGCGCGGATGAGGACGGCGATGTCACTTACATTGTTGGACGCGGCGATGGGAGTGACACGCGCGACACGGACGGCCTGCGCGCCGACCACAAGGTGCGCCGTGGCGGCAACGGCCCCGCCGCGCGTGCGCGTCGTGAGGCGGGCCGCGCACCTGTCCTCGTGTCCTTCGCATACAGAGCCGCATTCAGTGGGCCAAAGAACAGATGGAGAAGGCCTACCGCGTCGAGGCGGGCCTGGAGCCTGCCGCCAAGAGCAAGCCGCGCGCCCCGAGCGCCGCTCGCAAGGAGAAGACCAAGCACGACATGGTGCGGCACGTTATGACATGCTTTCATCCCTGGCTTGGTTGGCTTTGCTATCCGATGCTCGCCGGCGCGCAAACCAGGTCGGCGTGATCACCGACCAGCACTCGGTGCAGGCACGAGCTCAGCGCGCCCGCCGCCGCGTGACCCCCGCAGCTGACCGCCGGAGAGGCTGTGGCGGCGGAGAACGATGCGTTGATGACGGACATCATGTCGCAGGTCGAGCAGGAGAGACTGGAGCGCATGCGGCGCAACCGGGCCGTGATGGCAGAGGTGCGGGATGGGTGCAGTGTGGGTTTGGGGCAGGCACTGTGTGACGGAAGCTCCCTTGTCACACATCTGGTGCTTCGCAGTGACAGCATCGTTCCTCTACCAACCCTTCCAATCCAAACAACTGGCACCTCGTTGCATCGCTCCCCACGGTCTCTCCTCCACACAGATGGGTCTCTTGGAGGCGGCGGCGGACCTGCGGGGCGCGGTGGAGGCGGAGAAGAAAGAGCGGTCGGCGGCACGCAAGCAGCGCGCCACGGATGCAGCGGCTGAGGTGGCAGATCCGGAGCGTCGGTCGTCCCGTGCCAAGAAGGCCGTGGAGCGCCTGGGGGAGTTCGCGACGGGTGAGGTGGCTGGGATGCGCCAGTGGTAGGGACAGGAGGGAATGGTTTGTGGTAACTTGCTGGGGAGTTGGCGATAGGTTAGCTGGTGGGCTAGGTCACTCCCACGCATGCCAACTAGCACACACACCTCTCTGCAACACCCCCACACCTCTCCGCTCTGCTCTCCTCGCAGGCAACGAGCCCCTGGTGGGCGAGAAGCAGCCGGGCAGCTCGAGCAAGTGTGCGGTGTTTGGCGAGGTCGAGGGCATCAAGCCGGGTCACCTGTGGCTGTCCCGGGTGCGGGCGTCTCAGGACGGCGTGCACGGTCCCTGGGTGGGGGGCATCCACGGGCCGCCCAGCGTGGGGGCCTATTCGGTCGTGCTCAGCGGGGGGTACGAGGTGAGAGATGGGTTGGCGGCGATTGCGAGTGAGCGGTGGGGCTCACTAAGCGGTGATCGTGGGAGTGACCGTGATTGTCACTCTTTTATCCACCCCTTGCCTCGCTGCCCCATTCCCCGGGACGACCTGGACCGTCACTCTGTCGTTGTCTCTTTGATGTCTCTTTCATCACCATCACCACCCCTCTCTTACTCCACCCCCCCAGGACGACCTCGACCGTGGCGCGGACTTCACCTACACCGGCTCCGGTGGCCGCGACCTGAGCGGCAACAAGCGCACGGCCCCGCAGTCACGGGACCAGGAGCTGCAGGGGTCCAATCTGGCGCTGGCCGTCAGCATGTGGCGCAAGCTGCCCATCCGCGTGGTGCGCGGGTACAAGTGCGACGCCAGATACGCGCCCAAGGCGAGGATGGGGGGGGTTGGGGTGACGCGTGTTGATGTGTTGCATCGATGCTTGGCACCTGATGCGGGGATGGGTGTGGATGAAGCGAGACGTCGATCGCTGCAGGATGGCTGTCGTTGTCATGACAATCGATGTCAACCGTGTCGAACTCAAATGACTTGTGCGTTCTCTGCAGGAGGGCTACCGTTACGACGGTCTGTACCAGGTGGTGGACATGTGGCCGGAGATCGGCAAGAGCGGCTTCGTCATCTGGCGGTACCACTTCCGGCGGTCGGAGGGGCAGGGGCCGGCGCCCTGGGAGGAGGCGGCGTGGAGGGTCAAGGAGGCCAAGAAGGTGGGGGTGGGGGTGGTGCATTGGTTGGGGTGAGGGTGGTGCATTGGTTGTGTGTGTGGGGATCGAGGAGGCAAAGAGGGTGAGGGTGGAGGTGGGGGTGGCGACGTGGTATGTGGGGTGGTGCGTTGTTTGTGTGAGGCTTGATAGGCCGCTGGTGCGAATGTGAAGGCGCTCAGCATGTCTGCATATCATCAACAAGTCGCACCGCCACGCCGCCCCGAGACTCGTAACTGTGATCTCAATATCAGTATCATCACACCCTCCCATTCCCAGATCGAGGAGTTGAAGGCGGAGAACGGGGACGCCCCGCTGATCCCCAAGGGAACTGGGACCATGGCACTGGCGATGCGGAGGAGGGCAAAGGAGGCGAAGGTAGGGGCGAAGAGGGGCGGGAAGAGGGCGAGGGTGGTGGAGGAGGAGCAGGGAGAGGGGGCGGGGGTTGCGGTGGGGACGAGGAGCGGGGCGGGGAGGAGCAGGCGTCAGCGGGTGGTGGCGTGAGGGGTTGGGTGGGGCGAGGAGCGTGGGGGATAGGGAACGAGAAAGCGAGTGGTGGCATGAGTGGTAAGAGGGCAATAATCAGGGTACCACATGCGCTGGTCTTTGGGGCAAGGGAGGGAATCGAGAGGAACAGATGGGGCCTGTTTGGATAAGGCCGGATAACCTGTAAGCTGATGAGGATAAGTCGATAAGATGTCTAAGGGTAAGCTTTGGGTCCTCGCTACCCAGCAGGCAGAAGCCGTAACCCAGCTGCTAAGTGCGATGATGCTTACTAGTGCTGCGGATGACAGATACGCTCGCCATGCTTAAATGGCAGTGATCCTCATCGTTTGCTATCGGCCAGCGCCTCGGTCACATTCGATAGCGAAATTCACCGAAAGCGCCGTGGTTTTGATTTTTAACAGCTGCTGCTTTGGAGAGGCCGACGTCTGGCGCTCAACTGTGTAATCACATATCACACCCCTCCGACCAGCCAAGATACACAACACGAACACGCCCACTCCTCTCAGTCGCAATCAACCCATCCCCACCCGCCTAACCCGTCAGAACGGCCGGGGTGCGGCGGTGGTGGCGGCGGCCGTGGTGGTGGAGACCACCGTGGGCTCATAGGTGGGACCCACGAACCTGGCCGGCCCCGCCGCGACCGCCCCCCGCGGCCCAGCGACTGCCCCGGTGGGTGCGGCACGCTGCCCCGGCACCACTGGCATGAGGTCGCCTGCCGCGCGTCGCCCGTACGCCGGGCGCTGGTACGTGTGGGACCACACGGCCTGGGGTGGTGGGGAGGGGGGGGTTGTTTAGAGAAGGTGGAGGAGGTGGGGCTGTAGAGTAACAGAGCAATGGGGGGCAGCTGACCAAGTAAGAAGGGGCTCACGCTTACTCACCCCAACATGCGACTCCATTGCCCCGCTTACACGCCTATTCTCACTCACCCTGGCGTGCTGCTCCACGTCCTTGGACCTCACGTCCTCGAACGCCGCCCCCGGCCGCCGCTGCACCATTGCAGCGCCGTCGTTGGCCCAGAGGGGGTTGGCGCCCGCCGGGCGCTGCTGGGGCTGGCCCAGGGTGGGGGCGCCCGCGGCGGGGAGGTCCTCGGGGCGGGCTGCGAGAAGGGGACAAGGAGGGTGAGGGCAGTGAGCGAGGGCGGGGCGCAACCCGCCGAGCACCAGCAGCAGTGCAAGCTACCCAAGGAACCACGCACAGTCAGCGCCAGCGTCCGCACATCATCGCCAACTGC
This sequence comes from Protoeuglena noctilucae, assembly GCA_958009085.1. NCBI lineage: Eukaryota > Viridiplantae > Chlorophyta > Pedinophyceae > Marsupiomonadales > Marsupiomonadaceae > Protoeuglena > Protoeuglena noctilucae. The sequence continues at coordinate 467,332 of OY253684.1, forward strand.
CCTCCCCATGTACATCACCTCCGCTGCTCTCCCATCTAACCTCCAACCCCCTTACTCGCCTCTCATGCGCCCGCTGCTCGGCCGCATAACCCCCTCGTCGTCCTGGTCATACCGCAGCGCACCCATCACGCCATCCGCCCCACGCAGGTGCGTAGGCACACCCGCGGGCACGCCCCCCTCCGGCCGCGCCCGCGCCACCTCCCTCTCCCGCACGCCCCACCCGTCCCCCGCGCCGCCCATCGGCAGCGGCGGGCCCTCGGAGTGTCGCTTCGCCATTGCCCCCATCGGCTGCCTGTCCAGGTCCAATCCCCGCATCTGGCGCTGTGCAGCGTCCAAGCCGGGAACAGGGCCCCTCCCCTGTCCCTGCCCCTGTGCTTGCGCCAGGTATTGGTCTCGGGGTGGGGTGCCGTTGCGCTGCCCCGGGGACACGAACCGGCGCTGCTCGGCGGGGGATAGGGCGCCTGTAGGGGCAGGGGAAAAGGGGCGGGGTGTCGTGGATAGAGGGTGGTGAGTGGGGGTGGGAGAGGAGGGGGCGGTGGTAGATGGAGGGTGGTAGGTGGGGGCGGATGAGGGGGTGGAGAAGGAGATGATATGAGAGCGCGCACTGTAGCAAGATACCTAACGCCTGCAACATTTACAACCCCATTCGACCGCCCTCACCCTGCCCCGGCACCTCCACCACCCCCACGGCCCCGTCCCACTTCTGCACCAATCGGTCGGCCCCTACCCCACCCCCCTGCCGGTCCATCCGAGCCCTGTCCAGGTCATACCCATCGCGAGTCTCGTCGTATCGATCCGAGTAATCGTGCTTCCTCCCATCCGCCCCCGCCCCCGCCTGCCTGGCACCACCCTGCCCCGCGTTGGCTTGGGCGTGGGCGCGGATGTAAGGGTCCGTGTCCCCCAGCTCCGGGGGCAGCCCCCGCGGCTGCGGCTTGTCCGGGGGGCTGATCGCGAGGTCGATGTTCAGCTCCCGGGCTTTGGTGCGGAGGGCGGGGAAGGCGAGGAGCGCGGTGGTGTCCGGGCGTTGGTCCGGCTGGTAGGTCAGGCACAGGCGCAGGACGTCGCTGCGTCGGGTTGGGAGGGAACGCAGTTAGTCATAGTCATTTGAGTGGCGTGGTGAGACGTGTCATGGCAAGCTAAGCGCCTGTGCCGAGGCCCCAGCATGAGTGCCAACCCCAGCGCCCCTCACCGCATCACAGCTGTTAAACAGACCACAGCCGGTAACAACCATGCCAAAGCATCCCTCACCGTATCGCAGGTGAGAAGGTGGCGGGTACAGGGTCATACTGGCCCCGTATGATCTTGCGGATCAATGCGCCCTCCGATTGGGCCTCGAAGGGGTGGCGGCCCGTCATCATCTCATACAGCACCACCCTGGGGGTGCGAGGGGGGCAGGGGGGCTGGTGGTGGTGCACTGGGATGTGAGCCGACAGCGCTTCCGCAAGGGGTCAGATAGGGTAAGTGGGATTTGAGCCAGCGGGCGCAACGAGGGGCAGCGCGGCGTACACAAGCTGACCGAGAAGCCACGGGCATAAGCTATAGCACCTCTCCACCCCTCCCGCCGCATGCTCACCCGAGTGCCCAGACATCGCTCTTGACGTTGTAGGGCTTGTCCTCGCAGAGCTCCGGGCTGAGGTAGTACGGCGTACCGACGAGCGTGCGCGCGAAGCTGGAGCGGTTGGAGAGCGGCCGAGCGATGCCCAGGTCGCCCACCTGCAAAAAAGTACTGCAAAAAAGTACTGCAAAAAAGTACTAGTGTTGCACTTCGTTAAACCCATGCATGCAGGGCGCTGGTCCCGGGACGCACCCGAGCAGCTGCATGCGCATAATATGTATCGATCCATGCGATTGCGGACTCGCCTTGACGTTGCCGCGGCCGTCCAGGAACAAATTCAGCGTCTTGATGTCCCGGTGGATGATCTTGCGCGCGTGGATGTGCGCCAGGCCCGCGAGCGCCTGAATGAACAGCGTCCATATCTGAGGCTCCGGGAGTCCCTGCGGTTGGCGCGAGAAGCGGCGCGGAGTCGGGCCGCGGGAGCGCACCGCCACGGCTGTAACAACCAGGCTCGCCGCGCTCACAGGGCCGCGCGGAATCCCCCAAAGATCGCAGCGAACGCGTCTCACCCTCCCGGCCCCACTTTTGCGGATGAGGGTGTGGAGGGTGCCCCCCGCGGCGTACTCCATCACGATGTTCAGCATCGCGTCCTCCACGAACGCGTCGTAGTAGCGGACGATGCAGGGGTGGTCCAGGCGGCTGAGAAGGCGCGCCTCATCGATGGCCTCCTCCCGCTGCGGACAGGGGCGCCGCGGGCGCTCCCGGACGGCGGCTAATTTTGTCCACGGGGCGCGCCCTTTTCGGGGCCAGCCCGCGCGCCGCACAATCGCGGAAGGGGCTCACCTCCAGCCGGTTCATCCCCTCGAGATCGACCTGCTTGAGCGCGAACACCGTCCCGTCCGACAGGCGCGTCGCGTGGTACACGCGCCCAAACTCGCCCTTGCTAATCACCCCGTCCAGCCGGAAGGCGCTCTGCGGAGCGCGAAGTGCGAATGTGGTTCTGATATCGATGAGTGCGCCGATGAACCCCGCGCTCGGCCGGGAGCCACACGGCCGCGACGGAGAGGTACGCAACGCAGCACTGTGCACGTGTTCGCCCGCACCAGGCGCGGCCCGACCGCCACGCGGCCCCCATCAGACGCCTTGCGCTCCCCCACCACCGCCGCGTTTGCCCGAACACCGTCGCCCACGCCGGGCACCCCCCGGGGCCCTGCCATCACGGGCGTTGTTTCTTTTTGGAACTCAGGGAATTTCAAAGCTCCTTTACCAACAGCTGGCTCCTGTGTATCCACAAAAGATGCCGCGGGTGCGTCCGCGGGCGTCCGCTTCCGCATTTTGCCGAGTCAGGGGACATGACCGGGCGGCCTGGCGTGCCGCAGCGACTGCTGGCATCTCCCGCAGCCTTCGCGCCGTTTCGCCATCTGCACGCCGTAAAATTAAAACTAAAGTGAAGCCTGCGACGGTGCTGAGGCGTTCTTGCCGCCTGGAAACGCGCCACGCCTCGGACGGCGTCGTGGTGGGGACGTGCAAGGCGCGAAGGCCGCATAAGTCGACGGAAGGGCCATGCCGTGGTTTTACTGCGATGCCTGCGGCGACTCGGTCAAGAAACCGAAGATACCGCAGCACCTCCAGACGTGCGGGGGCTGGAAGTACACGTGCATCGACTGCTCGCAAACTTTCGACGGCGACAGGTGTTTCGCGGGGCAGGATGTAGTGAAACATAACTTTGCGGTGCCTGCTGTATAGCTCCGGCAGAGTCGCGGGCTGCAGGCCGCCCGCCGCTGCGTGGAACGTGCCGGACCCGGCGGCTGCTTGGACGCGCCGCGCCCGTGCCGCGCCCGCAGCGTCAAGAATCACGTCCAGTGCGTGACGGAGCATGAGAAGTACGCCCAGGGCGCCACGAAGCCGGGAGGATTTGCGGAGAAGGGATTCACGGGGAAGGCGGGGGCCGGCGGCAGGGGCAGCAACGAGGTCGTCGGTGATTGCCGCTGCTGAGCCCGTGCCGCGTGACTGTGCGATGCCTGCGGGTGTCACCTTCTTCAATCGCTCGCTTGCTGCGCGATATCATTCACTTATTGCACGCATGTGCGCCCCGACCGACCGGTGCTGGGGTCTCTTGCATCTACGACCCTCATCCGCCCTGCCTGATGACTCTCTCGCAGGCCTGGAGTACCTGGACCGCGGCAAGCTCCGCTGCACGCTGTGCGACGTGAAGTGCACCTCATGGGAGACGCTTGAAACGCACGGGAGGGGCGCCAAGCACGTGCGGCGAGCGCGGGCGGCAGCGAGGTGAGGGTTTGCGAGACATGGGGCCTGGCAGAACCAGGTATGTGCTGAGCTTTCACCTGGTGGGATGTGAATAGGCAAGAAGGCACGGGAGCACGACGCGCGTTTGGATGTTGCGTGCTGTGACGTGCTGTGATGTGTTGGCTGTCTCTCAGGGCCAAGGGCGAGGCGAACGGGGATGCAGATGCGGATGCTTCCAAGTCCAAGAAGGAGGGACACGAGGGTGGGGAGGGCAAGGACACCAGTGGGGCGGATGCTGGGGGGGACAAGAAGACGAGCAAGGGCGAGAAGGGCAAGAGCAGGAGGGGCGATGGGGATGGGGATGAGGAGGCTGGGGATGCGGGCAAGAAGAAGAGCAAGAGCGAGAAGGGCAAGAGGGACGATGGGGATGGGAATAAGGATGGGGAGGCTGCGGGTGGGGGCGAGGGGAAGAGCAAGAAGAGGAGCAAGGGCGAGAAGAGGGGCGATGACGATGGGAACGGGGATGCTGGGGATGCGGGGGAGAAGAAGGGCAAGAAGAAGAGCAAGAGGGAGAAAAGTGGCGATGGGGACGACGGGGGTGCAGGGGAGGGGAAGAGTGCAAAGAAGAGCAAGAAGGCTGCTAAGGGGGAGGCGGAGGAGAGCGCGAGGAAGCAAGAGGAAGGCGAGGGCGCGGAGAACGGGGCGGAAAAGAAGAAGAGTCGCAAGAGCGAGGGTGGGGAGGCGAAGGGTGGGGAGGGGGAGGGGAAGAAGAGGCGGGCGAGCGAGGCGGCTGACGGGGAGGTGGAGGATGGGAAGAAGAAGAAGAAGAAGGACAAGAAGAAGAAGGAGGCCGACGCTTGACGCTTGTCGGAATGTGATGTGCGTGCTGCAGTCTTGCAGGCCTGCGTTTAGGGTGTGAAATGAACCACAACTCCAGCTCATCTCGTAGAACCGGCTGCCGTGGTAAGAGGCTGGGCACACCCTTGCGCAATCACCGAGAGCCTGCAGCGACCGCCTGCTGAGCCGCGCAGCATGGCCGCGGCCGCGCCGGGCGTCAGATGGCGCCCGGGGTTATCTTTGGCGTCAAGCTCGCAGGCGCGACTACGCCTGGGCGTTCTCCACGCCGTCAGGTGCCACGGTTTCCGCTTGCGTCCACCCAGGCTGCACACCGTCGCCTGGCGTCTCCGTCTCGCCGACGCCGCGCCTCCGCACAGCCCGCGATTGTCTATGTGCAGGGGAAGCGGGAGCGGTTCTGGCGACGCCATGATAGACGACCGCGAGGGACCGGGATGGGCGCGCGGTGGAGCTCACAGTGTCGCGGCTGTCGTCGCTCTATCCGCCCTGACCAACCCTCCTCGTGCGGCCGCATTCGATGACTCGGTGTGTCTAGAACTGCGCCAGGCCCTGGCGACGAGCGCAGAGACTTCTCGCGGGTCCTAAGCGTGGCCGGCTGTCTCTTTCGCAGGATTTCCCCCAGGGGACGCGACGCTACCGCCGGCTGCGCGACCAGGACACTTTGCAAGCCATCCGTCGGGGCCAGTACCAAGGTGCCGGCCGTTCACGAATGCAACCGTGAAATCTACAAGGATGGCATCGTGCCGGGGCCCTGCTTGTGCAAGCCTTTTGCGACGATGCGCCATTCAGCCCCCCGCAGACCCCTTCTTACCCGTGCACGACCAACTGCGGCGCCTGCGCCGGGAGGCCAGGAAGCGTGCCAAGGCGGCACGCAAGGCGCTGGAGGGGGCGGCGCGGTCGGCCGGGGCGGCTGCCGACCGGGCGGCGAGGTCTGCGACGGAGGCGGCGGCGAGCACGGGGCGGGCGGTGGACCAGGCGGCCAGCGTTGTGACGCAGCACCCTCAGGCCCAGGCGCTGCGGCAGAGTGCGCGGCGGCTGCTCAGCAACAAAGAGCTGGCCGAGACTCACTGGCGCGTCACGGTGCCACGTAAGAGCGGCGTGGGCGCGCAGACGTCGATCGGGCAGGTGAAGGGGTCCGGCATCCCGCCCGGCGTGAGGGATGCGGCGGTGGCGACGGCGCTGGTGGTTGGGGTGGTGGCGGCGGCGTCTGCCGTGGCTGGTGCCGTGTCGGGCCGCGGGTGGATGTTCTTCAAAGGCCGCGGAGAGAGCGCGGAGGGGCGGTGGGTGCGCGACCGGTCCCTGGGAGGTCGGCTCGTGCGTGTCGAGACACCGAACGGCGCCACAGCGATGCCCAACCCTCTGGAGGGCGTCGAGGGCGCTGAGAGGCGCGCGACCACCCCAAACAAGCGCACGAGTCCGGCTCCCGCGCCCGGGGATGTGGTGATGCCGGCGTGGTGGGATCGGCCGGTGGCGGTGTCGGTTCCTGAGTCGGTGCGGGAGAGGGCGGGGCGCGAGGCGACGGCGTTGCTGAGGCGAATGGAGAGCGACAAGGTGGCGGGGCGGGATGTGCCGATTGAGGTGAGTGCTTTGCAGTGACGTGTGTACTGATGGCTGACACCTTGCCGAGCGCGCACAGGACAGCACCCTGACGCATATCGATGTGGTGTCGGCAACGTGGGCCTTGGTTGCGTGGTGAAACGCAGGGCCTGGTGCGGCTGAGGCAGCTGTGCCAGGAGGGGCAGTGTACGGTCCGCGCGGCGACGCCCTCGGGTCGAGATGCGATGTTCCGGCAGGGGGTGCAAGCCGCGATCCAGGCCGCGGCATCCGGACGCACGGTCGCCATCGGCGGAAGCAAGCCCGCGCGGCTCGTGGCGGGCCTGGCGAAGGACCTCGAGGTGCCGGATGAGGATGCAAGGAGGATTTCCGTAGCTGAGGTGAGTGTGGTACCGTGATGAATCGAGCGTGGCTTGTCGGGGGCCAGGCGTGCGCGGGGCAGGCCAGGGTCCGCTCTGCCTGCGTCCGCTGCGCAAGTGAGGTGCTAATCTTGGTCATATCGACGCGCAGGTGGCCAAGACGCTGCGCGATGGCCTGGTGGACGCCTGTGCAGCGGTGCGGATGGGGGACGCGTCGCTGCAGCTGCGGACGGCGCTGGCGGTGGCGGGGGTCCTGGCCAACTTCCCCCTGGGTCTGAACACGCCCGAGGGGGAGCTGGTGTACACGCGCTTGAGGAGCGTGTGCTCGCAAGAGGAGCGGGAGACGGTGCTGCGGTCGGCAGAAGAGGTGATGGCGGGGGACGAGGAAGGGATCGAGACGGTGCGGGAGCTGCTCGGGCTGCATCTCCCTACCTGGGCGCCGGGCATCGGACCCGATTGAGCGCGAGCAGAGGCCTCAGGCTCAGTTGAGCACTTGTTGGCTCCAGCGCTGACGAGCACCCGTCTGAAACAAACAAGCGAGCAAATTAGCAACCGCGCTGATGGCAACGACCGGTTGCAAAATGCGCGCTTGCGAGAGCGCGCACTATGCCACGCTCTTGTGGGCGACGGATGCTCCAGCCGCAGCAGTAAGCATCTGCGTAGATGCTCGAACGCAATGAGCATCCCCGCCGCGGTGCGTGGCCCATGCATAGCTTCGCAGTGTTCGTATGCGCAAGTGCTGCAGCACAGTATGTTAAATGAACGCGCGACTTGGGCTGGCCCCGCAAGCCAGCGTGGCGTGCAAGCCTCTTTTCTGAAGTCGTGCCACCTTCTCCGCCTAGTACACCGCAGGTTTTCAGTTCGAGACATCGTGAACTGCGGGTATATGCTTCGAAGCCCGTCTGCGCTTGCCCCCCGCGCTCGGTGGCCCGCAGCTCGCAGAGGGCGCCCGCGCGGCGCGTCACCAGGGGCCTGCTTGAGCCCGACCTGTTAGCGACCGTCCTCTTCTACTTCTTGGCTCTCTCGTCTCGTCCCTGCCGCGGCCAGAGACGGAGTGACGAGGATCCTCCCGCGTCCGCGCCCTCGTTTGGCCATGCGTCCCGCGACAGCAGCACGGCAGCGCTGAGCGACCTCGACCTCGAGCGTACCACGATCTGCAGCGAGTCGGCGCGCGAAGGCGACGGTTTCTTGGGCGCTGTGAAGCGCGCGGTCCCGTGGGCGGTCTCTGAGGGCGGCCGCATCCTCTCGGGCGCACCAAAGCTCACTCCCGAGCTTCTGCGAGGTGACGGTTATCCGCAACGTGCGGTCCGCTCGTCAGCTTCCCGACCCGCGGGGCAGGACGTGAGTTTGGCCCCGCCCGCAGCCTCGCTGCACCGGGACCGCCGCGTCCCGTGCACCTGCGGCGCGGCCCTCGTCATCGCGATGGCTGCGGCCATCAGCTTGAGGACGGAGGCTGCCGCTCAGGAGGTCGACGGCTTCGGCATGCCGGTCGCGTACGCGCGCGTGCCGGGGTCGCAGCCCGAGTCCCCACGGCTGGGCTCATGGGCCCTCCGGAAGCCCATGCGACTCTCTTTCGCGACCTACAACATCCGCAGCATCATGGACAGGCGAGACGCCGCGAGATTCCGCGCCCATCGGCCCAACTCACGCTGTTGTTTATGAACCCTTCCCTGCACGCGCCTGTTCCTGTAAATCCCGCGAACGAGTCACGTCTGCGTTCTTTTGACCGTTCCGCAGGTGGCATGAGCGAGAGGTGTTCCTTCGCGACACGCTGCGCTCGCTGCGGTGCCACGTGGTTGCGATGCAGGAGGTGCTTACCCACGCATTCGAACAGGACGCGCAGCTCATGGGGCCGGAATACGCCGTTCAACCATGTCGAGCCGCGCTGGCCAACATCCGCGACCTGGGTGAGCGCGAGCGGGAGCGGATGCGCGCGGAGGGAAGTTGCGCCGCAGTCGGCCTCGCCTCGCGCGAAGCCAGGCCCCTCTCCGCCCCGCAGGTTGGGCCGGTCGGCTCTATTCCGCGACCGTCGACGCGCTCCTCGCCTTCCCGCCCACGCGCGCTCTGCTGGCCGCGCTCCCCGCGACCGCCGAGCGCCTCCGCGAGGGCTGCCGCTGCGACTGGCCCGCCGCGACGCTGGCCCGCGACCTGACTGTCCTGCCCTTCTTCGGCAACTCCATGGCGCTGCACGCGAGCACGGTGGCCTCGGAGCGCCACGAGGTCCTCTCCCTGGGCTGCTTCCGTGCCGCACACCGCGTCCTCATTGTCCTCCACGACCGCCCGCGGGCCCTGCGGCCCCCGACGGCCCCCACCGCCCTCCCGCGCCTGGCGGAGTGGCTGAACCGGCGGCGCGGGGCGGGGTCCCCATCTGCCAGTAACATCGGCGAGGCAGGCCGCGGACCCGACAGTCCGTCCTCATGGCATTCAGGGACCTCTTGGGGAGTCTCTGCGGATGAGGAGGATGCCCTGGGCCGGCCGTGGGAAGCCGGCGGGGGTGGGGGCGGGGGCGACGGTCGCAGTGGGGCGGGGGCGGGGCCGTCGGGGTGGTCAAAGCGCAGGCCGGGGGCGGGGGAGGGGGCGGGTGGTGGTGGGGGGGCGGCTGTTGGTGGGGCGGTGGGGTTGGCGGGTCCTGGGAGCGGTGGGGACCGTGGTATGGACCGGGATGGCCCGCGGCCTCGTCGCAGTGAGAGTTGGAGCGAAAGGATGCAGTCGCCTGGGGAGTGGCTGCTGCACCGGTGGGAGGAGCTGGGGAGGCGGCAGGTGGGTGGGGATGGGGTGGGAATGGGGTGGGCAGGCGTGTTGCCTGTTTTCAGTCTTTGCATGTCTTGTGCTGAGAGCTTGGCTGGCCATGGCCGAACAGCATGACGAGAGCCCCCACTCTCGCCCCCCGTCCGCCTGCGCAGGAGGGTGGCCACGAGAGCGGCACCCGTGACCCCCAGAAGGACCCCGTGACGGGCCACTCCGTCCCGCACTCGCGCACGCTGCGGCCGGCCCAGGAGGGTCTGGCCGAGTGGGCGAGGCGTGTGTTGGTGCCGCCCGCGCTGAGGGAGAGCTCCGTGGCGGTGTGGGTGGTCAACACGCACCTGGACCATGCCGATGCGGGGAGGAGGGCGCAGCAGATGGAGAGGGTGCTGGGGGTGAGTGGTCTGGGGGGTGAGGGGTGTGATGGGGAGGACGAGTGGAGTGGATGCAGGACTGACAGTAATCGATAATGATGCCAACTCGACATCCAATGCATTCACGAACATCCATTACGCATCCTCCCTTCTCCCTCTCTTGCAGTGGATGGAGCCCGTGGCGGGCGAGGCAGCGGCTGTGGTCATTGCGGGGGACCTCAACGCACCGCCCGACGAGCCCACGCACGCGCTGCTCGCCAAGTGAGTGGCTTGGGGTATGGAGCGTTAGATGCTTACTAGGTGCTAGGAGCGAGGCGGCTCTGCCGCCCTTACTGCCATCCCCACCCCCACCCCCACTGCTACCCTCCCAACCACCCTCACCCTTACTGCTACCCTCACCCCCACCCCCACCCTCCACCCCAGGCACCGCTTCGTGTCTGCCCACGCCAGCATCCACGGCCGTGAGCCCGACAGCACCTGGCCCTCGGGACTCACGGCCCCTCTCATGGACGACGGCGATCCCTTTTGTGCCGACTTCGTCTACGTACGCCCCTCCCCCGGCCACCGCTGCCGCGTGCTGAGGGCGGAGCTGGTGGGGCAACACCCGCACCCGTCTGACCCCACGCTCTTCCCATCGGACCATGTGGGTCTGCGTGTCGATATTGAGTTCGATAGGGATGTGGGCCAGTGAGGGAGTGGGTTTGTGGGGGCAGTGAGGGGCAGGGGTGATGGGATGGGCAGCGGGGGCTGACTACCAACACCACTGGCGGCGAACGTGTGGGCTTGCCGCATTGTCATCTCCATGTTTTCTCAAATACTGTGCGCGTGAGCATCTGCGCATCTTGGTTTCCACGAGTTGTTTATCTGCATCATCAGGACGTGCTGTGGCGTGGCTTGCCCACAGCACGATCGAGGATCCCACAAGTCGGTCCTCGCACAGGGACCCACATGGCGCCATCGGGACGCTATCATTGCTAATAGAAGTTGAGCTCCACATGTCATTTGACCTGTTTCGCTAGCTCCACTGAGCTTGCAGACATAACTCCCTTGCGTGGCTCCCATGCGCAGTGGCTCCGCATGGCACGCGTGTAACGCGGTGTGTACTCTCATAGAACGTGCCCTGCGCGGAGTTCCGTCGATCTCGCAGCAGTCGCAGTCGGACCATTGAATATGAAACGAGGAGAAGCGGAATTGCATAAGTTCAGTCCCATACTGTGTCGGTTGAAGGTGCATGTTGTGCACGCACAGTGATCCATGCACACGGGCCGGCATTTGAACACTAATAGTGACAAGGGTTCAAATGCGGGACTCGCCAGCCGTACGAATCAACAGCGCCCCCTCCTTGCTCATGTAACTACCCCGCTCATCTCATGCACCCCTCACGCCTCCTTCCTCCCCTTCTTGATCATCGCCAGTCTCCTCCCCAGCCGCTTCTGGAACTCGGTCTTGCCCTCCTTGCGGCCCTCGGGCACGTCCGACTGGGGCATGACCGAAAAGTTGAACGCCGTGGCCTGGGGGGGAAAGCGATGGGGGCAATGAAGGGGGTTGAGAGGCACAGCGAGGAGTGGAATGCCGTGGCCTGAGAGGGCGGGCGATGGGGAGGATGAAAAAAGGTCCAAGTGGGGCATCACCAAGAAGTGGAACGCGCGCGTCGCTTATGGAATCCCACACTGTCCTTTTATTCCCACTACCTTCATTCTCACTCTCACTCTCACCCCCACCCTCACCCTCACCCTCACCCCCACCCACCCCACCCTCACCACCCCACCCCTCACCTTGGGCGGCTGCGCCCGTGTCCGGTACTCCTCATCCCCGACCTTGGGCTTGGCCGCCTGGATCTCCCTCAGCTTCCTCTGCACCTCCGCTTCATACGCCCTCGCCTGCCTGGCTCTTTCCTCAGGTGTCACCTCCCCCACCTTTACCCTACCCGTCGCCTCCGCCCCTCCCCTCGACGCCCCCACTCCCAGCTGCTGCATCCAGCGAGTGACCAGGTCGCCGGCAAGGCGGCGATTGGCGGGGGTCTCGTCTGGGCATTTGGAGAGGAAGGCCACGGCCTGGCCCAGCTGGGACTGCTTGAGCTGTGGGGGGTGGGTGGGGGTGAGGGTGGAAGTGAGGGTGGGGGTGAGGGTGGCAGTGGGGGTGACACTGATCACATCTACACCCCGCCGTCCCCCCGCTACCTCTGTCACTGCCACCCCATCTCTCTCATCTCTCTCCCATCTCCTCCCCCCCCCCCCCCCTGCGTCCTCTCATCGTGTTACTAGCTCTGTCAATGCCACGCCATATATCCCCATCTCTCTCATCTCTCCCCCATCCATCTCCCCACCTGCGTCCTCCTCATGTCGTCCTGCAGGTTGATGCGCATGTGCTGCAGCTGCTGCAGCACCGTGGTGCGGATCTTCACGTTGGGCAGCGACCCGTCCGGCAGCACCTCCAGCCAACGCTTGAGCGCCACGAGGAGACCCTCGGACAGCAGGTGGTCCTGCAGGTGCTTCTTGACCAGCTCTTGCGATACCTGGGGGTATGGGGGAGATGAGGTAGTGGTATGGGTGTGGTAGTGGTGTCGGTAGTAGTATTGCATGTATGGGTGGGAGAAATAGGGCCGTGTGTCTGTGCCTGCCATGCTTTCAATGACTGCTATCCATGCCATCCCATCCATCACCACCCATCACCTCCTGCAGCATCATGTACTTGCGCATGCACGGCCTCCCCTCCTTGCTGGCCCTCTCGTCCTCCTCAGCCGCGTGCTCCATGCGCTTCACAAACACCTGGGGTGGATATATACGTGAGGGAGGGGGATGAGTGCAACTAGCATCGACATTTGTGTCATCTGTCACCCCATCCACCCACCCCATCCCATACCACACCGCACCCACCCCATCCACCTACCCCAATGAACCCCACCACCACCGCACCCCCTCGTCTCATCTCATCCCCTCTCATCCCATCTCATCTCATCCCATCTCATCCCATCTCATCTACTCACATGCGCGATGTTCTGCGCGTTGGCCTCCTCTTCTTGCACATCCTTGGACTTCTTCTGGCGGGGCTGCACCATCTTCTTGAACATGTCCTTCAAGTCCTCGTCCAACGTAGCCAGGATCTGCAGTATATATGACAGCGGCGGAAAGATATTGGGGTGATGGGGTATGCGCGGTGAGGGAGCAATCGCCCTTGCCCGCACTGCTACCCCCATCGCCATCCCCACTGCCACCGTCACTGCCACCCCCACTACCACCCTCACCTTCACCCTCACCCCCACCCTCACTGCCACCCCCACTGCCACCCCACTGCCACACTTATCACCCTCCTCACTCCCACCCCCACTGCCACCCTCACCCCCCCCCCCCACCCCTCACCTGCTTGTCCTCCTTGTTCCCACCACCCCCCGCCCTCCCCCCCTTGCTCTTCGACTTCCCCCCCGCTTCCTCCGCCTCCTCCCCCTCCTCAGCCTCCTCTGCTCTCCTCCGCTGCTTCTTGGCCTTCTTGCCGCGGCGCTCGTCGTCAGAGTCGCCACCGCCCCAGCGAGGGTCGTCATCCTGTATTGGAGAGAAAGGGGGGAGGGAGTGGTTGGATGAGGGGTGTGTAGATGAGTGACCATGGTCATGGTACGCATGGGTGCCGATGCTCGAGGTCAGCTCAGACTGCCATAACCATAGAATCTCCATCCCACGCCCAGCCAGCCACCCCCCCGCTACCAACTCAACCCCCCCCCCCCCATCGTCAACTCTCACGTCTTCTTCGTCCTTCTCGATGAAATCCCTGTCCGCCTGCGTCTCCACCCCCTCCTCGTCGTCGCTGGCCACGGGGCCGTCCGCCCCTTTGGGCTTTTTCTCCGCCTTGCGCCTGCGACGACGCTCGCGGCGACTCTCCCCCTCCGCGCCCTCCCGGTCCTTACGCTTCTTCTTGCCCTCCTTCTTTTTCTTCTTCTGCGAACGATCGGATGCGCGGGAGGGCGTCCGGCCATCGATACTCGTTGGGCAAAAGGACGAGGCAAGGAAAACGCGCCCTGCTTCTCTCGATCCCCCGCGCCAACGCACGAGGCCGCGCGATAGTAACGTGTACAACATACACCATCACATCCGCATCTCCAGCACCATGGAACGGGCCTCGCCTTCTTGAGCTCCTCCTCCTCGTAGTCGCTCGCGTCCTCCCCGTCCTCCGCGGGCCGCTTCTTCTTCTTCTTTTTCTTCCGCTTCTTCTGCAGTGGGTAACGCAAATGATAACGTCGTTCGCCGACCCTCTCCGGGGGCAGCGGAAGCAAACCCGCGGCCGCGGCGCTCACCTCCCCGTCCCCCTCGCCCTCGCCCCCCTCCGCTCCCTCCGCCTCGTCTCCCCCGCTCTCCGGCCCCTCTGCCTCCGCATCTTGCTCCTCCAACTGCGCGTTCAGTGCCTCCAATCGCGCCCTGCGCTCGGCCAGGCGCGCGCGCTCGCCCCCGTCCCCGTCCCCGCCCTCGTCGTCATCCTCCAGGCCCGTGGGGCCCGCCCCGGCCGCCTCTGCGGAATCCACCAGATCCTTCAGCACCACATCGTCATCCTGCGGATGCGAGGCGACCGCCTGTGGCCCTCCCGGGGCCAACAGCGAAGCCGAGGTGCGAAGCGCGGGCTGCGATGCCAATTCAAGACGATTCTGCGTCACATTGCAATTGCTGCATGTCTTTCTCACCTCGAGGCCGGCGAGGAGGTTGGGAGGGTCGATAAGCTCGGCCATCCCCGGCCCGGCGGACGCGTCCGGGGGTGCAGGCTCAATCGATGCGCGAGAGGGCGATTGGCGAGACCAGAACACGCTGACTCGCAGACAAGGATGGTAAGAGTCACAAACTGCGAGCTGCGGGGCGCATCGTCGACGGGCTGAAGGCTGCCACCGACACGGCAGTGTCCTGCACCGCTCTGGCGCACGATGCGTCGCTTGATTCTCCAATGCATTCGCTACGTGCCCTCTCTTACATTCCAGCGGCCGGCAGCCGATGCGCCGGGGCTGGAAGGCGCAGTGAATGCGCGGCGTGGGCTGGTGACGCGGCAGCCGCGAGTGCTGTGCGCGCCGAGCTCCCATCTGCCGGCCTTGTGCGGCCGGCTGGTGTGAAGGATGCGTCTGACGACGCTGGCTGCGACAGGGCCGCGCGCGGGTCCCCTCGCGAGTGGGATAGACAGGGCATCCCCGTCCGCCGGGCCTCTCAGCCGCGATGTCGCACGTCGGGCGAGCGCGGGCGACGTGGGCCCCTCATCTCCCTCTCCTCCACCGCCTCCGCCGCGGCGTGCTGCGCGGGGAGTGTCCGGCGCGAGCACACGCCTGGTGAGGGCGTGAATGTTGCCGTCTCTCTCGCTCAGCTGCGCTCCGTCGGCAGTCGCCACTTAAACCGCTCGGGATATGAGTAAAGTAGAGTCTCGCCAAAGAAAGTCACCCACAAACCCGCACGGTCGCCGCAGATTGCTTTCGTCATCACTGCGCCGGGCAAACTCGACCAGTACTTCACCACCGGAACTCTGCGGCGGGTGAATTGCATCTTTGCATATTATTTACAAGCCATATTGCGCATGTCATTTCTGCGCACCGCTCTATGCGCGCGAGGGAGTGACCCTGCATTAAACGGGTTGCTGGTCTCGTGCAGATGGCTTGGTGCGTGATATCGTACGGGTTCGGCTACTACGTGGCCAACACGGTCTCGCTTACCTTCGGCGCCCTCTCCATCAACGACATCATCGCGGCCGTCATGATGGTGCTTTTCTCGGAAGTGGTCAGGTGGGAGTTGCTCGGAAGGCCACGCAGTATGACAGCCAAGGAAGGCCTTTGTGTTTTTTGCTATACGAGGTGCATGATATGGCTTAGTACCATCGCGGCGGTGATGGATCAGTTCCTCTGTATTAGTATCCATTTCTGTGCTTGTCGTCGCCTTCACACTCGCGTCATTTGCAAAGGCCAGAAATCAAACCTTGCTGTGCTGCGACTCGCCCCCGCAGCTACGTGTGCTACACGGCGGACCGCTGGGACTACCGCCTGCTGTTCCTCAACTGGTTCAAACTGGGGCTGCAGACGGCCTTCCTGGCAGACGCGTTCAAGCTCGGGGGATGAGACAGGGGAGAGTCGGTGTGATGAGGTGTGCTGCGATCCGGTCAGTTACGAGCTGATTGGCGAGGAGAGATGGACGCTTGCGTTGCTGCGTGCGTGCTGGGCGCCGCATTGGGTGCGTGACCACGTAACCAGAGGCCACTTAAGTGATTACGCTGTTCAACAATTACACCATGCGGCGATCGGTCTCGCGTCGCGGCACAGGCCCGGGCTCGCAAGCTACCGAATGACCTCTCGCTAGGGACCCCGCTCCCAACACCCTCGCCAAGCCACCCCTACTTGCACCCTCACCCTCAACCTCCCTGCCACCCTCCCTGCCACCCTCAACACCACCCTCACCGCCACCCGCCCTTCCACCCCCACATCCCACCCCTCAGTAGTGGCTCTGCTGCGGCGCGTTGCACACCGCGCAGCACCCGAACCTCTCCACGTATTGATTCCAGGCATCCCGGGACGCCACATGAGACGCATTAACCGTGCACGCGTGCCTGTCCTCTACAGGGTACCCCGACACGCAGCACTGGGGACTGGCGGCCTTGCATCCGTGGCAGGTCAGTGAGCCCTTGAAGGTGTCGGTGGAGCAGCGGTCGCAGATGCGGGTGTGAAGGGCCTGAGGGGTGGTGGGCGGGTGGGGGTGAGTGGTGCCACACCCGTGCTGCACACACACACCCGCACCCACACACCCACTCTTTCTCCCTCACCTGCTCCACCCTCTGCTCCATCGACTTCTCCAGCACCCAGTCCCTCACGCGCTCCACCGCGTCGGCGTCCAAGTAACTCTCCGTGGGTAACGGCACTTCCTGTGGCAAGTCCGTCTCGGTAAAGTCCGCCATCTCAATCGCCGGATCACCACCCGATGCCGCCTCCTCCATCGCATCGTAGATATCGAGGAGTTTGTTCAAAAGCACGAACGCCATCGACGCGGACTCGTCGTCCTCGCCGCCCGCCGCGTCGTTGGCCGCGCGCCACGCGGACCCGGCCAGCATGAAGGCCTGGGGAGGGGTGAGGGTGGGGGTGGCAGTGGGGGTGGGGGTGGGGGTGGGGGTGTGGGTAGCAGTGTGGGTAGGGTAGCAGTGTGGGTAGCAGTGTGGGTGGGGGTGTGGGTGTCGGTGGAGGTGTGGGTGTGGGTGGGGGGAGGGGGTGTGGTGGGGGTGGGGGTGGGTGTGGGTAGCAATGTGGAAAGTTGGTATGATAAGCAACGATTAATCACCATCATAAACATCGTCAACATGCCACCGCATTCTCATCACTCCCCACCCCACAGATACAACCACTCGCCTTGTCGGCAGGCACGGCCGGCACAAGCCTCAGCAGCGCCGTGGCCTGCATGGCGGCCAGCGCGTGCATCCCCTCCTTCGCGCACTGCTTGTGCAGCTTCAGGTAGTGAGCCGCGTCGGCCATCCTCCTCATCTCCGATGCCTGGCTCGCGGGCGCGCCCCCCATCGCCATGCGTAGGATCCGGCGTGTCGCATCGGCGCTCTCCGCGCTGTCCTTGCCCTGAGACAGTGCCAGGCACCCCTTGGCGACGGATAGGTAAAGGGGGAGCAGCTTGGGATCGAAGGAGGCCATGTGTTTGTCCAGCACGATGGCTGCACCACCCCAGTCCTTGGACTGTGCTTTGATCTGCGCGTGGCGTGCCGCGTAGGCGTTGGCCACCTCGGGGCCCATGGGGCGGGCCATCTCATGCACGCGGTCCCACTGCGGGGGGTGGGGGGTTGGTGGGGTGTGGGTGTGGGTGTGGGTGCAGTGAGGTGGGTTGAGTGGGGTAGGTGGGGTAGCTGACGAGGTGACTGCCTCCACCAATGCACTGACTGCCACTCATCGACTAACCCTATTACAACTCCCCCCCCCAATCACCTGCCCCCTCTGCGCCAGCATGTCCAGCGACTGCCACCACTGCACCACCACTCCATCCATTACCAGTATAATCATAACCATTCCTCCACCCCCCCTCATGCTCCACCACCCCTCACCTGCCCCCTCTGCGCCAGCATGTCCAGCGACTGCCACCCACCACTCCCTCTATCACTATCACTGTCACCACTCCCTCTATCACCATCACTATCACCACCCCTCTCACCTGCCCCCTCTGCGCCAGCATGTCCAGCGACTGCCTCCCCGCCCCCGCGGCCGCCAGCCCCTCCACATCCCCCGCCTTGGCCAGTGCCTGCGCCCTCTCTGCCTTGACCATCTCCACCAGGTCTGGGTCATTCGAGGACTCGGCTAACTGAGATGGGGGGGGGGGGGGGGGGGGAGGAGGGGGGGGAGTGAGGGGAAGTGGGAGGGAGTGGGAGGGAGAGAAAGGGAGTGAAAGAGAGGGAGGGAGGGAGAGAGAGGGAGTGGCAGTGGGGGAGTGAGTGAGAGGGAGTGAGTGGCAATAAGAGGGAGGGAGGGACAGTGAGTGAGACGGAGTGAATTTGAATGTACAGGGGCGAGTGAGGCAGCGGTGGCGGGTTGATGCAAGGTGCAAGCAGGGTCGTGACGTCTGCCACCCCACCCGATCACCCATGACCCCACCACCCCACACCATCCCCCATCCCCACCCACCCCCCCACCTTCCCCCCCCACCTGTGCCGCCTCCCCCCACATCCCCACCCATCATGCCATCACCCACACCCCACCCACACCCATCACCCCACACCCCCCCCATCTCACCTGCGCCGCCTCCCCCCACACCCATCACCCACCCATCATCTACCCCAATAAACCCACCCCCACCCCACCCTATACCCCAACTTCCCCACCCCACCCCCTCATCCCCCCACCTGTGCTGCCTCCCCCCACATCCCCACGCTGGTGTAGACCCTGCAAGCGGACCTCACGTCCCTCACTCCCTGGTACAGCTCAGCCGCCGCAGAGTGCCTGCCCAGCTCCACCAGCTTGTCCGATGCGCGCTTGACGACCGAGGGGGCGCTGTCGGGGGTCCAGTCCTCGGCAAGGGCAACCGCCTGGGGGGTTGGGTGGTGTGTAATGGTTGATCTTACCAGTATTGGTATAACAACTACTATGAGTGGTTGCCGCTGAGTGTTCGTCACTGCTTTCATGGCCGCTGGTATCATCGCTGCAACACTCGCCTGCTCCCACGCCCTCTGCAGCTTGTCCGGATCGGCCACGTCTGCTTCGGAAATACTCAAATACGCCTCGATCGCCCCAGGGAAGTTCCTCTGCATCTCCAGCCCCTTCGCGATCGCCAGAGCGTCCAACCGCCGGCCGCTCGCGCTGTGTGCGCCCCCCAGCACGGCCGCCTGCGCCTCGCGGATCTCCCGCTGCTTGTGGGGGGGCAGCCAGGCCTGGGCCAGGCGCAGGGCGCTCTGCCAGTCGTGGTGGTCCCTGGGGGGGGAGGGGTGAGGGGTGCAGGGGGTGAGAGTGTGGGTAGGGGTGGAGGATGGGGGTGGCAGTGAGGGTAGCAGTGGGGTTGACAGTCACGACACGCAAGCCACCCTCCGGCTCACACCCCAGACACACAGTCACACAGTCAATCACACAGCATTGCACATAGCATAGTTCGTGACTCACTTGTACATGTCGACTGTCCTCTCCGGCTCCCATCACAGTCACACAGTATCGCTCATGACTCACACACACAGTCAGTCACACTCACTTGTACATGTCCACTGCCCTCTCCGGCTCCTTGGCGTCGATGAAGAGCTTCTCAGCCGCGGCAAAGTCGCCCTGCTCAGCCAGGGACGTGGCCTGGGCGATCTGGGGGGAGGTTGGGGGAGAGGAGAGAGGTGAGGGGAGGGGGGGTGGGATGGGTGAGGGAGAGGGCGAGGTGAAAGGGGTGGGGTGCGTGCGGGGATGGAGAGCGGGAGAGAGTGGCAAAGTGAAGACACAGAGCATGACCAGCACAGTCATACCACAGCCACCCCATCCATGCCATCCCTGCTCTATCCGCTTCCCATCACTGCTCCTGCTCACACCTGTATGTCCCTCACGCTGCCCCAACCCCCCCATTCACTCTATACCACTACCACAACCCCACTGCCCCCATCCCACTCACCTGTACGTCCCTCACGCTGGCCGCGTCGTGCCCCTCAGCCACCCTCATGGCCGCCGCGAAGTCCTGCTGGTGCAGCCACATGTCGATGGCCTCGCGGGGCTTGCTGGCCTGGATGAAGTGGCTCTCCGCTTTCTGTGTGAATGGGAGAGAGATGAGAGAGTGGGGGTGTGAGTGACCGTCAATGCTTGCTGGCCTGGGTGAAGGGTGAGCGTGCACGGCGTACTTGAAATGCACCTCACCTCCACAGTATCTATATATATCACATATATACAAAGTATAATTACTGTCACCACATCACTCACCGCGAACTCCCCCTCGTCCTCCAGGTACATGGCGTACTTCAGATGCACCATCTACCATATACATCATTAATATATGTACAATATCTATACCATATACACGTCACTCACCGCGAACTCCCCCTCGTCCTCCAGGTACATGGCGTACTTGAGATGCACCTCGGCCTCCTTGCCCTTCGCCCCCGTCTGCGCCAATTCGAATGCCATAGTGAAGTTGGCACTCTCCACCGCATACTCAATCGCCTGGTCGACCAACCCGTGCCGGCTCAGGTACTGCGCGCCCGCCTCCCCGCCCAAAGCCATGGCACGGGCAAAGGCGACCTGAGGGGGGGGTAGTGGGGAGTGGGGGTGAGAGTAGGGGAGGTGGGGAGTGGGGGTGAGAGAAGGGGGGAGGTGGGGAGTGGGGGTGGGGGTAAGGGGTGGGGGTAGCGGTAGGGGTGGCAGTGGGGGAGCGAGAGTGGGGGTTTCACTGTAACCACATCCCAGCCACGCCCCCTCGCCTGCTTGGCGGCGTTGGGTCCTCCGCACGCCTTGGCCACCCGGAGCGCGTCGTCCCACTGCTCGGCGTTCCTGTACATGTGCACCGCCTGCTTCCACTCGCGGGCCTCCACGTAGTGCTTCTCGGCCTCGCGCAGGCGACTCTGGGAAATGATGAGGGGATTGGATAAGGTTAGTTACTTATATAATGCGATCAAAAGCATCGACGTAGCGCCCCTAGCTGCTGCGCCACATCGCAGTCACGTCCCCACTCCCCCACCAGCACCACCCCTCCCCATCCCTCTCTCTCCCCCACCTGCCCCTTCAGCTGCTGCGCCAGGTGCAGGTGCATCACACATTCACATTCACATCCACACAACCACATACCCATTCACATCCCCATCCCCACCACCCCATCACCTGCCCCTCCAGCTGCTGCGCCAGGTGCAGGTGCGTCTCGGTCAGCAGCTCCTTGCGATGTTTTGATACTAATCGGATCATGTCTTCGAATCTCCCCTCCTTCTTGTACATGAAGATGGCCTTGTCGGCCTCGCCCACGGTTAAGTACAGGCGCTCGGCGTCACGCAGGTTGCCTGGGGGGTGGGGGGAGGTGTGTGTGTCAGTAATTGAGACATGCATTATATAGCACTAGTACTAGGCACTGTTACAGCCGCATCATTCAGCCGATCGGCATTTGCGCTTGGCAAAACGGAGTGCCCACCCTCACCCCCTCTCATCCCCACCACTATCACCCCCACCCATCCACTCACCCGCCCTCTCCGCCTCCCCCGCCTTCTGCAGGTACAGCAGCGACCTCTCCGCCTCCCTCAGGCACTCGCTGGCCACCCTCCACGCCGCCTCGTGCTTGCCCGCGCCCACGTACATCGTCCACGCGTCCACGGGGCAGTCGGCCTCTCGGTAGAGGCGCTCGGCTTCGCTGAGGTCGCCGGAGTCCTCGTAGTGACGCGCGACCTGGGGAGAGGGGGGGGTGTGGGGGTGGTGATGAGAGGGGTGGTGGTTTTGGTGATGAGATGGTGATGAGGGGGGTTGGTGGGGTGGTGGTGATTAGACAGAGGAGGGGGTGAAGAGAGAGGGGGGTGATGGGTGTATGGGGTTGGGGGAGAGCAGCCACTGCCACGCCTGTCACACACACTGCCACCCACACCCACACCCACACCCACACCCACACCCACACCCACACCCACACCTACACCCACACCCACACCCACACCCACACCCCCATCATCCACCCCCACCCATCTCTCACCCTCTTGTACACGGCCGCTGCCCTGGTGGGGTCCCCCCTGAGCGTGGTGTTGGCGAAGGCCACGGCCTTGGCCCACTGCTTGGCGTGGATGGCCGCGTCGATGGCGCGGTCGTAGTTCTGCGCCTCGATGAAGTGATTAACAGCAGCGTCCCACTGCCTGCGAGTTCACACATGTAATTGGTTGTTAGTATGAGTGGCTGTGTCTCGATGAAGTGATTGACCACCTGCCACCCCCCATCCATCCCCTCACCTGTTCGCCGCGTGCCACTCCCCCCAGGTGTCATTGACTCACACCCCCATCCATCCATCCATCCCCATTCACCCCTTCTCACCTGTTGGCGGCATGCCATTCCCCCAGGTGCCATACCATCACACACATCACATGAATCTCTTGACCCACTTCATTCACATCCCTCACCTGTTGGCGGCGTGCCACTCCCCCCATGTGTCCTCCACCTCGGCCACCCTGTCCGGGAACGACCGCCGGCAGAGCTGGATGGCGCGCTCGAAGCAGTGGCCCCTCACAAACGCATCCAAGGCACCCGCAGCGTCGCCCTGGAGGGAGGGAAGTGAGGGGGGGTGATACTGTTACTGATACCATCACACAGCGATTTCAGTCATAGAGACCACCCATTGTCATATCATCACACAGCAACACCATCACAGTCACACCAACACCATTCACGATCACAGTAGCACCATCATCATTCCCCACCTGGTGCTCCATCAGCTCCCCCGTCATCTGGTGCATCCCCGCCCGCTTGAGCGCCTCGGTCACTTTGGCCACCAGCGACGGCTCCACCCCCGCGCCGCCCTTCCCCTGCCCCATGATGACCTTGGCTGCTTGCGCCGGGAAGCCACCGCGCAGGTAGAGGGAAATGGCAGCTAAGTAGTCGCCCTCTCTCTCTTTGATCTTGGCTGCCTTGTCCTCCTGGCGACTGTCCAGGAGCCACTGGGGGGGGGGGGAGGAGGATGGTGGGGTGAGGTGTCGATGGTAGGGAGATGGGGTGGTGCATGCGCTTGAGCTTGTTGTATCACATCACTCATATCATCACTCACTCATCTCCACTCACCTGGTAGTGCATGCGCTTGAGCTTGTTCCCCTCCGGGTGCGCGTACCGGTCGGCCACGCGAATCGCGTCCTCCCACCGCCCCATGCCCTTGTGCAGCTGCACCGCCTCCTCGACCGCCCCGTTCTGCAAGAGAAGCGACTCGGCGTCGTCCTGCCGACCGTTCAGCACCTGCAACCTCGCCCGCACCAGCCAATGGTCCATGCCGGGGCGGCCCGTAGCACGTTCCGACTCGTGGGCCAGAGCACGGATGCGCTGGATGTACCGGGCCTTGGGGAGGTCGCCCACCGTCGCGAAGGCCATCTCTGCGAGAGGGGGCGAGTCGGGGAGTGAATGAGTACATCTGTCATTGGTCATAACCAAGGTTCGTCAGTACTTCGATCAGTCAGTCAGTCAGTCCAGTGGCAGCCACCAGCCACCACCACGCACCCACCCGCCAACCACCCCAACCCCATCTCCCACTCACCCGCCACCACCAGGTCGCCATCTTCCATCGCCCGGTGCCCCACCCCCACACACCACACCACCACTCACCCACCACCCATCATCTCCCACTCACCCGCCACCACCAGGTCGCCGTCCTCCATCGCCCGATGCCCCAGCGCCCGCCACCGCGCCTCGGCCTCCCCCGGCGGCTGCCCCGACAGCACCTCGACCGCCGCCCACCAGTCGCGCCCCTCGATCGCGGCATCAAACACGATGTTGCTCTCGTCCAATTCAAACGTGTCGACCGTCTCCGGTCCTTGCACGGTGACCTGGGTGCGCCCCTCCACCCGCACCATCCCCGTCACGTCCCCCCGTATGGGTATGACCTGCTGCTGGCTGGCGTCAGAAACCGAGTACCACACCACGAAGCTGGAGCCGCTCTGCGCCACCATGACGTCCGACGCGGGGGCCCACTGGCAGTAGCTGACCGAGGAGGCCATGGTGCGGCGCTGCTGGGTGGAGACGTCGAGCAGGAAGAGGTTGTTGCGCTTGTCTGCGAGAGTGGGGTGAGAGATGAGAGTGGGGTTACGGTAAGCAGAGTGAGGGTGGGGCTGTGGTAAGCAGACCGTGAGTTGGCATTACGTGGGTGCGCTACAGAAACCACCGAAGCACAAACCCGCTCATCTTACCCCATCCCATCCCATCCCCTCTCACCCTTGAACATGACGTGGGTGCCCCGGTGCGACATCTCCAGGAACGTGATGCGGTGCTCGTGCGTCATAGCCGCCAGCGCCTGCCCCGAGGCCAGGTCCACCACCCGCACCGTCTGTGCATCTAACAGGTACGCCAGTCGCTTGACGGCGGGGGTGGCGTCCCTCGCGGGCACCAGGCACAGGGAGCGGACGTACTTGCTGGGGAACTCGGTGCGGCCGGACCAGAGGGGCTCCGAGGAACCGTACTGGGTGGGTGAGAAGGGGTGGGGATGGGTAAGGAGGGTGTGGGGGTGAGAAGGGGTGGGGTGGGGGTGTGAGGGTGTGGGTGTGGGCAGGGGGGCTGCGGCGGTGTGCGGGTGGGATAGGAGGGTATGGGTGTGGACGGGGGAGGGCTGTGGGGGTGTGCGAAATGGCGCACACAGTGCGTGACACTGCCAGGTCCTCTGCCTTCACCTCCATCACCTTGAGCTTCCCCATGGCACATGCGACACATGCCACCATAACACCCCTGTTAATGTAATGTCCCACCTCCCCTCCCCCTCACCTCGATGACGGTGAGCTCCCCCATTGCACACACGACACGCCTTCCAATCACATCACAACCCTGCCTCCTCTCCTTCCCCTCACCTCGATGACCGTGAGCTCCCCCGCGGCGTAGACGACGCACGCGGCCGGGTCGTCGCAGTAGAAGCGCTCCTTGCCCGTGGCGGCCCACTTGATCTCTGAGAAGCGGCGCGTGGCCATGCTCCCCAGCAGCAGCGTGTGGGACGTGGTGGCCACCACGAACTCGCCGTGGTGCACCTTCACGGAGTCGATCTCGTGACCGTGCGCGGAGCCAACTGGGAGGGGCGGGAGGGCGCGGGGTGGGGGTAAGCGAGGTGCATTGGGGTTTGGAGGGGGGGAGTGGTGAGATGGAGTGCAGAATGAGCGAGTTATGCAGAGTCATGCAAAGCTGGGCTTCAGGGTACAAGTGTGGGGCGAGGGGCGTGCCCGCCTCTGCCATGACACGGCTACACTACGCCAGACAGACAGGCTGCCTCTTCCATCCACACACAGCAAGACTCACCGGCGATGGATGCTCCCGTGGTGGCGTCCCGCAGCCGCACTTGGGACTTGGAGGTGTAGGACAGGTGAACCTCCTTCGCGTGGCCCATGGCGTCGGTCCCCACGTACTTGACCTTCCTCAGCATCGACTCAAAGACGTCCACGCACCCCGTCAGCGTCCCAACCACCACCCCGGCGCCGTCGGGGCGGAAGGCCAGGGCCGTGCCCGCGTACATGTTGGGCACGGCGCGACGGCCCGTCTGCTCCCACTTGAGCTCCCGGGGCCGCCACGAATAGACGACCAGGGCGTCGTGCGCCGCGACCACCACCGTGTCGCCCGCGGGAGACGCCGCGCCGCAGCCGACGTCGGCAGTCGGGGCGTCCGGGTCGGGCGGGAAGGTCGAGCGAGCACGGCCGGACCGGGACTCGTAGAACACGACGTGGCCCGAGGGCCCCGCGGCGGCCAGGTCGACGCCCCATGCGAGGAAGGAGGGCGGGCAGGGGTGGACGGCCAGCTGCCGGAAGGACCCCGCGTCCGCGAAGTCGAACAGCACGATGGCCCCGTCGGTGTGGGCGGTGGCGAGGGAGCGGCCGTCCGGGGAGGTGCAGATGGCCGTGACGGGCGCGCGGGTGTAGAGCGTGTCGGTCTTGTTCGTGCGGAGGTAGCCGGCCCGGACGCTGCCGTCCGCACAGCCGAAGGCGACCAGGTTTGGGTCGCTGGGGGACCAGCACACGCACGTGACGGGCGTGGGGACCTCGAACTTGTTGCAAATGGACTTCTTGTCGCCCCACTCACTGCCCAGCTTGTAGATGAAGACGATGTTGTCGGACTGGGCCACGGCCAGCCGCGTGCTGTCGGGGGAAAAGGCCATGCCCCGCACGTGGAAGGGCCGCGCGGCCGCCGCATCTTTCACGGACGAGCGCGCCTTGAAGCGGTCCTTCTTCTCGCCATTCTCGTCGAACAGGAAGACCACCCGCTCCGTCGTCACCGCGGCGAGCTTCTGCCCGTTGGGCGCGTACGCCAGCGCCGTGACCCTGGGCGCGCGGGGGGACGCGGTCGGGGCGCGGAGCGATTGTGGTATAAACGAGAAGCTCGCGGAGAACACGGTCGGGGATTGGCGGGGGGCGGGGACGGCGCGGGAGCTCGTCCCGTGCGCATGCGACGCGCGCCTCCCTTCCCGCGCACCTGGTGATCTGCTCCTTGCCCGGGAGCAAGTTCTGAGCGAACTTGAGTTGCATGCTCCCTACGCCGGCCCGGGGGGCTTCCTACGGGGAGCAGGGGCGCTGGCTCCCGGCCCGCAGGTCGGGACCTGGCAGGGCGCGGGACGGTCGGGAGCCGGCCAGCGAGAGCAAGCGCCCGGAATGAAGGCCTTGGATCGGACGCCAATCACTGACGGGATGCGGGGCAGGCGGGCGGGCGGAGGGGACGGGGATTTCGAAACAAAACTCCGGCATCAGAAACGCCAATGGCGATGAGGAAAGGAGGGCTTAGGGCACAGTCCTGTCCTGCTCGGCGTTCCTGGCCGTCCCGATGGTTGTCTCTCTCGCGGCTGGGCGCGCTGGGCGAGGCGGGAACACGCGCACAGCGCCGAGGGCGGCGACGCGACGCACGACCTCGCCTCTCCGAGGGCAAGAGCTCCACGTACGGATGGGTGATGGGTATGCACGCTGGAGATCGAGGTTCGGCGCAGGTGATCTTCTGCAAGGCCCATGGCGCCGTGGACTGGTCAGGAGCGGCGCGGCCTGACTTTGCCGCCCCGCCTCGTTCAGGTTTCTGCGTTAAATAGGGGCCCGGGGGCCTCGTTAGGAGCAAAAGGCTACAATTGTTCTTGACCGCGATCGGTAGTGCAAACCGTGCGTGATTGGAGCGGTTCCGCGTCCTCTCTCGCTGCCCAAGATGTGCGATCATATACCGATATATTTTTCGGTGGTAAGTTTCGATTCTTTGCCCCCATAGCTCAGTAGGATTAGAGCGCCCGCCTTCTAAGCGGGAGGTCGTGGGTTCGAGCCCCACTGGGGGCGCTTGCTGATTTTGGCGTTTCTGCCGAAGCAGCTTTATTTTCGTTTGTGTAGCGCAACGCTGCGCCCCCCAAACGAACGCCGTCTGCACCCCTCGACTGTTGAATCGCTCATCATCACCGATTGGGCGTGCGTCATTATTTCTTGATCATCGTCGATAGGTAGGCCGTCGGCGTAGCGCGAGCGGGAGGGGGGCGAGGGGTGCGGCGGAGCGGTCATGTGCATCGCGACTCTCTAGGCAGGAGGCGAGGTCGCAAAACCCCTGGCAGGCGCCAGGTGGAGGCACAGCCGCTCGGTCTCGTTGGCTCGGGACGAGCCGCGCCCCGGAGCCGAGGGGGGCTTGCGAGGCGCCGCGCGCGTGGCAGCGTGCGGTAAAATGACGATCTGTAGCATGGATGGGCCGGGCGGCCGGCGGAAGGGGGTTGCGGCGACGGGGGCGGCCCGATCAGATGGTGCTGTTAGCTCGAGCGTTCGGGGCCCGCGCGGTGGCGGGGCGGGGCCGGCGTCGGGTCTTTTGCATGCAGGGGGTTCAGGAGGTATCGCAGGAGGGTCTACGGGGGGCGGAGGAGGCGGAGCGGGCGCGGGTGCGCGGCGCGGGGGCGCGCTGGGGCAGCATGGCGGCGCGAGGAGAAGGGGGGGCGGGAGCGGTCCGCGAGGCCGGGGGAGCGGGGAGAGTCGGTCTGGAGGCGTTCGAAGCTCGGGAGCGCAAGGGTCGGAGGTCGGAGAGGCGTCGGGGGCGCGTATCGGCGCGCTCCCACCCATCCCGCTGCCGACATTGGGGAATCTGCCCCCGCCGCCGCCGCCGCCGCGGATGGCGCCCGCCGCGGTGCCGGCGCGCGGGCCACGGCGACGGGGAAGGCGGAGCGCGGCGCGGGACCTCGCGCCCGACGACCTGCGGGTCGTCAGCGTCAACGTGCGGGGGCTGTCGAGCGGGGCCATGGCGGGCAAGCGGGCGACGGTGCGGCGGCTGGTGCGGAGGCTGCGGGCGGACAAGGTGGTTCTACAGGAGGTCAAGATGCGGGCGGGGCAGGAGGCGGTGGCGTCGGGATTCTTCCCCCAATACTTCTGCCACTGGTCGCTGGACGAGAACGGCGGCCCGGGGGGCGTGGGGGTGCTGGTACATCGGGAGTCGGTGGCGGGCGCGCCGAAGCGGCGCGGGGCGGACGTGGAAGGGCTGGCGGGGCGGGCGTGCGCAGTCGACCTCGCATGGGCCGACCGGCGCTTCACGGTGGTGGGGGTCTACGCGCCGGCGTCCGGGGGGGCGGCAGCGCACAGGGACTTCACTGCGCGGCTGCGGCATCTGATGCCGCCTCGCCAGGCGCACAGGGAGACGATCGTCGTTGGGGACTTCAACTGCACGTCGGGTCACCCGCTCGAGCGGGCGTCCCGGCGCTACCACGACGACCTGGCCAAGGTCATCCACTGGACGGAGAACGTGACGGGACCGCAGGGGCTGGCGGACGTGCACGTGCAGCTGGGGCTGCGCTGGGACACCTACACGTGGTTCAGGGCGCGAGCGGAGGGGGCAGCAACGCCGGCGGCGCGCATCGACCGCTGCCTGGCGCGTCCGGCCCTGCTAGCCCGGCACCCGGCGACGCTGGCGGCGCGCTTCGTGCCCGGGCTGGACCACAAGGCGCTCGTCCTGACGCTGCGGCGGCGGGCAGACAGGGCCGCGGGGCGCAACCCGCTGCGGCAGGTCCGGCCGCTCTGGGCGCCGGGGAGCCATGAGGCCGAGCGATTCCGGCGGGGCGTGTGGAGGGACTTACCGGCGGACGGGCCGGGGTGCACGTCGGTGCGAGTGGCCAAGGTCATCCGGCACCGCGCGGAGGCGATCAACCTGGTGGTGCGGCGGCGGCGGGACGGGGAGCGGAGGCGTCTGGAGAAGCAACTGGGACGGGCGGAGAGGAGGGCGCAGCGGACGAACGCGACGGAGGACTGGGACCGGATGCTAGACCTGCAGCGCCAGCTGACGGTGCTGGAGCAGCAGGAGGTCCAGTGGCAGAGCGAGCGGGCGAAGCACTTTCTGCGGGTCTTCGGGGCCGTGCCGAGTCGGCGGATCACGGCCCATTTCAAGTGGCGGCGGCGGGCTGAGGGCGTCACGGACGACCTCGCGCGGGACCTGCAGACCAATATGGCCCAGCTCTACGCCCCCGCCGCGCCCCCGGCCTCCGCGGACGGCCAACATGAGCGGGCGCGCGCCAACTTCCTGCGCAACCCGCGGTCGCCGCTGTCGGAGGAGGCGAGGGCCGCTCTCGAGGCAGACGTGACACGGGCGGAGGCGGCTGAGGCGATACAGGGTCTACGGGGCGACAGCTGCGGTGGCGCGGACGGCATCTCCCCGGCGCTGCTCAAGGCGTGCCAGGGCACCGGGACCGAGGCGGGCGTCGAGCGGGTGGTCGCCTACTTCGTCAACAAGCTCCTCCGCGGCGAGGGGCACGACGGCCGCCTCGCGAACGCCGCCATCACGCTCATCCACAAGGGCGGCTCGCGGACGGACTGGCGGCGGTACCGCCCCATCTCCCTACTGTCCGTCCTCTACAAGGCTTCGGCCAAGGTGCTGACGGCGCGGCTGCTGCGGGTGATGCCGCAGCTCGTGCACGAGGACCAGTTGGGTTTCGTCCCCGGGCGTGACATTGGGACGGCCATCTACTCGCTGCATCTGCTCGACGAGCTCATGCGCATCTGGCGGCAGTCTGCGTGGGCGGTGCTGGTGGACTTCGAACAGGCGTACGACACGGCCTTCCGGGGGTGGGCTGCGGACGCGATGGCGTGGGGAGGGCTCCCGCCGCGTTTTGTCAAGGCGGCGGTGGCGCTGCAGAGCGACAGCCGGGCGAGCCTGGTCCTCAACGGAGCGGCGGGGGAGCCGTTCCCGCTCAACCGGGGAGTCAAGCAGGGATGCCCCCTGAGCCCGCTCATCTTCGTGCTGGCGGTGGAGCCCCTCGCAGAGAGGCTGCGGGCGTGGGGCCAGGAGCCGGTGCAGCTGCCGGGCGGCCCGCGGTGCGACCGCGTGCTCGGCATCCGGACGACGGGCGGCAGGGCCGAGACGCTTCTGGCCTTCGCCGACGACTTCAACGTGCTGCTCCAACGGCTCGTGGGGCGCGACAGGAACCAACTCGACCCGAGGCGGGAGCTGGCCGAGGTGCTGCGGGACTTCCACCGTGTGTCCGGGCTGAAGGCGAGCCAGACCAAGACGAAGCTCTACCGACTGGGACGCATCAACAAGCGGCAGGAGGCCAAGGCCGCCGCGCAGGGCTGCCCGTGGGGGGTGGAGCCGGGGGGCGTGCGGCTGCTGGGGGCGCAGACGAGAGAGCAGGCGGCGCTGGTGTGGCCCGGGCGGCTGGGGGAGGCCCTGCGCCGCGCGGACGCGGCGTCATCGCTGGGACTGCCGATCCGGGGTCGGGCGCGCGTCGCCAACGCCTACATCACCTCGCTCGCGGGGTACCACCTCGAGATGTCCCCCGCCGCCGACCACTCGTGCGTCGCTGACCTGCGGAGGGTCCAGGAGCGCTATGTCCTCAACGCACGATCGGCGGGGCAGGTGTGGTTCCGTGTGGGCCGCATCATGCTGACCGCCCCGCCGGAGGAGGGGGGGCTGGGCGCCCTCCCGCTGGACGCGCACACGGCGGCGCGGCGGCTCCGGCACCTGGCGCGCGCCCTCATCACGAAGCGCGTGGGCGCTCACGGCCAGTTGGGCGGTCTCGCTGGCATCCTCACGGCGTGCCTGGAGGGGCTCGGGGCAGGCCGGCTGGGCCTGCTGCCCTTCTCACTGCCCGAGACGGACGGTTGCCACGTGGCGCAGTTGATCGAGTCCCGCCGCCTGCAGGGCAAGCTGCCGGCGCTCGAGAGCTTCTGCGACGCCATCAAGGGCCTCGGGTCCCTGCGCGCGACCCTCGGGCCCGCGCACGCGCCGCCACCTCTGGCACCCACGACGGACGAGGTCGCCCGGCAGCGCTGGACCGGCCTGGCGGCGGAGGGCCGGCTGACGCTCAACTTCGACGGGGGCTCGCGGGGCAACGGCTCCGACACGTCCACGGCTGGCGCGGGGGCGGTGCTGGCGGCCGGGGAAGGCGAGGGGGTGGAGACGCTGGAGCTCGCGGGCCCCGCCGTGTGCGGGGCCTCCAACAACCAGGCCGAGTTCGCCGCGCTTTTGGGAGGGCTACGCGCGGCAGTCGAGCTCGGCGCCACCAAGCTCCGCGTCCGGGGGGACTCCCTCCTCGTCATCCGCGCCATGGACCCGCGGGACTGCTCGGTGCTGCGGCACCCGGCGCTGGTGCCGCTGTGGACCGAGGCGCAGAGGCTCGCGGCGGGCCTCGACATCACTTGGGAGCACGTGCCACGGGAGCAGAACGCCCTGGCGGACCGCCTGTCCAACGTGGCCATGGACGGGCATGGCTGGCGGGGGGCGCGCGTGGGCGGCGGGGGCCTGGCGGGCACGGACGGCTCGCCTTTCGCCTCTTCTACGGACTTCTTCACCCCCGTCACTGGGACTACAAAGGGGGATCTACTCTGCGCGTCGCTTCTCACCCCGGGGGTCCTCTGTGCCGCCGGCGGGGGGGCTCCGGGCGCGGGGGTGGCAGGCCTGGGGGCGCCGGCGATGGAGGGGGCAGCTGGCCCTCTCCACAACGACATGGGACAGGACCAAGACGATTCGGCCTCGTCGCTCCACAGCTTCGCGACGGGCGCCCATGGGAGGGCTGGTGGGGCGTGGGTGCACGACGGCGCGCCGGGCGACGACAATACGGATGATGGGATCGACGAGGGGGGTGCTGGGCGGCCGGCGGGGGGCGGCCGGCCCCTCCTCCTGCACCCGGTGGGGAGGGCGATGGCGTTACGGGGGTTCGGAACTGTGGGGCATTATCTCTGCATGCGGGACCCGGCGCGGCGATGGGACACGTGGGTCTCCTGGGCGGTCGCGCTGGGCTATGATCGGCTGCCGGGGGTGGATCGGAGGGGCCTCGGCTGGGTGGTTGGGGCTTTTATGCGGGACCTGGGCCTCCTTGGGCCGGGCAACGAGTATGCCCGGCCAGACGTGGAGGGGCAATGGGACCCGTGGGACGGGCTGGCGCTCACGGAGGGTTTCATGGAGCGCCTGCGACTTGCCTCCCCGGGCGGCGGGGAGGCCAACGACTTCTACCGGCCCATGACGGCCACCGCGCCGGGCTGGGCACTGGACCCCGGCGTCGCCTCCAAGGCGGCGCTGGACCTGGCCTCCTACACGGTGCGGGAGGCGGCGAGGACGACGTGTGACAGGGCGGCGATCCGGCAGCGGCTGGAGCGCAAGGCGGAGGGCTGGGCGGCGGCGCTGGGGGAGGGGCACAGCGTCACGGGAGAGGGCTTGAGGCGCACGCTGGTGGCGCTGAACGGGCTGCCGCTGTCGGACGCCCTGCACGAGCGGCTGTGGATGACGCTGGCGGACGGGTGGGCTACGCAGGACAGGATGTACTGGGCGGAGCGGGACGAGTGCCCGCTGCTGACGGAGGAGGGGGAGGCGTGCATGGGAAAGGACAGCGCGGCCCACGCGTTCTGGGAGTGCTCGCGCGCGCGGGAGGTGTGGCGCGTGGCGAGGGGAATCGTGGCGTGGGCGGGGGGGGCGCAGGGGGCGCCCCTCCGCCCGTCGGCCCTCTTCCTGCTGCGCGTGCCGGAGGGCGCGCGGTTGGGGCCGCTCACGTGGACGGTCGTGGCGGGGGCGGCCGTGCAGGTCATCTGGCGCAGGCGGCAGCAGCTGACGAAGGACGCGGGGGCGGACGCGTCCCCGGCACAGCTGTTCGCGCAGATGACGCGCATCATGGCCGAGGAGCTCGTCGCTCTGGCGGCGTACCGGGGCGGGCGGGCCCTCGTGCGCTGCACGCACCCTGACGACGCCCTCTTACACCCAAGGGACCCGGCGAGGTCCACCTTCACCTACACTGCGCCCACATGGGCAGCCGTCGA
The DNA here is from genome assembly GCA_958009085.1 of Protoeuglena noctilucae. NCBI lineage: Eukaryota > Viridiplantae > Chlorophyta > Pedinophyceae > Marsupiomonadales > Marsupiomonadaceae > Protoeuglena > Protoeuglena noctilucae. Next base: position 500,331 of record OY253684.1, read on the forward strand.
GCCGCTACTCCCCTGAGGGGCCTCTTCATTCGCAGCACGCCATCACCCCACGACATTCGGGCCGGGGCGCCGGCGCCGGACGGGTGGCCTTCGGGCTGCTCGTTCCGGCGTCGGCGCCCCGGCCAGCTGGGGCGTCCACGGCCACACTGAGCATCTACGGAAGAGCCCGTCTGCCGGCTAAAACAAGCTCCCCTGCACCCAGGATGATATGGGCTGGAGTACCGCACGGCGGCGCCACCGGCGACCCCCTGGGCTGCCTGGCCGGAGCCGGAGCCTGAGAGGGGCCGCGGGCGGGGGGTCCACGCGATGCGCGCGCAGCCGCAGGGGCGTGGGGCGCGCTGAAGGGCGGGCGCCTCACGGGGAGGGTGCCGGCGCTCGGGACACCAAGGGCTTCTGCGCACCCACGCTCCATCCCTCGCATGCCTAGCAGGTTATCGGACGCACACTCGACAGCTTTACCCACACGCCTGCTCCACACCTGCCCCGCAGCCGGCCATGCCACCCCACCCCAATCCGCATTACTCCCACATCCACCCGACCGCATTGCTCCCACCAGGTCCCTAAGCCAGCCCACTGCCTTCCTATGACGCACACTTTTCACCCCCCACATCACACTGCACACGCACCCTGCCCCAGCAGCACTCACCCGCATGCCACACCTCCCCGTCCATGCCCGCAGCTAACAGGTAGATGCCTCTTCCAACCAGACCACACACACCGTCTAACTCTCTGCACGCACCCTCGTCACTCATCTCACGATCTCGCCGCTCAGCACCACTCTTGCCCACTCACCGCGCATCACCACTGACATACACACGTTCACCTCTCAACCCCCTCTCCTCTTCCACATGGACCCCCACATAAACCACCTTCCTGCTCAGCGCGCATCATCTCCCACCCCTCCTCCTGCCAGCCCCACGCCACACCCTTCTTACGGACCACGCCCCCCCACACATCTCACCTCACACGCCCAACCAGACTCGCCCTTTCCGCAAGCCCTCCTGCCCCACGCACTCCCCCCCTAGCTGCACAGGTAAGGCTCAGCACCCTCTCCTCACAGCTAATGCCCACGTGAGCACTCGCACCCCTCAGCGCATCACTCCCCACGCACCAAGCACCACACACCGATCCAGCACAGCGTCTGCACCTCCTGACCTCCCCCAATCACGCACAGACCTCCTCGCATCCTCCCACGACCACCGTCTTTGCCAGCCGCAGGTCAGGACCACACCGACACTCATCCTCCGTCACGCACACCGTCACCTCTCCCCGACCGCAGACCTGGACGGACGCGCACACGCACCCTTGCCTCACCCCTAGCCCTTTGCAGCCATGCCTCGCAGGCCCTTGGTGTCCCACAGCCGCCAGCGCTCACCCGTGGGGCGTCTGCTCCGTCGCCGTTGCGGCGCGCCCCGCACACCCACGGTACTGCGCGTGGCGCGTGGCCTCCCCGCCCGTGGTCCTTCAGGGGCTCTGGCGCTGGTCGGGCGGGTCCGCGCGGGGGTCGCCAGCGCGTCGCCTGTGCTCCAGCCAACGTGAGAGACCAGCCCCGCTGGGGGGGGCTGGCAAAGGGTGCGACGGGGGACAAACGTCGGGGCAGAGCTGGCAGCAACGGGTCGAGGGGCTCAGGCAGTGGCAGAGAGACGTGGCGCCCGTGGGGTGGAACGCCGGGGATGTCGTGGGAACACCCGGCAGTGGCGCAGAACGGACCAGGCGCCACAGGATCAGAGAGCGGCGTGGCTGCGACGAGGCGGGGAGAGTGGGGGCGCAAGCGGGCCGGAGGGCCTGTCTTTGGGAGTCTGCTGAGGAGGCCCTGCAGGAGAGCAACGGATGGCGAGGGGTGCTGGCGCCCGGCATGGTGGCGCTGGCGGGGGCGACCCCTCGCACGACACACAGCGGGGCAGCGGGCTTTTGGGGGCGGGCGCGATGGCAGCGCGGCAAGAGCGAGCGGCGGCGGCGAGAGTAACACAAGGGGCAACGAGTGGTGTCGGTGGGCATGGGCTGGGCGACACAGGGGTGTCAGGTGTTTGGGGGGGCGACGGGGGCGCGAGGCAGGCCACGGTTATCAGGGCGCGCGGGTGCGCGTGAGCGGGGGGCAGGCCTCGGTTATCAGGGCGCGCGGGTGCGCGGAGCGGGAGGTGGGCCAAGGTTGTCAGCGTTAAAGGGCCAGGGTCGCCACAGCGTCGGTTGAAGGTCGTCAGCGCATTTGGCCAAGGTCGTCAAAACGATACTCCAAGGTCGTCAGCGTGATAGGCCAAGGTCGTCAGCGTGATGGGCCAAGGTCGTCAGCGTGATGGGCCAAGGTCGTCTGGGCGTGTGGGGGCGAGGAGATGAGGGACGGGCCAAGGCCGACGGGCGCGGGAGAGGACGGGCCAAGGGCCAAGGTTGACGTGCGGGAGCGAGGAGCGGGGTCGCGTCGTGGGTCTCTGGGCACACGGCCGAGTGGGTCGTGCCGGCGCACGCACCCGGAGCGGGGCGGTCTGGGGCGGTCCACATGAGAGGCAGCCGGCCCTCAGGGGCGCAGCGTGGGCGAGCGGGGCGCCCAGGGGCAACACTGCGCCCCCCAAGGAACGCCGTCTGCGTTCGGACCGCCCCCACCGCCCTCGCGTCCGGGCCAGCGTTGCCGGGTGGGCGAGCCAGCCGGGCCGCCTGAGGAGGATGGGAGGAGGGTAGGGAGCGGGGGATGTCATGATTGGCCGCACATAAGCTACACATATCGTCATTAGCCTCGGCCTCACCTTTTGTAATAGACGCCCGGGGGTCTCCACGGAGGGCCCCCGCGGCTGCATCGTCCCACTCTGGGACGGCGATTCTGCCTTCGGGCGCAGCGAGGGGGCTAGGGGTGCAAGAACCCGGGGTGGGCGACCCCTTTGCCTTAGGGTGGGGCGACCTAGCGGGGGCGGGCCACGTGCCAAATGCACTGCAACGATGGAAACCCCGGGGTGTCAGCTGCCCCGGGGGACGGCACTTCTGCCGCAAGGCGTGGCTCTGAGAGTCATAGCACCCCTCGACTGTTGAATCGCTCATCATCATCCGCCCCCACCGCCCAGCGACTGACGCAGTGACAGATGCAGGACGCAGGGCCGGACACATCCCCAGCGCAGCTGCTTAAGTCATCTGCAGATGACACGCGCTTTGGCCGAGGACCTCGTCGCCCTGGCCGCGCACCGGGGCGGGCGGGCCTTGCATGCTGCACGCGCCCTGACGTCGCCCCGCTACGCCCGACAGACCCGGCCAGGTCCACCCTCACCTGCACTGCGCCCTCATGGGTCGCCGTCGAGCCCCTGCTCCCCTGAGTGGGCCCCAACACGCACAGCACCCCACCACCTCACGACACATGGGCTGGGACACCGGCGTCCGAGCGGCGGGTACTTTCTGGGCTGATGGGTTGATGGGACACCGGCGTCCCTACCCTGTCCCTGTTGCGCGGCCGCAGCTTCGCTAAGCCTCTACCGGCCGAGCCCGGCTGCTGGCAAGCAAGCTTCGCCACACCCAGGATCACTGGAGCTTCAGCAGCACCACTGCTACGGCAACGCCATCGGGGCGACTAGGTGGTGATGTGGCGAATGGTGGTCGAGAGGAGTAGAGCATTGAAGCAATCAGCGGCAGCCTAGCCGCTTATTGTATTGCATAAGCCTAGCTGAGCAAGAACACACTTGTCACATCGACCTCTGCGCTACTTGATCATCCTATGCTGACTCAAGCGTCGCCCCGATCGTCGGACTCGGGCTACACCGCAGCCTCGCCCTCCTCCTCCTTGCCCTTGGCCGACGGGAGCGCGGCGTCCCGACCCCAGCTGCAGGGGTAGAGGGGGTGGAGCGGTGACCACAAGCGGCTCGGTATGTACGATAGAGCTACGCGTGCAGGCCACTCGCGAATGGCTGCAACTGGGCCCCCCTGAGTCGCGCGGCTCACCACACGGTCTCGGTCAGGCGCAGACCGGGAATCTTGTCGTACGCCAGGCCCAGGACCGTGGCGACGAAGAAGCCGGCCCCGACCGCGTTCCCCAGCGTGGCGGGGATGAGGGACTTGACGATGAACTGCGACACGGTCACGTCGTGCGCCCCCGCCGCCATGCCCATAGGCACCAGGAACATGTTCGCCACCGAGTGGTCGAACCCCTGCGAGACCAGCCGGGGGAGGGACGGGCGTGAGGGCATGCGGGGCAGCAGGTGGCGGAGCGACGACCGACAGACGCCGGGTGCCGCACGCACGTGCGCATGCCCCACATGTCAGAGCTGCGCGTGCCTGCCCATCACCGACGCTGCGTGCGGCCGGCGACGGCGCGCCACTCACCATGGCCACGAAGGCGCCGACCGGGAAGAGCACCGCGAAGAACTTGCCGATGAAGGTGGCGGATGACGTCGCGAGCACGATGGCCATGCACACCAGCCAGTTACACAGGACGCCCCGGCAGAAAACCACGCCGAACGGCTGCGAGACCTTGACGTGGGCCACGGCCATGGCGCCGGGGTTGTGGTCGTGCGTCCGGGCGGCGTAGACGAGGCCGACGAGCAGGAGGGAGCCGGCGAGGTTGCTGACCCAGGCCATGAAGGAGGCGCGTACCCAGTCCTGCGGGGGCGCGGGGGCGTGTGCGGTGTGTGGGTGATGGAGCGTCGCAGTGTGGCAACTGGGCGGGGGGCAGCTGTGACAGCGGAACGCCGCCCTCTGCCTCCCACCCAGGCGGCCCGGCCCAGGCCACTCACGAAGAAGCTGATCCTGCGCGCCAGGAAGGCGGCAAAGCAGCTGCCGACCGTGCCCGTGTACAGGTCGGCGCCCGTGATGACGACCATCAGGAGCCCGAAGGGAAGGCCGATGAACCCGAACACGAACTTCTGTAGCCCAACGTTGCTGGCCTTCACGCCGGGCATGTTGCCCCCCACCGTGTCCGCCAGCAGCGCTCCGAAGGCGATGTAGCAGCCCGCCATGAAGCCCAGGACGATGGCCGGCATCCACGAGGCACGGCCCCGCTTGACGCCCTGCTCCACGTAGCTGTCGAAAATCTCGGGAGGTGAGATGAGGTCGCCCAGAATGGGCCCGGGGCCGCTGGAAGCCTTTGCCGGGGAGATGCCGATCGCGTTCTGCGGCGGAAACCGATTTATTTACGTTTCACTCCGGATGCCAGGTCGGGGGGCTGGCTGGGGGCCCAGATCTGGGACCTGGCCCCCAGGGGTCACGTGGGTCCCTGCAGGGCGACCCACGTGGACCGTCCCTTCCTCGCGAGGGTCCCGGCCGAACGCCATTTTGGGAGCCGTATCGTATCGTAAACCATGATGAAAATCGCGCTCGGCGCCGCGCCGGGAGCCGCGCTGCGATCGGGATCGGAGTCACGCCGGGAGAGCCACGCGCGGTATCGGGCCTACGTCGCAGGTGCGGGCGGGCGGGGGGCTTCGGTCGATCTGGGGCACAGGCGGGAGTACGCATCGACGTGCCACGCGACCCCTCATGGCTTGAGAAGTGCAAGTGTCAGTGGTGCAGGTGCCAGTGGTGCGTCAGAGGACCCGGGGCTTGATAGCATGGATCGCGCAAGAGCACTCAAATCAACCACCACTTTCCTGGTCCCTCGCGTCGCTCCTTTTCGGTGACCATGTCGACGCGCAGCCCCATGTCCGCCCGAAAGAGCGCCCAGGTGAGGCGCGTCAGGGGTCAGCAGCTATCTCGTCGAACGCGCAAAGGTCGGGGAGTTAGACAGGGGTCTCCGCCGCGGCTCTCCGCGATCGGCGGGGTCTGTGTGCCCGCATGCTGACAATGAGCGGGCCTGGCGCACACAGGAGCTTTACACCCTGTTTGATCGTGTCGTTGCGAAGACAAGCGTTTAAAACACGCTCGGGGATTGCCTGCATTGCCACGGATGCAGTCCCGGGCGCCCAGGGTTCAAAGTTATGTCGCCTCCTTCGCCACCCCGCAGGGCGGCCTTAGCGCCGTTAGCGGCTACTACGACTCCTCCGCGATCACCCCACCGTGCACCCCGCCATCGGCGCGCAAGACCCCTCGCCACTCGCGATCGCCCCTCTCCCCATTCGTCAATGTCATGGCCGCCAAGGAGAACGAGAGCAACACCCCCGCCCGGGCGGGCAAGGCGCCGGACGTGGACCGCGCCGCCCGCAAATATGTCGGACGGCTCCAGCGGCAGCTCGCCTCCGCCCTCGAGGTGCGACGTGCCTGCGCACCTGTCGCTCGACACCGGGTGGCATCCTGCCGTCATGCAATCGCGTCCCCCGTCTCGCGCGCAGGAGATGGCGCGCGGAATGGAGGCAGGGATGGAGAGCGAGCGCGCGCACCTCGCCCTCATCCAGCGGCAGGTGGACGCCCAGGCCACGCGCCTGCACCGGACCGCCGAGGCTCTCCAATCTCGCATGGAGGAGCAGGTGCGTGAGAACGGGCGGTACTCTTGGACGTGTTCAGCCCTTGTTGCCTGTTACACCGGGTCACGCTCTCGCTTGGGCGCCATGCGTCACAGTCGCCTAGGCCTGACAATCGTCTCCCGGTGTTTTAACCCGAGCCTCGTCGGCTGTCGCAGGGCCAGGCGCTTGCGGACGCGATGGAGATGCTCCGCGCGGCCACGGCCATGCTGCAGTCCGCCATGACAGAGGCCCAGGGCAAGCGGGACCAGCAGGCTGCCAACACATGGTCCCACCGCATCCGGTGAGACGCATGTGCCGAGCTGCGGCACCCAACGAGGCCCCACGCCCTTCGCTGGCCACGTCGCACACCGTGGTGCCCCTCCCCACCCCCCGCAGTGCGGCCCTTGCGTTCGCCCACCCCGCACGCATCTTTGCCTCCTGCGCCCCGTCCCGGCGCAACCAGGGTGCCTACGAGCCCCACCACGACGACCCGGCTCCCCAGCCGACGCCCTCGCGCCTCTCCGGCCTCTTCCCGCCGCCCCTCACGGCCATGGCCCACCTGCCCTCGGCCAACGCCTCCCCCGCCGTCGAGCTCAGCGCCAGCCGCTCCTCGGGCTCCCGCGCACCCCTCCCCACGCCCGCGGACGGCGTCGCGTCCGCCGCCGCCTCGCATGTCGCCCCGCTCTTCTCCCGCGCTGGCGCCGCGCACCTCCGCCGTGCCATGGCCGACCTCTGGGATGCCGCCTCCACGCCCCAGGCCGCCGCACCCGACTCCTCGGATGAGTCCGCGCCCCTCACGTCCCCGCCCACCTTCGCGGGGCAGGTGCCTGACGCTCCCGGCGACGAGGCGCAGGGCCCGAGCCACGCGAGGGCCGAGGGGCAGCTCATGGGGCTCTACGTGGGGCTCGAGGAGAGCCCCCTCGACCTGCACCGGAATCTCGGCGGGCCGGGCGAGGGCGATGCGGCAGAAGAGGCCGGGGAGCGTGGCGGGGAGCCAGCGACACCGACGGGCGGTGCGTCGGGGGCGGAGGAGGGCGCCGGCCAGGGCTGGGAGAAGCCCCCCGCGGGGATCGTGTCGGCGCGGCTGGCGGAGCTGACGCAGCAGGGCGCCCTGACGCCGGTGGCGCCGGCCCCCGGCGGGTACGTGTCGGACGGTGGGCGCACGCACATCATCGCCCGGCCTGCCACTCGCGCCCGGTGAGGGGGCGCGAGACCTGTGATGTGACTGCAAGTCTCTTTGGACGTCAGAGTACGTCGCGTGACCCCCCGCCGCCTGGTGTGGATAGCTTGCTTGCAAACTCGTTCGTCTTGAAGAAGGGCGCACGCATGCTAGCTAGGGCGAGAGGGAAACGGGGGCGGCAAAGGGCAGCGGAGCACCTGGGATGCGCTATGGAGAAAAAGGGCGCGGACCAGGAATGGGCGGGTGCTGTGGCGACAACCACACGAGACACTTGTGCACGCCAAGCACGCACCACGCCGAGGTCAAGCTCACATGGGGCAACCCCTACCAGACATGGGGAAACAGCGCAAAACGCCGCCCGCCCGTCGCCGCGGAAAGGGGCCGGCGCGCAGCCGCAGATCCTAGGAGACAGCGCACGCCGCAATGTCCGCGCGCGCGTCGTGGCGCGAGGGCCGGCCCGACCCGCGCCGGTCGCGACGCGTCGCTCACTTCTTCGCGCCGTTGTTGGCTGGCGACTTGAGGGCTGGCGTGGCTTGCTTGACCTTGTTGCCCTTCCCCTGAGGCTGCCCCTGGTTCTCCCCCCTGGGACCACGCGAGAGGAGAGGCTCAGCCATGTGCCCCGTGCACGGTACGCGAGAGGCGCGGCACAGCTCAGTCAGAGAGCGCGAGCAGCTGCTGTATGAGCGCAACCACCTCACTTGATCCCCTGCAGCTGCGCCTGGCTGGCGATGAGCTCCTGCTTGAGCTGCCGCACTTGCTGCTGCAGCCGCTTGACCTCGGAGGCCTCCTTGTCCAGGCTCGTGGTGGCCTGAGTCAGGGACTGGTTCAGGCGCTCCACCTTGAACCGCTCCTCCTCCATGTCCCGCTGCAGCCGCTCGGCACGCTCCTCCGCCGCCGTGACCTGCGACGAACCGAGTAAGCCGCGGTGTGCTCCGTGCCCCGCATCGCCCCCGTTCCCGTCAATATATACATGTTACATTCCCTCGCTCTCACCTTCTCCTGGGTCTCCAGCTCGATCTCCTCGACCATCTTGACCGCCTCGGTCCGCGCCTCCAGCGCATGCTTCTTGGCCTGGCTCAGCTGCTCCCGCGCCTCCGCCAGCTCCTCCTCCAGTCGCTTCTCCGCCTCGCTCTCCACCTCCACCGCGCGCGACCGCAGAGAATCCACCTCGCGGCGCAGCGTCGCCGCGTCGCTCGCCACCGTCTCGAGCTCGGTAATCTGCAAACGCGGACGCAGTTGCACGTCGTAAACACCGCATCGTGACGCAAATGCACACACAGCATCATGGTAAACATAAGCCTGGTCGCAGTTCTGATCTCTTGCTAATCCTCTGCCCCCTCGCACCCCACCCACACCCCTCCTCCCTCGCCTTGTTCTTCAGCTCCTGGAGCTGCCGCATCGTGACGCTCTTCTCCAGCTCCATCGCGTCCACCCGCTCCGTCAGCTCCCTCTCGCGCGCCCGCAGGGCCTTGACGTCCGCGGCCGACGCCGCCCGCGCCCGCTCAATGGCCACGCGGGACGCACGCTCGTTCTCGATCGTCTGCTCCAGGGCCAGCGCCTGGTCCTGCAGACGCTGCTCCGACTGCTCGGCCAGCTTCAGGCGCTCCTGCAAGATGTGCAGCTTGCGCTCCGTCTCGGCACGGTCCACCTCCGCACCCCGCAGGCGCGACGCCAGCTGCGTGCTCTCCGCCCGCGCCCGCTCCAGGCTCGCCGACAACTCCGAGGCCTCCTTGCGGGCCTGGTCCCGGGCAGCCTCGGCGCTGCGGGCACGGGGCAGCGTGGGAAGCGAATGAGTGACCACACGAGAGGGTGGATGAGCGATGAAATCAGCAAAGCGATGACATGATGCGAGACTTGCGGCTTGCGCGCGCGGGTTCGCCCCATGAAGCGGCCCCAAGCGTCGGCACCCTCAGCACCTGCCCCACCCCCACCGCGACCCGCACTCACGTGGAGATGCTCTCCTTGAGTGCGTTGCGCGTGATGCGGTTCTCCTTCTGCGAGAGCTCGATGTGCGCCTCCAGCTCGGCCACCGCCGCCTCCACCTGCATCAGCTCCGCCTTGTGTGCGGCCTCCAGCTCCACCGTGGCCGTGTTGAAGCGCTCCTCGGCCTCGGCCAGCTCCCGCACGCGCCGCTCCTCCGCCTCGGCGAGCTTAGCCTCCTGGTCCGCAAGCAGCTGCGTCTGCATCTCCTCCAGCGCGTCCACCGACGCCGCCTGCGCCACACACGACACGCAAGGCAGGTGGCACGCGAGATGCACAGGACAGGACGCCGTCGTCCCTTCCAAGCAGTCGAGAGTGCCACGGCCGGAAGCAGTGCCACAGCAGGAGCGCGAGTTTGTGCGTCAGCCTGCCTGCCTTGCGCTGAACAAGCGCCCCGCACGGTCCCGCCCGTGCGCCGCCCTCACCTCCTGCTCCTCCAAGCGTTTTTCCCACTCGGCGGCCATCTCCGCGTGCGTCTGCGTGTCGTTGACCGCCCGCGTCTCCAAGTCCCGGACCCGGGCCTGCGCTGCCCCCAGCTGCGCCGCGAGCGACTCGAGCTCCGCCTCCCGAGCCAGCAACCTCTCCCGCAGCTCCTCGATCTCGAACTTGAGGTCGCGCTGCACCGAAAGCAGGTCCCGCGCGTCCTGAATCGCAGCGGACCGGGCCTTCTCGAGCGTGTCGCTCTTGGTCTGCTCCTCAGACAGGCTCGTCGACAGCGACTGCGACCGCTCCTCCAGCTTCGCGACCTGGTCGCTGCGGGCGGGAGTGGAGGCGGACGAATTACTGCGAACCATGCCAGGCGCGCGGGCGGCGACGCGCACCGCGAGCGGCGCCTCACGTCAGCTCGCCGATCCGCCACAGGCACTGGTCGAGGGACGCCGCCAGGGCGAACGCGCGCTCTTCCTTCCGCGCCACGACATTCTGCAGGTTTGCACTGCGCCTCCAGATCTCGAGGCGCGCCTCCTCCGCGTCCCGGCGGCTCGCGGTCAGCGCCTTGTCCAGGTCCGTGACGCGTCGCGCGAGCCCCGCCTTCTCCGCCGACAGCAGCTGCTGCATCTCGTCCCTCTCGAGCCGAACATTCCCCAGCTGATGTTCCGCCGAATCCGCGCGCGACGACGCGCGGCGCAGCGCGTGTTCCAGTCCGTCAGCCTGCGGTCACCGTCGGCCCGCAGAGCGTCGCGAGGGCGCCAAAACGACGAGCTACGATGCCCGGCGCGACCGATGCATTGAGAAAACGACACGGAAAGCCCTGCGAGCCCCCCGAAGCGGCCCGCCACGCCGGGGTCGAGTCAGAGTGGCCGTCGTCGACGCCCGCCCATACTGGGGCGCCCCGGCGCCGCGCGGTCGATCCGGGCCGCACGCAGCTCACCTCCCTCTGCGAGAACAAGGAGAGAAATCGTAAGGCGTCGTTGCAAGCGGTCTACGGCCCAGCGCCGCGCTCGCCGCGCACAAACATGCCCCGTCGCCCCAACGTTATCCTCCGAGGCCGGCGGAGGCACCCCCGTGGGTATGTCGGGCGTGCGGGCTTCGCGGATGCTAATGATGCGTGGTGCGGTGGTCGCGGAGCGCCGGGACTCGCCTGCAGCTCGCTGATGCGGCCGTTCAGCCTTGTGAGCTGCGCCGCCAGGCTGGCCGACACCACGCCCAGCAGGATCGCGAACGGCGTCGCGTTGTCGGGTATGTCGGCTGGGCCAAGGAGCTTGGACTCGGCGAGCGGCAGGGCGACGTCCGGCGCGGGCTTGGTGAAGGTCTCGGCCCGCACCACCACCGGCTCGGGCCGCGCTGGGGCAGGGGCCGCGGGCGCGTCGGCATTCAGGGCCGGTCGGTCGTCAGCCTTCGCCAGTGGGCTCCATGCCAGCGCGAGTGAGACCGCAACGAGGCTAACGGCGCCGAGCAGGTCCCGTTGAGAGATCCCCCGGGCCACGCGAAGGCTCCCATGGCCCTCATCCGCCGCGGCGGCCGGCGTCGGCACGCGGGAGGGCCCGCGGGCGAGTCGGAAAAGGCGCCATGGGCAAGGCGCTGCCGGGCCCGTCCCGCCCCGCGCGGGGAGCGGGCGAGCCCGGAGTGCCGGGCTCGGGGCACCCACGTACATCGCGTTTCGACGTACTTGCGCTCCGAGAGACCAGCGCGATCGCGGGAGCTGAAATGTCCTGCGCCGATACGGCGGAATCGGCCTCGGGACCGCGCGGGGGCCGTTGTCACGGCGTGCCCCCCCGAGTCGGGCCGTGGTCAGGCCCCTGACCACGCGGAACGCCCTCCCCGCGCCCGTCGGCAGGCCGGCGCGACATCTCGCGATCAATTCGGGGGGAAGGCGGGGTCGCGTGACCGCGGAGACGACGCGGCTCGCTTTTCGGACTTCGAGGCGCGCAAGATCGAAATTGGCCGGGCGTCCTGCCGCGGGAATCGCTTGAAGTAGATAGTGCTATCTACGGCCGCGCGCTCGGGCGCCGGCGGGGCGCCGATGGGGATTGTGGTCGCCTGCGGGGAGCCTTGAGGGCCGCTCGGGACGGCACCCGGGGTCGGGGCGACGGCGGCCATGGCCTCCGCTGCTGGGCCCCCCTGGAGCCAGATCGTGTCCAGGCTGTTCGTGTACCAGACGCCCAGCAAGCTCTACCTCGTCGGGTGTGCCGAGGACAAGAAGACGTGGAGAATCCTGAAGGTGGACCGGCTGGAGCCGAGGACCCTGAACGTGGATGACGACGGAGGAGTGACGTACACGAAGGAGGAGGCCAATGCGGTGCTCAGCCTGGTGCGGACGGGCCTTTGCAGCGGGGCCCCTGCGCTCGCCTGCCATGCCGCGCGTCGCCTTCCCTGGCGGCTTTCGATGATCCCAATGCGTTCCTCGGCTCATGTTGGCCTGTCACGCTCCGAATTTGCAGGTGCACGACGCGCACATCCGGCACGGCGGCCTCCAGTTGGTTTGCAAGGGATATACGATTCTGGGCGCGATCAACTTCCTTCAGGGCTACTACCTTTTGGTCGTGACAAGGAAGAGGCAACGTGCTGTGCTGCAGGTGCGGCGGGGCCACGGATCGGGGATGAAGTCGTCGTGACCTACTGCACGCACTTGGACGCTCACGGCCGGCCTCTCCCGTGGAATTTCAGCGCAGTCTCTGATCGCTACGTCGATATTGTTACTCCCGTGCTCCCGATGAAACTGCCAGGCCAAACCGTTCGGGATCTGCGCTGCCTGACGAGCCGGCGCCCGATCCCACGCAGGGACACCCGATCTACGAGATGCAGGGCACCGAATGCGTCCCCATCACGCACCCAGGTCTCCAGGTGACGTTGTTACAGGTTGCTGCGCAACCGGCTTTGCAAAACCCGCCTGCGTCCGCATCTTCTTGCCCACCGGTCCCTGCTCCCAGAGCCAGTACCATCCGTCCTCTTTCCCCGACGAGCGCGTCTACCGGCGCATGCTGCTTGCAAGGTGTGGGCTGGCATTGACGTCGGAAGGCCAGCTGCGCGCTTGTTGGGGGTTGGCAGGGCCCACACCTCCCCACCATCAAGCAATCCCGCTCTGGTTTGTTGCCGTCCGCAGCATCGACTGGACGAAGCAGTTCTACTTCAGTTACGGGTACATCCTTCCGTTCGCCGTGCAAAGGAACCTCAAGGCAAGGGTTGACGCTGCTGCAGCGCGATGCCCAGCCGCCGGTAGCGCTCAATGCTGCAGCTGACTTTTGCAATGGACTCGACGAGGAGCTGGTTGCCGGAGATGACCGCAACGCCGACCGTGCCCTCCCAACGCAACGTGGCCTGCTGACTGCGCCCGGCCCCGTGCTTGCATCCTTGCAGGGTCAGGAGGCCCAGGAGGCCTTTGAGAGCCGCTTCGTGTGGAACAGCCACCTGACCAAGGCCCTGCGGCAGGTCCCGGGCACCAGCGTCTGGATCGTCCCGGTCATCCACGGCTCGGGTGCGCCCGCGCATCCCACAAGCCTCGGCCTCTTGCGTGTGTGCGTGCCCCCTCTGCAAAGCGTGCTTTGCATGGGATGCGAGGACCGATAGTTGCACACACCCGCCGCCCCCCGCAGTCGAGCAGAAGAGCATGTCGATTTACGGGAGGGACGTCACGGTGACGCTGCTGGGCCGACGCAGCCGGCTGTTCGCGGGCACGCGTTACCTCAAGCGCGGCGTGAACGGAGACGGCAACTGTGCCAACGACGTGGAGGTCGAGCAGATCGTCGACGTGGGGCGGACCATCGCGGGGCACGCGGGGAAGGTCGCAGCTCACGTCCAGGCCAGGTGTGTTCGAAAGGTCACTCTTCATCTGCCGCCCCGCGCGCACGCCGACCTCGGCTTGCCAACTTCGGCGCACCGCCTTTGCGACAGCTGAGCCCGCGTGCGGCCCCTCGTGCTTCCCGTGCTGAACGAAGGCGTCGATGCGCCCGCAGGGCCAGCGTGCCTCTCTACTGGACCCAGGACAGCTATCTGCCCCGTGCCAACATCTCCCTGCAAAGCTGCGACCCTCTCTTCGTCGCCACCGAACGGTGAGGAGGGCACCACGCGCATGACAATGACACCGTCTCCCACATGCACCGTGCGCATCACACAGCGCTACTAAGCACCCCTCCTTGCTTCAATCGCTCGTCATCACCATCATCATTGCTGCGCACTATCCAGCAAACTCATGTTAGGTTGTTGCGCACGCACCCACCTCGCCCTGGCGCCATGCGCAGGCACTTCGCGGACCTCCGGCGCCGCTACGGCGCACCTGTGGTGGTGCTGGACCTGGTGAAGCAGCGCGCCAACGAGCGCGTGCCCCGAGAGTCGCTCCTGGGTGACGAGTACGCCAGGGCCGTCGCGGTCGTCAACGGGGCGATGCCAGAGAGCGAGCGGGTCCGCAACGTGCGCTATGACTTCTCGCACCAGGCCAAGGCGAGGTGTTGCATGTATGGACGCAGCCTCTTGTCAGTCTGCAAGATGACACCCCTACCGTACCCCCGCCAGGCATTGCCATCTCTCACGAGACGAACGCCACCTCGTGCGACCCGTCTGGCCTGCAGGTGATGGGTCCGTCTTCGGTGCTGAAGGACCTCCTGGATGTCGCCAGGAAGGCCACATCGGACCTGGGCTGCTTCGTGGCGTTCCTGGTGCGAGGGTCCGAGGGGCCGGGGGTGCCGCGCAAGCTGGCGACGTACACGGTGCACCAACAGCAGAGCGGGGTCTTGAGGTGAGCGGGCTGGCGTTGCTTTGCGGCTGGATGGCCGGGTGGGGGATAGAGAGCACAAAGCATCTTGAAAGGCTGCTTCCTGCGACGACAGGCGCTTTGGGGAGGGGAGGGGTTGTGTGACGGAGCGATCGCCACCTTGTGATGTGGCGCACTGGCATGACAAGTCCAGGGTTTTGTGGCCCTCGCAGGACCAACTGCGTGGACTGCATCGACCGCAGCAACATCGCGCAGTTCGTCGTGGGTTTGGCCGTCCTGGGCCGCCAGCTGCATGCCACGGGTGTCACGGAGACGCCCCTCCTGGGCCTGGAGAAGGGTGAGCTTACGCGCTATGGAAAACAGGGCGGCAAGCCGCCCTTTGCCACCCTCTGCTGTCCCGCAGACGTGGCGGTGATGCTGATGTCGCTGCCCCATGCGTGTCTTTTTGCCGTCCCGCAGACGTCGCGGTGACGCTCACGTCGCTGTACAAGGACATGGGGGACCAGCTGGCCCAGCAGTACGGCGGCAGTGAGGCGCACGCGGGGGTGCTCGACCAGCACTCGGGGGGTTCGTCCGCGTCCGCACAGGCGAGGCGCCTTTTGATTCCGCAGTGCCCCATCCCACGGCCCCTTCTCTCCCCATGCTGCTCCGCACTACATGCCCTTCAGAACATCGCCTCCACTCTCCCACCAATCATGCCCCGCACTACATGTCTCGCCAAACAACGCCTCTACTCTCCCCATCGTGCTCCGCAGTACATGTCCCTCCTGACATGGCATCCACCCTCCTGTTCGCAGTACATGTCGCTGATGACGTCGTTGCGCCGCGCGTACAGCAACAACATGCTCGACCCTGAGAAGCAAGACGCGCTCAACCTGGTGCTGGGGCACTACCGGCCGCAGCTGGGCAAGCCCGCGATATGGGACATCGACCAGCGGTACTTGCAAGTCGGCGCCAGTCTGGCGGTGCCAGGAAGGGCGCCCGAGGCGCTCCCGGCCGTGCAGGAGGTGGACATGCATGGCCCAGCCGCAGAGGGCGTGGGCGGGAACGGCGGGGAGTGCGGAGGGGCTGCGGGTGCCGACGCGGTTGCGGAGGGCAGCGTGCCGAGCTCCGGCCGGGCGTCCCCGGCACTGCCCAGCATGGACATCTCGCAGACATCGGCGATACTGGATACGTCTATGGTGGAGAGCGTGGAAGGCGGTGGGGTGGAGGCGGATGTGGACGCGTGGCTGAGGGTGCGGGGCGCAGATGCCGATGAGGGCTGCGGAAAGGCAGGGGCGGGTCCAGGGGGATGGGACGGTGCTGGCGGGGGGCGAGTGACGGCGGTGGGGGCGGAGCGGCCCTGGCTGCCTGCCGAGGCGGAGGAGGAGGGGGCGGAGGAGGCGCTCCCGAGCATCCCGACACTGCGGGACGGGCTGATCTCCCTCAGCGACGTGCAGGACGCGACAGACGTGGCGTGGGTGGCGCTGGGGGCGGTGGGCGACTCGCGCGACGGGGCTGCGGTGGCGGGGGGGGGTCCGGTGGGGCTGCCGAGGGGGCGGCGGGTCAGCCTCACCCCGCGGCTATCAGGCACATCCAGCGCCCCCCCGAGGTGACTTGACTCGCTGGCAATGGTGTGTATCCTGGTCGTTATGCACACACGCTGCCCCAATGTCGCCCACTGCCAGTTTCCAGGCATCTGTCAAATTATTGCCAGCCATTTGTCAGAACACCGACCGTGGGCTCGCTGCTACGACTGTCGACGCTGTGGTCGATGTGCCGTCTACTGATCTCGGTCAGCCCAACTGCGGTGATTGCAGCAACCACGGCGGTCGCAGGGCCACGGCCAGCGGAGGCGGCGGCGGCTCCCGGACCCCGCCCCTCGACCTGTCGGGGCGTGCGTCGAGCGCAGACAGCCTGTGCATGCCGCCACGGCACCGGCCACCGCAGCACTCGCCCTGGAGGAAGCCGGAGCTCCCGAAACTCGGTGCGCGGCCGTGTGCATCGCGGCAGTCGGTTCGGTGGGCTGTGCGGCAGACGGTTCGCTCGCCCTTTCTGTGACCCTGAGTGGCGTGGACTCACACGGCCTCTTGCACTTGACCTGTCCTTACCCTAGTGCCTCTCGCTCGCCTCACCTGCGTTCGCCTCATCTGTACTACTCGCAGACATATCGCTCATCTCCCGGAGCTCTGCCGGTGACAGCAGCGCCCTCCCCGAGACGCCTTCCTCCAAGGGCCTGCTTCGATCGGTGGGGGCTCGACTGAGGGGCATCTGGAACAAACTGCCCTTCACGCCACGCAGCTCCAATGTGTCACGGTGAGTGCGTGGAAGGAGCTGCCCTTCACGCAGTGACTGCGACCCTTACGCGCCGGTTCCCAAGCTTGGGTGCCAGTTGCTGGTAGAACACCAACACGACGTGATGACCGTGCATGCACTTGTCATCTTTCAAACGTTGGCAACCCTTTAATGTCGCCTCACTCACGGTTGCTACCTCCTGACAAACACGCACCTGTGCACCTGTCTCTGTCACCGCAGGCTTTCCACGAGCACCCAGGACCTCTCGAGCGAGCCCAGCGCCCCGGGGAAGCCCCTGGGCTTCGACCGCTCCGCCAGCGACAGCGCGGGGACCAAGGCCGGGTCCAGCCTGGCCGTGATTGAACGACTGCTGCGGCACGCGTCGGGGAGTCCCGTGGCACCCGCCAGCGTGTCCGGATTCAGCACGCCCTCCCGACTGGAGCTGGTGAGAGCGGCCTTGCTGTGCCCGCTGCTGAGGGCGGCCTGGCTGTGCCACCCAGCATGTGTGTCTAGCTTCCGCACGCCCCCCCTCTCACTGGAGCTAGCTGGTGAGAGCTCCCTCACAGCGCCCGCCTGTTTTCTGTTTCCTGCGCAGGCGCAAGACGACCCTGGCGTCAGCCGTGCGTTTCAGGAGCTGAGCAAGGGCCTGGCGGAGAGCATGCAGATCGGCGCGTGATGGTCTGACCAACGCGGCACTGCCAACTTTGCGCCCAGACTTGCGACGTTTCCGCCAAAGCAGCGCAGTGCTCTGCGCCTGTCGCATGCTTTCGCCCACTGCCCCATGCAACCCCTTGCCACTCGCCACCATGACCAATGTGCGGTGCACACACGCCCATGTCTCATTCCAGGAACTCACTCGCGTGTGCACATGCCTCATGCATGCTTGCTTAGAGCAGATGTTTATGTGAGAGATTACCCAATGTGATGCTGGGGTGGCGGCGCTATGGATCGAGCGCGCCCGAGCCTGGGAGCACCCCCGGCGCGCCCCTGGTGTCAGAGTGCCCGTTTCATGCTTCATTTCCCTCATCCGAGTATTCCTAGCATTGCCGATGATCCCGACGCCTCGCACTGGGTGTGCCAGGGCGCTTGCCCACAGCCATGCTTGGCAATGACGGTCGCGGCCGATGCCCCAGGACGCCGTCGTCTGGCGCGAGGTGCCAGAGGGCTGCCAATAATTTAAGACGCGATGTGAGAGCTCTCGTCAGTCCTTCAAGCCGACCACAGCGGCACGCCCCAATGCACGCACGCCCGTGCGCAAGCCGCAGCAGCGAACACGGGCAGACATCGCTCGCTTGCAATGGTCGACGTGCCGCACAGAGTCTCTTGCGGCATCGTCACGCGAGTCGGGCTCTCTGGATGCCACTCCGGCTCCGCTGCTGCTTGGCCCCGACGCCCGCGCTCGACACGCAGTGCTGTGCCAGAAATCCGCTCGACGCCCGATCACTCCGCAAGATCTGATACACGACTCCCAGGGAGCCGACCAGGAGCTCGTCCACTTGCTCCATGGCATCCTTCGAGGGTACAGGCGAGAGGACAAGGCAGTGATATGGTGCAGGGAACCTCATTGGCAGCACCAACACCATGACACATGGGCGCCAAGGTCACGATCTGCCGAGGCTGGCGCAGGTGCGAAACAGGTTCATGCAACGCGCGCCCGTGCGACGGCCCATCATCTCACCGGGTCGACGTCGGTGAGGAGCTGCACCATGCCGCGCGCGGGGTCGACCGAGCGCACGAACGCGCACCCGAGGCATCTGCCGTTGGTTGCGGCCAGGCCGACGATCTGCCCGGGGAGCGCCGCGGGCGACACGACGGCACCCGTCGCGCACGAGCGCACGCGCAGGGCGCCGATGGCCGCCTCGAGCGGGGGCGTGGTCTCGATCGCCGTCGCCAGGGACCGCCACAGGTCGTCGTCCGCCATTGCCAGCAAGTCCAGCCCCGTGGCGCGGCAGAGGAGCGCCGCCGTGCTCTTGTCGCGGTCCTTCTCCGCTCGCGCCCCGGATGAGGAAGACACCACCGCGCTGGGGGCTGTCAGCACCGCCGGGGGCATGGCACGGCCATCTGCAAACGACAAGGACACGTCACAGCCATGGATCCTTCACTTTACCATAGTGCTGCACCCGTCGATGAGCTACCACGACGGAAGTCGCACTCTTCGGCGGCTGGTAGCTTGCGGCTGCTCGCGGTGCCACCCTGCCGCCATGCCAGGGCCCTCACCGATCACGCCTGCCACGTCCTCAGGCGTCAGTTGCTTCGACGCGCCCGTCTGCTGCATGACGACGACGTGGGAGGGCCCGGCCAGATCCAAGATCTGCAACCAACCGAGAGCCAGACCGGGATGACATCAATGTGGGAGAAAGTGGCAATGCGCCGCCTGCATACACGCGAACGGTCGGACATGTCACCTCCAGCAGCAGGTCCAGTCCCGTGCCCCTGGTCCACCCGTGCGTGTTGACGACGACGGGGGCGTTCGGGAACGCAGCTGCGGCGTCGGCGAGCAAGGCCTGCACCGCCCTCAGGTACCCAACAGGGTCGCCTTGCGGGGACGTGTCGCCCAGATACCGCACCACCCAGGGCTTCAGGTCCGGCCGGGCCGCCTGCTGCATCCACGGCGGACCGAAGACGGGGCCGGAGACGAGGGTGGCCGCCACGGTGCCGGGCGGGCTGAACTCCCCTTGGCCCATATCGGTGTCCAAATACACGACGGCGCCCGCCCGTGCCAGGAGGGCGTTGGCGATGAGGCGCGACATGGTGGACTTGCCCGTGGACTTGGCGCCCACGATGCAGACGCGGGGAGGCGGCTCGCCCGCACCCGCCCCGCACACCTCCTTGGCGATGGTCTGCCACGAGGGGGGCACCACGACACCCACCGCCTGAGCGGCTGTTGGGAGCCAAGCGCTGCGGACGCGGGCAGAGCAAGGCGCGGCGGAACTGCAGCAGATGGCGACGGCGGGGCGAGGTGCGGAGCGAGCCGTGCGCGGCGCGGGAGCGCTCACCGGCCACTGCGGTCTCGCGGGGACACCCGAAGCCGGGCCGGGCCGCGTCCCGGCGCAGCCGTAACCTCAACATGCGAACCCTTCGGATCTGCAGTCACCAGCACGTTTGCTCCGGCCCCTGCGCGAAATCCGAGCGCCAAAAGCTCCCCGTCCGTCACGGCCACGTCGCAGGCCCCCGTGATGCACACGCTGCGTCCTTCGGTCAGCTGCGGGCGTCAAGAGCAAGTGAAGCATGAGGAGTGATAGCTTGCATGACCGGGGTGCTTTTAGAGAATCCAGGACGCTGCGCACGGTTGCAGACCTGCACGGTGAAGCCGCCGTCCCGCCCCACGTCGCAGGCGTCGGGGGAGGCGGTCTCCTGGGCCGCCTGACCACCGACGTCGACCGGCCTCTTGCGCTTCTTCTCCTTGCCCATCGCGGGCCAGCCGTCTCGCAGCGCGGTGGGCGCCCTTTGGATGCTGCAGCACAAGGGCGATTTTGCGCCACCGCGAGTCAGTGCAGCGGCGATGTCGGCATCCGTGTACTCTCTCTGGCATGCCGTGGCCCGAGCGGTGCCGCTTGTGCCTGTCACCCCCGCCTCCGCGGCCCCAGAGTCGGCGCCCATGTCAGTCTGTCAGTGGTTCACGCGCTCTCTCGCCGGGCATAGTGGCAGCGGCTCCCCTCTGTGCCATGAGATTGCGTGAACGCGACTGGGGGAGGATAGAGGCCTGGAGCTGGAGTACGGGCCCCCGGGAGTCCCTGTCGCTTGGTCTCCAGAGCAAACCGCGGGTTTGCGCCCGTAAGGTGAGGCGGCCATTGTCCGCATTTTTCGTTTCATCGCAAGAGCTTACTCCCGACCCACCGACCAGCCTCGATCGTGCTCGCCCGGGCCCGGAGCGAACCTCTGCGACGTTCCCGCGGCCATCCCGAGCCGCCGGTGCACAGACCAGCGTGATTTTTCTTCTCTTACACGCCACCGCGCCTGGGCCGCGCCTGGGCCGCGCCTGTCCGGGGCCCGCCTAGCAAAGTGGAGTTTGCCCTTCTCTCAGAGGAGGATCCAACGGGCGCTGCAATGACGTGCTGGTTTTCTTCATCCGCAGCTTGCCGCCGGGCGGGCAGGCGGTGCGGGGTTGACGGTGTAGGGTCCGGTGCGTGACGGCGCTTCTCAGCGCGAGGGGGGAAGCGGGGGGCCGACAAGATGGCGCGGAAGGGAAAGCAAGCTGATGCTGAGAAGGTGCGGTTCGGGCACGCTCGCGGAGCGCCGGATCCACGCCGGCCGGGGCCCCCGCATGCTCGGCAATGTTGGCAGTTGACCGACGGTAGCCAGGCCCCGCGGCGAACACGCGAGGCTTCAGTGCCGTCAGCTACAGCGCTATGAGGTCAACCGCTGCCGTGGCTGCCGGTTAGCCCCGCAGGTTTGCTCGTGTCCCTAACGCATTTCAGGCCCCGCATCGGCGCCCACCTTTGCCGCTCCCGTGCCCCGCGCCCGCAGTATCTCGAGTCGCGGGCATCCGTCCGCCAGCGAGAGCGCGAAACGGTGGCGAAGATCTATCGCCGGCGGTCCTTCGCGCGGATCAAGCGCGAGGCGGATGCTCGGAGGTTGCAGGCGACGGTCCTGGGCAACGAGAGGGTGGACACGGAGGCGCAGCGCAAGGTCATGATGCAGACGGGGCAGGTCACTGAGGCCGCACGGGCGCGGTCTCAGCGCATGCTCAACCACCTCACCAAGTCGCGCAAGGGCATGGGAGGGGAGGGCCCAGAGATCGATCCCGAGGTGCCTGGCCGCGCCCGCTTGGAGGTCCCGCCGGTGCTCGCAACCCTCCCACAGCGCGGGAGCTGGTTCGTCTCACGCCCCGCCATGCTGTGTCCGCACGCGCAGTCCGGGAAGGTCATCCTGCCGCCCGGCAAGCCCAGCCTGGAGCTGGCGGAGATTTTTCGCCGAGCGGCGCATCCGACGGAGATGATCAACGACTGGTTCGAGTACGTGCACCCCCTGGCGCCCCTGGCCAAGATCGGGCAGGCGCGTGGCATGCCTCGCGGCGTTGCACCTGCCCTCCCCTGCCCTGCGTATCTCCGAGCCCGGCTTTGGTACCGTGACCATGTTTCTCGGCTTCTCGCCGCAGGTGTTGGGACCCGGGATGGAGCTGTACTTCCGCACGCTGCGCATGCTGGGCATGGTGCTGGTGCTGGCCTTCTTCCTGGCCTACTGCTGGATCTACGTGGCCAACTACGGCATCTTTTACGACAAGGACGGCAGCCCGTTCGCGCTGAACCGCCCGGTCTTCTTCCGCACGGCGGGCGGCGTGGGGACCAAGGTCACGGGCATCGAGCTGAACGGCGCCTCGCTGGCGGCCGTGCCGGTGCAGTCGAACGCAACGATCCAGGAGGCGATGAACTCGTTCATCAAGTACGACATCAAAGGGACGGCCACCAACTACGTCAAGCAGGGGACCTTCCTGTACTTCATCGAGGGCATGTCTTTGCTGATTGGCCTCATCGTGTACATCTTCATCCAGGTCACGCGGCTGCGGGCCACCCGCATCGTGCGGCGCGTCGACGAGGACACGATCGAGGTGTCGGACTACACGGTGAGCGACGCAGCGGCGGGGCGGGGCGTGACTGGGTGACGCGGTGCTGGCGCAGCGGCTGAGGAGCCCCGCGGCCCGCTCGGTGCAGGTGTATGTCCGGAACATGCCGAAGCAGAACGTGAGCGCGGGGGAGGTGGCTGAGTGGTTCACGGACCGCTTCGGCAAGGTGGCCGAGGTGCAGCTGGCGTCGGACGACCAGAAGCTCTTTGACAGGGTGAGGACGTCCAGACTCCTGTTTGACTTTATGACTCGCGAGACACGAAACGCTGTACTCCCTCCTGCTCTTGGCTGCAAGCGATCCGTGGCCCTGGCTGGCGCCACGCTTGCTGGGCCGCGCCCTTTCGTGCAAGCAGCGGTCGTAAGCCCCGAGCCGTGTCCTCTCCCTGCAGCTGTTCAAGCGGTCAGAGCTGATGATGGAGCTGAAGCGCGCCCGCGAGCGCGTCAAGATCAACATGGGCACCCGCAAGACGGTGCGCGCCATCAAGGCCAAGGTGGAGAAGCTCGACGTGAAGCTGCAGCGGCTGCAGAAGCGCGCGCACTACTCCATCGTCGGCGCCTTCGTCACGTTCAACGCCGAGGAGTCCAAGAACAAGTGCCTGGCGCTCCTGTCGCCCGACTGGTTGAACATGATGTGGCGGCCCCACAAGTACCGCTTCAACGGCGCACGCGTCTACGCCAACCAGGCCGAGCCCCCAACCAACATCAACTACCGCAACCTGCAGGCGAGCAGCGCCGCGCCTCTTTGCAGCAGGGCCGACGCTTGCCCCCGGAACGTGCCGTGCGACGTACCCTGCAACGTGCTGCGCGTGTCAGCAGGCCCCCGCGAGAGCGCCCGCGTTCCCCTGGACTCCCCCGCAGTTCGGCGAGGTGCGCCAGTTCTTCCGCCGCGCCTTCTCGTTCGCGATGTCGGTGATCGTGCTGGTGGTGTCCTTCCTTATCATCTCCGAGATCCGGTACCGCGTCCGCGTGCTGTCCTCGACCCTCGTGTGGGACAAGGACCTCTTGTCGTCCTACGCCGCGGTCCTGCCCAGCGCTATCGACGCGGCCACGTCGTCTCCGTACAACGAGCTCCGCTACGACGCCATCCCGACGTGCGAGGACGCCTTCAACGACGCCACGTCCACCGTCCTCGACGACACGTACAACGGCAACTCCCTGTCCACTTACTACAAGTGAGTGCGGCGTGGGGGTGGTGGTCGGGTCCCGGTGGTAAACCAGGGCACGTGCAGGGCGGGTGCAGTTGCGGTGGTTTGCGGCCACGAAGGCACGGAGGCGACCCGCTGTGCCCTGTTGCGACGAGTGGGACCCAGCGACGGGCCCATGTACCACAAAGCGACCCCGCCCCTCGTGCCGCCCCCCTCAGGTCGGTGTCGTTCAGCTACGGCGCCCCGCTGACGGTGCAGCTGACCACGGAGGCGGCCACTGACGACACGTTCACCAAGAACGGCGACAACTACGTGGTGGTCCAGGCTCTGATCGACTCGTACAGCCAGGCCAGCGACACGAGCCTCTCGCCCGACCAGCAAGGCACCTACGCCTACCAGGTGCGACGGCGCGGCGAGGATTGCTGTGTGTCAAGGACGATGGCCGTTGCATTCCAACTGCCTCCCTTGCGCCGCTCCCGTCCCTGCCCTAGCAACACGCCCGTTCGCTTGGCCCACGCGCCCGTCCCATTCACGAGTCCTTGACAAGGCTGCCCCCGCAGAGCATGGCCTTCGGGTGCTACTGCACGGGTCTGTGGGCGAGATTTGAGCAGACCAACCGCGTGGACAAAACCATCCTCGACGCGATCACTACCGACTGCAGCACGTTCGCCGGCGTCAACGCGCAGCTCAAGGACCTCGCCACCGCCGCTTCCTTCGTCACAACGATTTTCAACTTCATCATCCAGGCCATCGGCCAGCTCCTGGCGCGCTTCGAGGGACACCACACCGGTGAGGGGCGCTGCTTTTTGAGGGGCGCCGCTTGGCAAGGGAGGCACGCTTGGCCCCGTATCCGCTTGCATGAGATGACGGCCCATGGCAGAACGGCACACGACTGTGGTGCTGTAAGGGAACACAGGGCGCCGGGCTCACTGGCATGCTGGCACCCGCTCGCGTGCTTGCACCAGACCCGCCCCCCCTTGCACCCGGCTCCCCTCGTACCCTCCGCAGTGACCAATGTAATGGCTAGCCAGATCGTCAAGCAGGCCATCCTGCAGTGGATCAACACGGGTTTCATCCAGCTCATCGCCAGCGCGCGCTTCCGCGCCGGTTCGAGCGTCACCCGCGGCCGCTTCGGCGCCGGCTTCTACGAGGATTTCACTCAGGCGTGGTACAGCGACGTGGGAGACCAGCTCCTGCGCACGGTGCTGATCGCCGCCTTCGCGCCCCTCGCCATGCGGTTCCTCACGTTCGTCCTCTCCAAGTGGTCGCGCAAGAAGGCTGTCAAGAAGGCCATCATCCAGGAGGACCTCAACAAGGGCATCGTGGGACCCCCGGTGAGGGGACAGCCTGGGCAGCCAAGCGGGCAGCATTTCCCCGCATTGCCACACACCCCGCCTCATCGTCACCCACTTGCCTGATCCCGTACGCCCCCCTCGCTTCCCCTGGTAGGAATGCAACCCTTACGCGTGGTTCACAAAACGTTCCCTCTCTCCCTGGTCCCAGTTCGACGTGGCCAAGGAGAACGCCGACCTTCTCATGATCATGCTGACAGTGATGATGTACGCGGGCGGCCTGCCGCTCATGTTCATCATCCTGGCCTTCAAGTGCCTCATCCAGTACTACGTCGACCGCGCCATGGTGCTGCGCGTGTGCCGCACGCCGCCCCGCCTCAACGACCGCATCACGCACACCGTCCTCTCCGTCTTCACCTTCGCCCTCTTCCTGTACGTCATCATGACGGCATGGATGCTCAGCTTCTTCGTCACCCCGGACGTCAGCCAGGTGAGCCATCCCGGTCATGTTTGCTGTTAGTGATGTGGCACTATATGAGCCCTGCACCTCACATCTACCATGACAGGTGTCAGTGACACAAGCCCACGCTCTCTGAACCCAAAGCTGGCCGGGTGCCCCCTGCCACTCCGCCGGGCGTCGGCTCTTACCCTTCACCCCCCACACGCCCGGTCTTGCTTCCAGATCGCCGACAAGAGGTTCAACAGCAACCTGAGCCGGTACACGACGACGATCGACAAGAGCGGGACGCCCAACCTGACGAACGACGGCAACTACAACGCGGCGCGCGTGCTGCAGACCAACGCCTTCTTCCTTTTCCTCTCCGCCGTCCTCATGGTCGCCTACTTCGTGGTCTGGAAGCGCGTCCTCTACCCCATCGTCATCGTGTTCGTCGTGCGGGGCGTCCTGGGCGGCCTGCTCCGCACCTTCACCGCGTGCTGCCGCGGCCGCGCGAGGTGGAAGAAGGGGGAGCAGATGGACTTCTACGAGGCCTACCGCACCGGGAGGCTCCAGGGCACCCCCACGTACGCCATCATCGACCAGCCCGAGTTCAAGGCGCATTTCGAGGTGAGGCAGCGTGGGGCACACGTGGAGATGAGGCACACGTGGAGGTGAGGCAGTGTGGAAGGGATGCAGTGAAACAGTGTGGGGTGTCTTGTGAGGTGAAGAGCTGACTTGACACAACCCAGGGGGCAGCATGATGGGCACCGTGCGACCTTGCCAAAGCGCAGCAGTCTCTGCATAAGCGCGTTCACCTGCGCCATGCTGGGTCGACATGTGGCATGCATCACTCCTCTCACGTCCCGCTCGTGTATGGCGCTCCCCGCAGCTCGACGTGGCGCTGCACGAGCCCGACGACGACCTCCCCGACAGCGAGGGCGCCACGGACAAGGTCGTGGTGCGTGCCCTGACGGAGCGCAAGCGGCGGGGCAAGAAGAAGAAGGACGACGATGACGACGACGACGGCGAGGAGACGGCCTCGCAGCCGCCGGTGAGGCTGCGGAACCGTGGGAGACACATTATCATGTTCGAATGATGCAGACAGTGCCGTGTTGGAGACGCCGACTTGTCAAGTGAGCGACGGGGCGGCTGGCATGGTGACCGACTGACTGTATTGTCTCTGGTTTCCGCACAGGCTGAGGAGGACAAGGACGAGGAGGCGACTGAGGAGGGCAACATGTCCACGGCAGCCGGCAACGCGCTGAGCTTCCTGCCCAAGCTGTGGTGAACGCCCTCACCGCGCCACCGACCTCGCAAGTGTGATGAGCCAACATGGTTCCATCGGCGTCCTGCGCGTGCGCCCAGCCCTCGGCCGGCGGGGCTGCCGTGGACGCGTTACATGGCCCAAGCTACGTGTTACGTGCTTTGACAGGATTGCACAGTGTCCCGTGTCATCCCTACCCTCGTCTAATGCCATCTGAGCTGCTCGCCGCCTTTGTGCCTGAGAACTTATTTTTTCTGACTGCTTTCCATGACACGTTCCCTGTGCTTGACTGGTTGCCGCTCGGCATGGCCAGCATCGGTCATACCAGGCGGCGCCACAGGTCGCAAGGGCACGCAGCGCTCTGACATGGCAGATCCCATTCATTCAACTCGCACAGGATCCGTTTGAAAACCACCACATCACGGCAAGACACACGGTCTTTTCCATACCTTGCGGGCATGGAAAATGAGATAGCATGCATGGAAATGAGCAAAAAATGCAAGCTGAAGTCCTGATCTGTACTACTGTCTGCAACTGGAACAGGCGTCGCTGAAAAGGGAAAAAGCACGATTAGCCGTTCACGAGCTTCTTCAGGTCGTCGTACTGCTTCCGGACCGTCGTCGTGATGCGATTGATGGCCGCTGCGGCACAAAAGAGCGGGGACACTCCCTTGGCACGCTGTGGAAGCCCTGCCATGTTCACCATCACTCGTGTCTTTTCCATCTCACGTCCTGAGCCTCCCGAGAGCCTCACCTGTCATCTAAGCCCTCATGTCCAAGCCCGCAACCTGAGCCCCAAGCGCTGGCCCCTCACCCATGATCTTAGCCTTCTCGTCAGCGTCCACCACCCTCGGCCCCCACCGTGCCAGAAACTTGTCAGGGTGCCAGCGAAGGGTGAGGACGCGATGGGCGGTCTTGCCCGCCGCATCGCCCTGCGCCCCAAGCATCTGCATCATGCCTGACATCACGTCCTTCGATGGTGGCCAGGGGATGTCGTTATACGCCACGCTTGGCGGGTTGGCCTGCGGCAGGCCAGCAAGGGGGTGGCAGTGGGCGCGGGAAGCACACCGCAAGAGGGCGCCGTGTGCCATTGGACGGCCAAGCACGTCCGTCACGTCAACGTGGTGCCTAGCTCTACCGCTCCATCAGTGCCAGTTGCATAGGCGCGTGGCACCTGCTCAAAGAAGCGCCAGGCGAGCTCGTGCCGCTCCCAGGGCGAGCCGTCCGGGATCAAGAACGCAGCCTCGCGGTCCGCCTTACAGGGCCCCGCGGCCTCCGCTGCCTGCTCAATGAGAATCGTTCCGGGTTTTGGACTCTTTGCGGCCTCAGCAATGCGATGCGCAGTTCACGGTCGTCGGCAATCCTCACCAGCTCTCGCCGGTGCTGGTCCATCATCTTGGCCCGTAGACGCGCGCGGATCTCGATGCGCTCCTGCATCGCCGCCTCCGTCGCGCGGTCCTCCGAATCGCGAATCACGGACTGAGATCTCTGGAGCGCTGCAGATCAAAGCGCAGTGAAATGCTCGCCGCTCGGTGCAGTCAAGGCGACGCCGCGATCCCATCGTGACACGACATCCAACAGTCAACGCGCGAGCTCGCGCGGCAACGCACCCGGCTTGTTAGGCCCGCTGGTGCTCTCCTGTCCCGGTCTCCGCACGTGACCCTGCTCCCCCTCCTGCGCCCGCGACGTGGCAAGGCGTTCGCCATGTCAGCAGCCGCGCACAAATGCGATCTGACACTGGGACTGAGCTGCGGTGCCGTGCCACCGCGCGCACCTCGGGCAGTTGCGCTCTTGACTGGACATCCGAGCTCCACGGCATGCCAGGCATCTGCAGGAATCACGACAATGGCTTGCAGCGCAGTCGAGTCACAGCTCATAGACTAGTGCCAGACCCTATGCATCGCGGCCTCACCGCCGACGGGGTAGCCGCGGGGCTGCGCCCATGCACCCGCGCAAACTCCTCGGCGCGCCATCCTCCGATGAGGCGGCCCTTAGAAGACGACATGGACTACTCCCTGCGCATGAAGCGCGTGTGTGGGCGCCAAAGAGGTGACCATTGGCGGTCGGCTGCCTCCGCCATCGGCATTCAACTCAAACTTGTGCTGCAGCTGACAGCGTCCCCGTTTCGAAGCAGCTGGCCGGGCTTTGGACCATCCGAACGCCCTTCCTTGGCGCTCATTCCATGATAGTCGCCCGCGGTTCGTGAGAACACGATTGCTGCGCGCGCCGTTCGGCAGCCGAGGCGAACAGGCTTTCGCGAGCCATGGAGCGGGGGGGGGAGGCCTCCACGTCCGGCGGACATGGAGGAGGGGGCGACGGAACCGTTGCAATGGCGGGGAAGCAGAGGAAGGGCAAGCCAGGTCCGCGACGCCGCGACGCGCCCCTGGCCTCCGCCGGCCACGTCGCGCGCCCCTCGCGCCGATTCGCGCGTTCTTTTACAGAAACTGTGGCTTGCCTCGCTCCTGCAGGGACATTTGAGGCGATGGGGCTCTCCGCACCGGTACTTAAGGCCATCAAGCGCAAGGGCTTCCAGGTGCGGCTGCCCGACCGTTCCTGGCGCGCCCCCGCCGATAGGGCGCACCTCGTGGCGTCCACTCCACGCACACGGCTCCTGTACTCATCCGCCGCGTGCTCGTTCCGCCGCAGCTCCCTACTCCCATTCAACGCAAGAGCATCCCCGTCATTCTGCAAGGGCTCGATGTGGTGGGCATGGCGCGCACGGGGTCGGGCAAGACGGCCGCGTTTGTCGTTCCCATGATTGAGCGGCTGAAGACGCACTCGCAGCGGGCTGGGTGCCGTGCCATCATCCTCGCGCCGACGCGCGAGCTCGCGCTGCAGACGTACAAGGTCTGCAAGGAGCTCTCCCGCTACACAGGTGCGCCGAACTGAACGTATACCAGCAGCAAGTTATTGCTATTTGTTTGTTAAAACTGCGGGTGCGTCTGTTTCCGCTCGCGCTCCTCGCCCGCGGTGGCAACAGTCCACGCCACGCCCTTCCCCGCAGACCTCCGCTGCGCCTGCCTTGTGGGCGGGGATTCGATGGACGCGCAGTTCGAGCAACTGGCGTCCAACCCGGACGTGATCGTAGCCACGCCAGGCCGCCTCATGCACCACCTGCGCGAGGCGAGCAGCGGATGCCGCACCGGCCAGGCTTGCCGTTCGCTATCCGCCCAGGGCCCTCCTCACGAGCTTTCGTCTTCTTTTGGCGCGCAGGTGGACGGGTTCGATCTCCGGGTCGTCGAGTACTGCGTCTTTGACGAGGCGGACCGCCTTTTCGAGATGGGCTTTGCCGACCAACTCAAAGAAATCCTCTCGAAGCTCCCGGAGTCCCGACAGACCCTGTTGTTCTCCGCGACGATGCCTCAAGCCCTCGCGGAGTTTGCGCGCGCCGGCATCCGCGAGCCGGAGCTGGTGCGCCTTGATGCCGACACCCGCGTGTCGCCGGACCTCTCTCTGGCCTTCTTCACGGTGCGCCCCGAGGACAAGCCCGCCGCCCTCCTGCACCTCATCAAGGAGGCGAGTCAACACGGCAGTGCGGCTGCACTCCTGCTGTGACTCATTGCTCTCACCGACTATCAGCGAACAAGCCAACAAGCACCCCCTTGCCCTGCTCCCCGTTCAGGTGCTTCCCCGCAGCCACGGCGAGGTGCGCCACCAGTCGACGCTGGTGTTTGTGTCCACCAAGCACCACGTGGAGTTCCTGCACACGCTCCTGGAGGCAGACGGCATCCAAGCGGCGTGCGTGTACGGGTCCATGGACCAGGTGAGGCATGGACGGGGTGTGCATGAATCTACAGTGCAACACTAGCACTGTGGATCCAACGAGCGGTAAGATGAGGTGTAGGTGGTTGCAACATGCTCACCCTACCCCAACACGCCCCCCTGTCTCTCTCTCTCTCTCTCCTCAGACGGCCCGCAAGATCAGCGTGGCCAAGTTCCGTGCCGGCAAGGTCCCCCTGATGATCGTGACAGACGTGGCGGCGCGTGGGATCGACATCCCCCTCCTCGACAACGTCATCAACTACGACTTCCCATCCAAGCCGAAGCTGTTCGTGCACCGGTGAGGCTGTATATGTATGGATGGCCTGCGTGTGTTGGTATTGTGTGTGCCCATGCATGGATGGCCTGCTTGCATTGGTGAGGGAACGAGGGACATGGCGAGGGTTCAGTCTCTGCAGGCAAACGCACTCGCCCTCTACCCCGCCCGATCCCTTCAACCCCACCCACACGCCACCCTCCCCTCACCCTCCCTCGCAGCGCCGGCCGTGCTGGTCGCGCCGGCCGCACCGGCACTGCCTTCTCGCTCCTCACCAGGGACGAGCTCCCTTACCTATTGGACCTCCACACCTTCCTCAACCTCCCCGTCGCCCCCGCACCCGTCGTGCCCGACCCCAGCCAAGTCGCCGACCCCAATGGCTGCCTCCGCACTGTGGAGTCCACCGATCCATCGCTCTTTGGCTCCGTGCCACAAGTGAGCCGCCAGAGACCAGCGACCACCGGGGATCTCGTGTCAGAGTTA
Source organism: Protoeuglena noctilucae (assembly GCA_958009085.1). Classification (NCBI taxonomy): domain Eukaryota; kingdom Viridiplantae; phylum Chlorophyta; class Pedinophyceae; order Marsupiomonadales; family Marsupiomonadaceae; genus Protoeuglena; species Protoeuglena noctilucae. Next base: position 531,476 of record OY253684.1, read on the forward strand.
CCGTCATTGGTCTTGTCTCAGAGAGACTAGAGTTGGAGTTGTTTACTGGCACCCAGGCACACCCCCACCCCGCACCGTCGCACCCACCGCCCCTCACCCCACACACGCCCTGCCCCTTTGAACCCCAGGTCCTCCTGGACGCGTCAATTGAGCGTGTGAAGGAGCTCTGCAGCGCCAGCAAGTCCGCCGTCACGCTGCTCACCATGCAGAGGCCCCTGGCCAATGCGACCAAGCTCTACCGTAAGACGCGGCCCAGCGCGTCCAGGGAAGCCGTGGCGCGGGCCAAAGAGCTGGGACCCGAGGGGGCGCACCCGTTTCTGGCGCGGCACCTGCCTGAGTCAGGGAGGATTAACCTGGGGGCCGAGGTGGAGCTCCAGGTGAGGGGTGGGGTGGGGTGCGGTTGGCGTGCGGTTGGGTGGGGTGGTTGGTAAGGAGTGCAGGGGGTGGTTGATTAGGTGGTGATTGATAAGCGGTGATTGACCGTGCTTTCTCCGCCCAAGCGCTATCTGACCCATGAAACGCCAGTGCCGGTTCGCCCCCGCAGTCCATCGCACAGAAGATCAGGGACTTCCGCCCGTCCGCGACGGTCTTTGAGGCCCAGGTGGCCCCGGGGCGTCGCGCGGAGGGGTCTCAGCCGGCCAGCCTCCCCCTGCCGGGCGCGTCGGGGGGCGCGGTGTCAGAGATGATGCGTAAGAAACGCATACAGCACGACAGGGTCGTCGGGGAGGCGCGGGAGAGGAAGGCGAACCGAGAGGCGGCGGCAGTGGCGGCGGCGGAGGTGACTAATTGACTGAACAGGACCAAGGGCACGCAGCTTAGACTTGGGGTCTGTTGCTCGTACCACCACCACCCTGCACCCGTGCTGCGCTCGCAGGTTTCCGCCCGTGGCCGCCGCAAATTCGCCGACGAGTTCCCCGACGAAGCCTCCAGCGACGGTGACGATTCTGACGAAGGGAACGGGCAGGGCGAGGGCACGGGTCTGGGTTTCGGTTTGAATCCTGGGTCGGGGGGTCGCTTCCAGGATGCAGAGTTCTTCATCCCCTACCAGCCGGGGAACGGCAAGGCTGAGGAGCACTACAGGTGAGGGGGAGTGGTGGGGTGGGGGGCGTGAGAGGGTGAGAGTAGCAGTGGGGGTGGCTGGGAGGGTGCGGGTGTGGGAGAGGGTGGTCATGATCACTGTTACTGCTATCACTGCTATCATAGCTGCTGATATGAAATTTTTTTCGATTGGCAATGAAAACACATTATCATGTCACCCTCACCGGCCGCAGTCTCCACGACAGCCACGGGGCGGTGGATGACGCCGTGATGGACCTGGTGGGGGAGGACGCGGAGGGCATGCGCAAGGCCCGCAGCGACTATTTCTGGGACAAGAAGCGTCGGCGGTACGTGAAGCTGCAGAAGGCCGAGTCGGTGACGGCGAGCGGCAAGCGCGTCATCAAGAACGAGGCGGGGCGGCTGGTGAAGGTCAAGGGAGGTGGCACGGGTGAGGGTGGGCGCGTGCATGCGGTGGCTGGTGAAGGTCAAGTGGGGCGGCAGGGGTGAGGGTGGTTGCATGCTCGCAGTGGCTGGGGTGCGTAGTACACTAGCGTGGCCAGGGTGACCGAGATCCAACGTGCAACCGATCGACCAAGATCCAACGTGTAACCGATACTGCCCCCTGGCTCTCAGGTCGCTACAAGGATTGGGTGAAGCGGACGCATCAAAAGGTGGCGTCGTCGGGATCGAATGAGGACGCGGGGGCGGGGGCGCTGGCACGATCCGTGGGGACGGCGGCGGGGGTGCGCCAGAAGTTTGGGCGGGAGAGGGGGCCGGGTGCGAAGGCGGCGCGCAGTGCGGGCGGGGATGGCTTCGGGAAGGGCCACGTGCCGAGGGACGAGCTCAAGACTCCAGATCAGGTGCGGGGGTGGTGATGGTGGTGTGAGTGGTGTGTGTGGCTGTAAGTGGTGGTGGACCAAGGGGTGGTGGTGGTGTGAGTGTTGAGGGCGGAGGTGCGTGCAGTTGCAGTGCTGGGGACATTGACCAATTCGATCCTCTCATGCATCGCCCGACATATGCACTCATTGCCTCTCTCTGTACTCATGCATCGCCCCGCACACCATGCATTCCCCAGGTCCGCAAGGAGCGCGCCATCAAGGCCAAGCGGCAGGGCCACGAGGCCAAAGTGCATGCGCAAAAGGCGGCAAGGGGCAAGGTGGTGGGCAAGCCGGGGCAGAGGGTCAAGGGCGGCGGGCTCAAGCCGCGGGGTGGGGTGGTCAAGAAGGGTAGGGGTGGTAAGGGCGGCAAGCCCCGCGTGGGACAGAAAGGGCGGGGTAAGAAGTGAGCGGTGTTGGTTTGTGGGTTTGTAACTTTGTGTCTTTGCAATTTGGAGCTAGCTCGTGGCAGATGAGCAGCTTTTCTAAAAGCATTTGTCATAGTAGTCGAGCTTTGCTACTTGCGCCGCTCTGGTTCATCCTGTCGACAAATTCAAAGTTTGTGCCCGAGCCCCGTCATCAGATACACACCCGTTCCAGTCCATCCAGCCCAAGTCAGCCCGCCCAGCCCCCACGGTCACCGTCAGCGCGCAGCCCTTTGCAGAGGGCTCAAAGGCGCACGCTGCCGGCCAGGAGTGACACCCGGGGCAAACCGAACCGTCTTCTTCCCAGCCCTGGCGCCCGGCCCATCCCCACCCGCACCCTCCCCGGCGAGGGGGCTCGGCAATGCGCCCGCCCTGCAAGGACCGACACCTTATGAGGCGTGAGGAGGGCGTGTGACCGACCTCTCAACACCCTGAGCCTGCCCTGTTTCACAGACATCCCCGTCGACATTGCTCCCTCTCTGGTCACCTCAGTGTTTCTGGCGGCCTGTTCTCCGCCTCCTGGGCGCCCCCCGCGAACTCTGGCAGGGCGATGACGCGCTTGACGTACTCGCCCACGTGCGTCAGAAACACCCCGTAGAAGTCCTTCAGGCTTCCCCGCCTCGTCACCCGCACCTGCGTCCCGGCGTCCACCTCCAGGCTCAGCTCCACCTGCGTGCACGGCCGCATGCCATGGGGTGACCCACGTCCCACAAACTGACTTCAGGCAATGTGAACCGACACACCTGACCACTCATGCGCTCCCAGCAGGCAGACAGCACCAGACATTGTGCACACTTCAGCAACCAGGCTAGTCTAAGCTCATGCACAAGCTCTGAAGCCAGCCGCGTCACTTGCTTGCTCGGACCTGTGAGTCGGGCCCCACCAGGGCGGTGACTTGAGCGGCGGCCTCTGCCACCTGCCGCAAGTGGATGGGCGCCGACAAGGAACCGCGCATGCCTCGGGCGGCTGCGTAGATCACGCACACCGCCACGGGCCACACGCCCCTCCCGTGGAACAGATGCGAGTGCTCGTGGGCGACCTCCTGACTCAGGCTGCCGGCCAGGCGCAGGAAACGCGCTGCCGAGTCCGCTGCCTCCTCCATCACCTGGGGGACAGCATGCACTCGCAGCACGGTTGTGTCTGTTCGCGCCACATACTCACAGAGGGCAGAGGCCAAATGGCGTAACGCTGGGACCCGTGAGGTAGGTCTCCACGACGTGGGGGCATGGTGCACGCAAGGCTGGTTACATTCATGTAATTCGCGACCGCCTGTCTTACCAGGCGAGTGCCCAAGGCAGCCACGGCGTCGTTTAGCGCTTGGGCCATGTCACGGTGTGCGGCGGCGATGAGGCGGCAGTCCCCTTGGGCCAGGCACGCGCCGCCGCCCTGCAGAATAGCTGTGAAAGTGTCGGCGCCGTTGCACCAGAGGAAGTGCTCCGTGATGAGGCTCTTGAGGGTGGCAACGGTGCTCTTGACGACGGGCGGGGCTCCGAGCGCGCCGCCGGAGAGGAGCTCGTCCAGAACGTAGGCCGCGAAGAGCACGGCGAGCGGATAGCTGCTCGCGATGGACGCGTGCGTGAGGTCTCCGTCCTCCTGGGCGCCCTCCAGCAGCATGCGGGACAGCGTTGCGGGCGTCTCCAGGACCGCAGCGGACGTGAGGCAGCAGGCTTCGACGAAGCTGAGCGGGAAGAGACCTTCATCGCGCTCTCCTGCAGGACGTGGGTGGTGGAGCAGGCCGTCGGCGGTGGAGGGCAGGGGCGGACAGGTTCACACTGAGCAGCCCTCACCGGCGGCGTACGGGACGCTTTCCTCCAACAAGACCTCAGTCATCGCCTTAAGAGCCCCTTTTGCTGATGGGCTCGCGGTGTTGCCCGACCGCTCGATCAGCGCGTCCAGCGTTTGGTCCTGCAGCAGGCGTCGGCGATGTGACCCGTGATGCGGGCGCGGAGGGAGTATCGTGCAGCCTATGCCGCACCATGTGACTCGCCATCGAGTTAAGGACTCTTGCAGTGTACGCGGGCCGCCCACGACGCCCCGCTTCGCGGCCTTTGAGGGCCGAGTAGAGCGCGTCCCGCGGCACCCGTTCGTGGCTCGCCGTGAACTCGCTGAGCCAACATGCAAGTTCATTTTCGTCGCAATTGGAGTCTCGCATGGTCGAGCAGCTGCGAGAGCCCCTCAAGTGAGAGGACCCGAGTTGGACCTGGGATGCAGGCACCAAGCACGACTCCAGGCTCGGTGACGTGTACGTGGCAGCAAAAGGATGACCTCAGCGCGTCGACAGCCGCAGTGATAGCAGCGATGAAAAGGACGTGCACACTGCAGTCAGGCGCGCAAGCGACATTTTGGCGCAGGTGCGGCCGCCTCCCGATCACAACGGGCTGCCCGCGTATGCTCTTGCCGGTCCAGCTCCTCTGATCCATCGCGCCCTTCAGCTGCCGGCGCGCGCAGCATGGGGCCGCGGATCTGCTTCACCGACCTCGATGGCACGCTCGCTCACCTCGAGGGCGAGGTGCATGAACTCGGGACGGTCAGATATGGGGCAGGGGACCAGAGCAGGTGAGGCATGGGAAAGGACCGGGCGAAGTCACTCGGTCTGCTTGCGTCGCTGCATATGACGCGAAGCGAGATGAATGCGCACCGCAGACCGTTCGTGCGGGAAGTGGAGTTCACGGACAAGGAGACAGGTACCAAGCATCGGCTCATCCGCCTCCTCCCGACGCCCAGGCGAGCCTCGGTTGGGATGCGCCTTGTCCACCGCGCTCCAAGGACGGCAGAGCCGGATTCTATGACCCGAAAGTACATCATTCGTACTTTCGCTATCCCTAGGGCTGAGCGCGGACCTGCCCCTTCGCCGAACACGCGCGGGCCTCAGGCATGTGGCTGGCCGTGCGCACAGGGGCACGGTGAGCTATGTCTCGGTCAAGACGCTCGAGCGACTGGAGCGGTTGAGGGCCTCGGGCGTCGTGCTGGTCCTGGTCACAGCGGCGAGGCTCGGCACGCTCGCCGCGCGGCTCCATGGGCTGCCAGTGGCCGACGCGTACCTCATCGAGAGTGGGGGCCGCATCCTGCACTTCGACACGGAGGGTTCGCCGCCGCTGGGTGCCGCCCCGCTGCGGGAGGACATGGAGTGGCGCGCGCGGTTCGAGAGGCACGCCGGGCTGCACTTCGAGGAGCAGACGCCACCCGCCGAGCGCTCGGGGCTCGTCTGGGACTGCTACCGCAGGCTGGCCGGCCGGCCCGGGGTGACTATCGACGCGGGTTACACGACCACGTTCCGGGTGAAGGGCGCCCCGGAGGATCTGGAGCGCATCGCTGCGGAGGTCGCGAGCGTGGGTGGTGAGGAGGACGCGCTGCAGTGCTTCTACAACCTGGGCATGCTGGACGTCATGCCGCGAGGGAGCGGCAAGGTCAACGCGGCGCGGTACGTCATGGAGCGGCTCGGGGCACGCCCGGAGGACTGCGTGATGCTTTGCGACGACCAGAACGACTTGCAGCTGGCCGAGTACGTCGGGCGCGCGTTCGTGCCCACCATCGCACACCCTGCGGTCGAAGCCGCCGCGCGCGCTCGACCGGACCATTATCTTTTAGCCCGGGTGAGTCTCCTTGACCATGCGCTGCGTCGTTGTTGCCTTTCAGGGTTGTCACCTCACTGGTGGCACTGCCCGTAGATGGGCCTGAAGCTGCCTGGGAGACAGCCCGCCTGACCTGCCCCCGCAGGACATTAAAGACGCGGCATGGAACCCCTCCGGACGCGTGCGGGGCACTATGGCCACGGACTTGGTTCTGGCAGAGGTCCTGCGCCACTTCGGCGTGTCAGAAACATAGGGAAGGACCTGACGTCGTCCGCGTCACCCCACGCGTTCCTCTACCCATCGCTGCTGTTCCTACACAATGGCACGCGCAGTTGACAAGAGTCACGAGCGCCGTCGTCGGACGGCGCAAACTTGAAGTGGCCCTGCCGTCTGCCAGATAGCTGTTGCTTGTCTGTACAACATGAGCTGGGTTGCTGATAAGGCATTCAACGTTTACTGGTGCCCGGCAGATGCTAGAGCACTCGAGCGCCACATCCGACAAACCAGACGTGGCGCGAGGGAAGTGAGGGGTGGCGCGGGAGTGGCAAGAGGGGGCGTGCGCAAAGGACCTACGCGTGCAACGGTGAGAAGGTGGGGGTACCAGCACAGAACCTGCTATAGCGAAGGCAGGCATGCCCAGCCGCCCAAGCCGGTCAGGCGGCATGGGATGGGCCGGACGCTCTCTATGTAGCTGGGGTGGGGGACAGGGCGAGCCAAAGCCTTTGGACTTGCGTTCTCGAGCTCCCTCGGTGTGGCCTGTCATGAGCCAGTGAGGTTACGCAGTTTCGCTCTCTGCCAAGGTGCGGGGGGGTATCTGGGGGACGGCCGGGACGACCGTGGCGGCCACCCCCGGCTCCGCCCTCTCGGGCATGTCCGCCAGGAGCGGGTACGCCCTGGCCGTGAGGACGCCAAGGTAGTGGAGGAGCTGGATGCGGTGGCCAGGCTCGAACGACACCCCGCGCAGGCTCTCGAGCATGGCGGACGCCCCCTTGGGCGACGCAGCCTGCCCGGCGTCCTGCCCGGTGTCCGACAGGGCCCTCGGCCGCGGGCCGCCCTGCAGCATGACGTGGAGCGCCCCCGCCGCCTGCACGTAGCGCATGGCTGCCTCGCGCGTATCGCCCATCAGCTCCGCCACCGCCCCGGCCCGGCCCGCCTGGATGGCCGTCGTGTAGAGCGCCTGGGGATGCGGTGGTGGCCAGCGGAGTCATGTCACATACGGCTGGACTGGTAGCGCACGATCCATGCCTATCACGTGATGTGACTGGCCGCCCCAGCCTCGCCCATCCTCGCCTGCGCTGCGTCCGGCAGTGTCTCTGGCTCGGGAATGCCCTCCGCTTGCACGCGGAGACGGACTGCGTCCACCGACTGCACCACGGCCTGCATGCCGCCACGCAGCACGGGCTCCACCAGAGCCGCCTCCTTGCAGACCTCCGAGTCCTGGACACAGGGACGCAGATGGTGGAAATCGAACGTATTCCCACGCAGGCAGGGCAGCGAGGCACAAGAAGCGGATCTGTTGCCGACAAGTACTCCTATGCTGACTGTCAGCGGCACATGCTCGGCATCGTCGCAAAGAGTGCACATGTGGCGATGCGCATGCTTTGTCCCGCGTCGCAAGGGCACTTGCCTGGACGCCGGCAACGCCCCGGAGGATGTTCTGCGCAAACACGTGACCCTCCTCCAAGATCGACAGGCAGAGGAGCATGAGGGACTGCAGTGAGGGAGTGGAGACGGCATCCTCAGCGTGGCCGGCCAGCCCCGATGGGCCGCATAAGATAATTCATCAGCAGCACAGCCTGGTTGGCATTGATGTAAGGTATGATAATGCAAAAGGCGAACCACTATGAATAAACCACCCACCAGGGCGTCGAACCACTGCCCCTGCGCCGCCACGTCCCGCGCGCACTCCCACACCGCCCCAGCCGAGCACTGGTGGTTGTGGAGCCGGGCAGCCGGGTGCGCGTGCTCCAGCCCCTCCTCCACGGCGATGGGCAGCTGAAGTAACGTGGAGGGCTCGGACAGGTGCCCGGGCAGGCCATCGAGCATCACCCGGCGCATACGGCCCACGCCGTGGTCCTGCGCCGCGACCGACTCCGCGGCCTGCCCTGACTCAGGGGCCTCCGGGCCGCGGTCGACGGGCAGCCCGTCCACGATGACGTAGCCCCCGCCCAGCAGGCCGCCCTCGCTGGCCCCGAGGGAGTCCCCCGGCTGCCGCTGCCGCGCGCCCTCGTCGACGCGGCGCGACAGCCTCTCGCGGTGGTCCCGGATGTCCTGCTGGCTCGGCCGCACGTGGGTGGCCTCGCGGGAGAGCTTGGTGCAGTCGAGCTGCCTGGCCACGTCTCTTATCTCCGCCTGAAGCACCGAGTCCGTGAGGGCCTCCCCCGACGCCCCTTCCATGAAAGTGCCCGAGGACGCGTCGTCGCCGCTCTGGGACCCGGAGCTGAGAAAGGGGTGCCCGAAGAACTCCGCCCAAGACAGTCGGTCCTGGGGCCGCCTCCGCAGCAGGCGAAGGATGAGGTCCTGGCACATGGGGCTGAGTCGGGTCGCAGCGCGCTCCGGGATGCGCACGGGCGCCTTCTCAATGTTCTGGAGCAGGTGCACGGGGTTCTGGCCCGTAAAGGGAGGCCGCCCGCACACCATCTCGAACAGGATTGTGCCCACGCTCCACAGGTCGGCGCTGGCGTCGTAACGCTGGAAGCGCTGCGGGTAGGGGTGAGAGGCAAACGCACATGGAGCTGACTGGATAGTCAACGACCCGCATAATGCTTCTCGACCGACTCGCGCGTCGCGACAGCCTCCCACCGCCGCGCCGCAAGTGGACATCCCACGGTCATACGGCGCGCAACTGCATTTCACGCGTTGCTAATCCATCGTGTGCGATCGCGGCGTCGCCTCACCAGGATCTCTGGTGCCATGTACAGTGGCGACCCACACAGCGTGTTGGCCATGGCCTGGCTCTGCAGCTCCCGGACGAAGCCGAAATCAGCAATCTGCAAACGCGGCAATCCAAAGCGTGCTCTGCGCCTCGCTGCACACGCGCTCGCCCCTGCGTGGCCTGACACTCGACACCCCGACCGCAAGCGCTCGTCTCGCCGCATCCAGCAGCAGGCGCCGGGGCTTCTGGCCTCACCTTGAGCTGCAGCTGGTCATGCTTGGACGCCAGCAGCAGGTTCTGCGGCTTGAGGTCACGATGGATGAGGTCGGCCTCCCGGAGGGCGCGGAGGCCGGCCGCCAGCTGCTGGAAGAAGTACAGGGCCTCCTTCTCCGGGAGAGGCCCGCGCGTGCGGATGAGCTGACTCAGGTCCCCCGCCGAGCAGAACTCGAGGATGAGGAAGAGGCGGTCCTGGCGACGACAGAGGTCCAGGAGCGCCACCACGTTCGGGTGGCGGATGCGCTTCAGGACCGACACCTCGGACTCCAGGCTCTGGAAGCGGGGCAAAGCAACAGGACGCCATGGGCTATCGCTGTGACATGGCGGGGCGGTCGCGCGGCTGGGGAGTGTGGAAAAGATGCCAGCATGGTGCTCCAGCTCACCTGCCGTAACTTGGCGTCGAGTCGGCCCAGCGGAATCTCCTTTACTGCGGCTTCCTGCCCCGTCGCGAGGTTGCGGGCGTACCACACGACGCTGAAGGACCCAATGCCGATCTGCTGGCCCAGCTCCCAGTCCCCCACCATCCGGGTGCTTCCTGCGCGTCGGCGGGGAGCCAGGGCAATGGTGACGAGGCGCGTCGCCACGGACGAGGCCATGCAGGCGGCCAGGCGGCCCGCAGGCGCCAATTGCAGCACGCACCTGAAGCGCCATGGGCGCCCTGCTGCCGCTCGATCGTCTCCTGCTCGACCGACATCCGCGACCCGTTGCCAGGAGTACAGACGCACGGGAAGCGCGCCGTCCGCGACCCCACCGACCGCCCGGCCCCGGCAATTGGCCCCCGTGACCGGGGCCACCCTTTTGAAGGCCGGCGCGGGAAATTGGCCTGCGTCGAGGACCCAGTGGATGGAGATTCGGACATACAATGCGGCCATATCAAAGCGGGGGCTCGGGGAGCGGCCGACAGTCCCCCGTCGACACGATGATGCACCCGGGGGAACTTGCCACCCGCAGGCCGCCGCGACGCGTCGAGCGAGAAAAGCGCGCGCCTCGTGGCAGATTTGCTCGTACAGAGCACAGGGTTGGCGCTTTTGTCAAGGCCCGAGCGCGGTGGGAGTCGGTGCCCATGGCGCGATGGTGCGCGGGAGCCACGACGGCCTCTGCCGCGCGACCATGGCCGCGCAGGGCTAGAGACGCGCGCACCTGACCGGAACGGCTTCGTCGAGGCCAAAAAGTCTCGCCTTGGCAACGACAGGCCCCCCTCGGGGCGCTCGCTTCGTCTTCTCGGTTTTGTTCGACCGGCCGGTGCCAAACTCTCGTTCCGACGCAATGGCTGCCGACGAGGGGTGCTGTTGCTCCTGCAGAAGGCCCCGCGCAAACTTGATTTTGTGAATGTCGTTTCTGGCGTACGACAGACGAGCCGCAGAACGGCGCAGATGCCGGCATTTGTCCTTTATATCAGTTAAAGGGTTAGGCCGACTTCATTGTTTGCTGTCCACCCCGCGTGCCCGAGCCTGTCTCGTCGTCCCCGCGGCTTCGGACGCAGTTGGGGCCGGGAGGCGGCGCGGTGGCGCTCGAAGAGATGTCGGGGGTGGAGGACGTGGCGTCGGGCAGGCCACCGCCCACTCCCCCCCAGCCAATTCGGGGCGCGGACTCGCGGCCGGGCGGGACGCCGAGCGCGAGCCCGTCAGTCTCTGGAACTTCCGCAGGCGAGCAATGTGGTGGCACTGAAAGCGCTGGCTCCACGGCGGAAGAGGGATTTTCCGCGTCGCGCCCATGGGCATGCGCAGTAGGCTCTCTCCCAAATTTGTCGCCCTGATCGCGTCAGCCGGCCCGCCCGATCCCTCAAAGGACACATTGCCGTTTTTCCGTGCCTCGCAGGCCCTCCGGGACGGCCGCCCAGCTTAAAATCTCAGCGCCGGTCCTCCGCTTCGCAAATGGTGAGCTTGCAGTTCATGGATTTACCGCGCCCCGCCGTTTTCGGTCTGGCAGCCTGCAAGCAGCGAAGGGGAGCGGACCCAGGAGCGGGCCCGGGTCCCTCCGCAGATGGGCGACGCGATGCTCGTGCGTGGACACTCGGACCCCCTTGCGCCCACGTACATCGCCAAGCGGATGGACGAGCTGACCCGTCCGAAGTCTCAGGTGACCATGGAATCGAATGCAATGCTCGCTGGCTCTACAGGGCTCGATCTCGCACGCCAGGGTGCCGCCTCACTCACCAGGATTCGCACGCCAGGGTGCCGCCTCACTCTCACCACACTGTTGCCTTCTGCAGCAGGGCACTGGGACGCCCCCCCGCGGCCATTCGAAGAATACGTCCGTCGGCGACGAGTCCGCGGCGTGGGCCGGCGTGGCGACGCGATCGGGCCCCGCCTCCGAGTCGACGAGGTCGTCCGCGCAAGCGAGCGACGTGAGCGCGGGCCTGGAGCCGGCGCGCGGCCCCCGAAGCAGCAGCGCGGACGGCGACGCGCCGCTGGACATCCGGAGCGTGGGGAGCGAGGAGAGCGACGCTGGGAATGGTTTGTCGGATGACGCCGTCCCCGCCGCCCACGTCCCCCTCGTGTTCAATGGACCGGCGGGACCGGGGCATGCCGCGGGCGGTACCGGCCTCGCGGCCGCGCGAATGTTTGTGGTGGACGCGGTGGTGCAGTCACGCGCGGGGCACCGCTCCATGGTCAGCCTGGTGGGGTCCATCCTCGAGACGGACCACGTCGCCTTGCCGGGACTCGCGCTGGAGGAGGCGTGCGCCCCGGCCGCGCCCGTGGAGGGCCGCTACGCCGAGAACGTGGACCGCGGGTTTCCCGACGCCTCGACGAGTGGCCCTGGCTCGGCTGCGGGGGCGGCGCGCGTTCGCGTGGTGCGGGGCGGGGTGCGCCTGACGGTGCGCTATGAGCCGCCGAGCCCCAAGTTCCGGCAGAAGAACCCAGGGATGGTTTCCTTCCGCGTGGCTGTGTCAGAGCAGCCCGCCCAGGAGTCAGAGTCCTCCGAGTCAACTGCCTTCCTGGTGCGTGCTACAGAGACACGCTTGCGCATGTGCTGCTTCAGGTGTCAGGTGTGTGAGGGGGCTGTTGACGGTCGCGCAGGCGCCCATCGCCACGCGCTGTGCGTGTGAGCCTCCCGCACTCAGCTGGGGGTAGCGATGCGTTTTGAGAAATGGCATCTCGCGCATATGGCCGTCCTTTCTCACTTTGTGTCGCAGTACTCGATGCGAGGGATGAGCGGGACGGCATGGCACGACCCGGACCTGAGAGTGCTGGTGTGGGACCGGCTGGCGCTGTTGTTCCGGGACAGGAAGAGCGAGGACGTGTTCGTGAAGATTGTGGGGAACACCGTTGCCATTAAGCAGATGGGCGGTGGTGCCGAGGTGGGGGCCATTCGCAACTCTGATTCAGGCGATGCACACTGGGACGCTTGTCTGTCGGATTCAATTCCCGCGCATGTGTCTGCTTCGCAGTGGGCCCGCGTGGCGCGTTTGGCACCCAAGGCTGCGATCTGTGGGCCCTCGTGGGTGGCGGAGGACCCAGGGGACGGCGGCTGGGTCGGGGCGGTGTGCCGCGCGGTGTCAGACTGGCGTTTCATGGGCGCCGTCGTGACCGTGGGGGCGTTTGTCGCCGTCACTGCGCTGGACCGGCGCAGCGGCCGCGGCGCGCTGTCCGGCGTGCGACGGTGGGCCGCGTCCTTTGTCCAAGCGCTCACGGGATGACGCACATAGCATATAGGAAGTTGTCACTAGTTATATCTCTGCTCTCATTGACTCTAACTGGCTCATCTCCGCCCACTATCATTCAGTTGTGCAACAGATGAAGAGAGGTAGAGCTAGACTGGGCTCAGCATATTGCATGGCCAAGAAGGCCTAATCTTCCTCCTCCTCTGCCTCTCCCTCTTCCAGTCCCTCCATGCGAGTGACGATGTCTTCCGGATCCAAATGCAGCTCCAGCTTGACGTTGATCGTGGCCAGGACCTCTTCGTTGTGACGCGGGTCTTCCAGAGCCATTCGGACGCCTGCAAGCGCACATGTGGCTGTTTACAACACCGTGAAAACGACCAGGACATGGACAGTCTCTGGCTGTTGAGCTGTCGGGATGCGATGGGCCTCCCATGGTGAGGCATGTGGTGGGTGCAAGGGGTGCAAGCTTGCAACCATGAGCGGCGCACTGCGTGCCGTCACCTCGGTCGTCAAAGAGCCTGGGATAGGGTTTGAGATGCACCGTACTGACGCTCTCAAGCGCCCCACCCGCCCCCGCGTCCAGCAGCTGCACAAACGCGCACCGGGTGTCACCCAGCACCCTGGGGTCCCACGTCTCCTTCGGCAGCGGCTCGAGCGGCTCTGGCTCCGGCACCTGCGCGGGACGGCGACGCTTGCTCTCCAGTCCATCCGACCGACGCCCCTCACCACCGCCAGTGAGTAGTGCATCGCCAAGCGCAAACAGTGTCATAGGGACAGGAACAATGCCCGCGCACCGTGACAGCTCAGCGACAAACGGCACACGGCCTCACCTCGACAGGAGCACCCTTGCCAGTCGCAGCAGGCGGCGGTGCGGGGACCTCCGGGGGCGGTGGGGCCTCCCGCCACTGCTCCCAGAGACGCACGCGCACTCCGGTCCTGACGACATCTCGCAGCGTCACTCCTATTGGCACCACCGCCTCCCAGTGGGCCTCCCCAGCCTCCCCCTCCCCGTCTGCCCCGGCCGCGTCTGCTGGCAACGTCGCCCCTGGGACTGGCACCGTCAGCCTCCTGGTGACGAGCAGGCTCTGCGGCCCTTCCAAGATGTTATGCACGTCGACCCACAAGTCGCAGGAAGCGGCGCCGCGGGGGGCACGCGACGCGAAGTCGGGGACCGGGCGCAGCTTGTAACAAGACAGGCGCACCCCCATCTGGGGGGACCTCGAGTCCCCTTGGGGCTGCGGGGACGAGGCGGGTGGGCATGCGGGTGGAACCGACACATGGAGGGACGTCACAAAACATGTACGGGCAGTCTGGGTCGTTTGCCTGACCATGGCAGTGGGCAGCATATGCAAAGTGGCTGGCCCCGTGCCGCTCACGCACCCCGAGAGAGGACAGGATTCGATCCAGCGACGATCCTGCGGCAGACTTGCCCTTAGGCTTGATGCTGAGGCGCTTGCCGGCGGGGAAGGCGGAGGGCGTGCTGCGCATGGCACGGGGCCCGAGGGTCACGGCGCCTGGGCCGCGCTGGGCCTGCATTGGGGGAGGCAGGATTAGAGCGAGTCGGGTATCAGATGCCGCCAGCGGTCGACGTTGCCAGAATGCGTCGGTCCCATGCTCTTTCTAAGGGGAACATGGAAACCATTCACCTCGACCTCGAAGCCGTCGAGTAGCAGGAGGCGCGGGAGCGTTTTGACGGTGGCGTTGCGGTAGTCCAGGTGAAGCGACAGGGGGTTGCCCCGCAGCGACAGCATCACCAGGCTGGGGAGGGTCGCGAGCGTGGCCAGCGTCCCGTGCAGGTCGCAGAGGTCGTTGTGGCTGAGGTCGAGGGACATGATGCTGCGAGGGGAGATCCGAGGAATGTAACTGCACATGGGCCAGCATGATGGTGCCAACGGTGTGTGCCAGGGAGCAAGTTGACCGCTGGGCACGGGAAGTACCAATACTGGTGGCATCCAGCCATGCGCATGTAGCTTTGCCACCGTTCCCGCACCTGTGCTTGCCGAACCAGGGCCCGACCTCGAGGGTCTTAATGCGGTTGAAGCCGAGGCCAGCGTGCATGAGTTGCGTGCACTTGAAGACGGGAGTGGGGTCCGAGATTAAGTTCGCTCCCAGGCAGAGGTGCTTCAGCGCCGGCATGGCCAGCAGGCCCACGGGAGCATGCGTCAGCGCATTCCCCACTGCGTGGATGGCAGGAAGTAAGTGAGGACGCCGGTTGCAAGTCTCTGTTGTGCTCTGAAACGCGAGGCTCAGAGGCTGCGAGGGCGGCGAGCGGTAACCGAGAGAGACGCGCTCGAGGGATTCGGGCCCCACGTCGGTCGTCGGCACGTCTCGGATGCTGTTGTTGTTGAGGGACAGCTCCGTCAGGTGCGTCAGGGCCAAGAGACCATTCGGCCAGTGGTCCAGCTCCGTGTCGTCCAGACTCAGCGCAGGTATCTTGAACTGCGGGCGCGAAAGGACGGAATCCCGGTGTGCCATTGCGATGGAGGCACCGCAGCGCATCTACCGGGGGCCGCTGTGCACCTTCTCGCACTCCTCAAATGACGTGCACCTCTCTTCCTCGTCATCTTTCTGCAGGTTGCTTTTCCGGGGCGTCTGCGAGCGCGAGCGGGGTCGAACAGAGTGCGCATGCATGTGTCCCAATCCGATGCGCGCACACGAGTCATTCGATGTGCAACTCACCAGCTTGTGCGAGACGGCATTTGACCGAGTCGACCGCAGGCGCTGCATGGCAGCGCGGCGATCTCAACTAAGCGCATTCAGTGCGATGGACCCCGGGAGGGAAGCGAGGGGCGTACAAGGCGAATGGGGCGGCGTTTCTACGTGTGCCAGCTGGAGTGAGTGCACATGACTTAGAAGCACGCTAGGCTCTGCGTCCGGTTGGCGAGACTGCGCACAGGGCTAAAAAAGCGCACTCAGGGCACTGGCAGGGTTTTCAGGCGCCTCGATGGGATATTCTGTGCTGGTCGGTCAGCAGTCCACTAGTACCGACGAGGGAGGGTGCGCGCTTTGGTCGGTTCCTTGTCGTGAGGTTGGGCTGCCCGCGACTGCACGCCCTCCTCGGCGCCCTTTGATGGGGACCTGCGCATGATGTCGATGCCCTGTGCCAAATCGCATGCGTGCGGGGCATCCGTCCCCGCGAGGCCCGTGAAGAGCAAGGCCGTGACGCTGGGGGGCCCAAACTCGACGCGCGTCCAGTTCGATGGCGCCCGGCGATTCTGGGCTAGCGAAAGGTGAATGTCGTGACGGCCTGCATCCGCCGCTGGGCACGAATATCTTCTCCTTGCCTTTATCAAGAGCATTGCGCGCCGACGCGTCAATGGCGAGGGCCTTGACGCTGGCGATGTCACGCGATAAGTTCATGGCATGCCGTCGCACGAGGCAACGGCGGGGACGGGGCCTTGGGCACGCTGGCAGGGCGTGATATCTCTTCCGCACGCCTAGCGTTTGTTTTGGCGTGGGAACGCTTTCCCAGAGCCTGCGCGTCGCAGCGACGCCAGATACACATCCCAAGTAGGACGCGCTGGTGCCCACCTTGCCTCGCAGGAGCGGCCGCGTCTGCCCGCACCGCGCGAGTGCCAAGCGCTCGTCCCGCGAGTACTGCGCCGCCAGTTCCGTCTCGCTAGACACCTCCACGAAGGGCACGGGAAGCGAGGTGCGGGGACAGTAGCAAGCGACGGCAAGGGATGGGTCTCGCGGGCAGAATGGGGCATCCCACATCCACGGCCGGCCCGTGCTGCCACTACCTCCCCGCCTCTCTCCTGCAGGCGCAACCCACCCGGATTACGGCGAGGAGCTCACCCGGATCGAGGGGCACGTCGAGCGCCCCTCCCGGGCCCGCCGTGGAGGAGTGCCTTGGGCGACTCGCGTCCCTCCCCGCGACAGCCGTCCCGGCCGACGTGGTGGCCATCCTGCGCGACCTCGCCGCTGCCTGTGAGAGCGCCTCCATCACAGCTTTGTCGGGGACCGCGACCCGGGCCGCCGCGTCGGACGGCGCTGGGGCAGCGGCGACAGTTGCTCCAGCGGCCTCTGCGCCAGCCGCGACCTCCAATGGCGACAGCGATCCGACCACTCATGCGTCGGTCTCCGACTGGACGCTTGAGTGGGACGCGGCCGAGTCGGATGCCACTCCCGAAGCCGAGGCACGCGCCGCTTCGCCGTCGCCCTCCCCAGACGCCGCCCGCGCCGCCGCCGCGCGCGCGGTGCGCAGTTGCGCAGACGGCAGCCCTCCCGGCGTCTCGTGGACGGCCTGGTCTTTGCCGGAAATCTCCGGCCTCCTCGCTGCGCTGGTTGGCATCGGGTACCAGGCCGGCCCGGAGCTCCGCGGCCTGATGGACCGGGCAACGTCGCTCGTCGCGGTCGCTGACGTCGACGAAGCCATCACGGCGCTCTACTGGCTTACGAAGCTGGAGATGGACGCGCAGGACTTGGCGCAGCGTGTGGCGGAGCAGATCCCCGACGTGGCGGCCCTGAGGTGAGGTTTCCGGACGCTTGATGATCGCCTGTCGTCGTCGCCGTCGCACCCCCGTCGACTGTCCTGTGAATGCCCGGTCCTCCTGGACTGGGATTCGTGCACCGACTCATTCACCGTGCCCCTTGCAGTCCCTCGGTCATGCACCGGCTCTTCTGGACCCTCGCTGCGCGCGGCGCGACGCTCCCGGCGGCGACGGAGGGAGCCGTGGTTGAGGCGGCGGTGGCGGCGGGAGAGGCTTTGGAAGGGGACGACCTGGCTGAGGTCCTCTGGGCACTGGGGCGGTACGCGTCGCCGGACCCCGAGGCTGCCGGGGCGCGGCTGGCGAGCTTGGAGGCCGTGGTGGCGCGGCGCCTGGACGGCATGGGCCCGGCGGCGCTGGCGATGGTGGCCCAGGCTTACGGGGCGGTGCGGCCAGTACCCGCTGCGGCGATGGGGCGCGTAGCGGCGCACGTGCGCGCGGGGCTGCCGGCCTTCGGGTTCGGCGACGTCCTTCGCGTGCTCTACGCCTTCCTGGCGGCGGGCATCACGGACGAGGCTCTGCTTCGCGACGTGGACGCCTGGCTGGAGGAGCGGATGGCGCGCATCCCGCCCCAGGGTCTCACGGCGGCGCTGTGGGCCTATGCGCGGATGGGGCACGCCCCGCGGCCGCTCCTGCAGGCGAGGGCCGCTGGCAGGCTGCAGCGGTATAGGCGGTGCAGCGATGCAGGGTGCAGCGAGGGGCGCAGCTGGGGTCTGGCTGGCTGCGCATGAGCGGGCAGGGATTCAGTGGCATCGATGTCACTTACTAGCAGATGTCATCATCATGCAACCACTATGCTTTTCGTGCCCCGTTCGCAGCTGGCGGCGGACATTGCGTGCAATCGCATGGGTGACTTCTCGCCTTCCCAGCTCTCGCGGCTCCTGTGGTGCTACGCCACGCTGCGCGTCTGCCATGTGGACCTCATGAAGGCAGGCGAGTGGCTGGAGTGTTATACACATCCGGTCTCACAGCACAATTAGCCAACTCACGGTTTAGGATCCACATGCCCTCACGCGCCATCCCATCCCATGCGATGAGGTGCCATCCCAAGATTAACGCTTTGCAAACCAGCCAGGACGCCTGATGCCTTTCATCGCCTCGCGCGCCCGCAGCGTGCGAGTCTGCCCAGGAGCGCATTGACACCCTGGACGCCAAGTCCCTGGCCAACATTCTCTGGGCATGCGCGGCCCTGTCCTGGGAGCACAAGCCCATGTTGGCGGCGGCGGCGCGCCGGGCGGCGGCCCTGGCGGAAGAGATGGGCACCCAGGCCATGTCCATCGCCATGTGGAGCTTCGCCAAGCTGAGGTTCTACCCGGAGGCGTTCGCGGCTGCCGCGGCCGACGCCGCATGCACGCGCCTGGGGGCATTCGAGCCACAGGTGGGTGGCTTGTGGGATCCTCGACAAAGCCATAGCGCGTCACTGGCATGCTGTGCGAGTACTATGCCAGTGTGCCTGGCCATGGTCATCCCATGGCCCCGTTTCCCGATCTCCCTCCCATTGCGGCTGTACCACACAACACCCATAACCCCTGTCCTGTCTCTGGCTCCGTCGCAGGGCTTGAGCATGCTGCTGTGGGCCTACGCCACGCTGGGGCGTCACCCGGGCAAGCTGCTGTGGGCATCTGCGGCAGAGGTGGCGCGCCAGCTCCCGCAGATGGAGGCACAGCACGTGGCGAACGTGATGTGGGTGTACGCGACCCTGGGACACCAGCCGGGGAAGCTCATGCAGGAGGCGGGGGACGAGGCGGCGTCGCGCTTGTCGGAGATGAAACCACAGGAGGTGAGCACAAGGCTCTCGCAACACACAGGGTCGTCGCTTACATAAGACAAGGTGAGGTGCGACGAGGTGAGGTGGGTTCTATGCATACAAGCCCCGAACCATGAGCTTGCTTTTGCGAGACGGATTGCAGCCCTCGTCAAGCGCTCGGCACCCACGCTCCGCCCTCCGTCGACACCACCCCGGCCGTGGCCCCCCAGGTGCTGATGGTGGCCTGGTCTTTCGCCAAGCTCAAGTACGTGCACAAGGGCCTTTTGGACGCCATCCGGGGAGACCTAGCCGTGCGGGCAGGGGCCTTCCCCGCCCCCGAGCTGACGGGCGTCATGTACGCGTTTGCGCGCCTCAAGCAGAGCATGCCCGCCAGCACCCTGCGGGTGTGCGCGGACGTCCTCACGGTTTCCATCGCCGACCTGCCGCCCCACGAGGTGTCGGTCACGGTGTGGTCCATGGCTAAGATGGGCCACCTCCACGCGCCCCTGATGCAGGCGGCAGCGGAGACGGTCTATGCCAGGCGAGTGCCAGCGAGGGAGCCCGCAGTCAGCGGGGGCGTGCGAGTGCGGGTGCGTATACAGCAGTGCACATGTCGGCAGCACGGATGGATCGTCGAAGTGCGCAACGGTCAGACTGTTTGACCCCTCTTGCTCCCGCAGGTGCCAGATCTTCAATCCCCGCCAGCTGACGATGCTGGCGTGGGCGTTCGCGGCGCTGCGGTACCACCCCGGCCGGACGCTGCAGGCGATGCAGTCGGTGGCGTGCCAGCGCCTCATCAACGCGAGGCCCTTCGAGGTCACCACGCTTCTGTGGGCTTTCTCCTCTCTGGGGGAGGAGCCACTCGATCTCCTGGACGCCATCGCCTCCACGCCAGAGGTCCTGCAGGTGCAACGGATGGGATGCGACCACCAAATGTGGTTAGCTGCGTTGGGCTCCAGCGCCCTCGGTTGCATCACTCGGTTGAGTGTGTTGGGAACGGCTCCCAGCCTTCTGGATGCCCTCAGGAGTTCCAGTCGGACCTGCCGCCCAAGAACACGGTGGAGGGCCTCTGGGCGCTGGCTGCCGCAATGCAGTACGACCATCCTCTGTACCAAGTGCTCGCGCGACACGCGGGCCGCGTGCCGCCCAAGTTCGTCTTCCCCAACGAGGTGTGACTCTCTTCTCGCTGCAGCACTACACGAGCCCTTGCTGTTACCCGCCCACGACACTGGCTCGCTCAACTGCGGCCTGCCCTGCCCTCACCTGCAGCTCCTGTCAGACCTGGCCCAGGTGTGCTCCTTGTCCACGTGGGAGTGTCCCACGGGCGAGCCGCCCTTCCCGTCCAAGCTCAAGCGCCTGTCTCTGTACTTGGCGACCAAGCAGGCGCAGGACGCGACGGAGAGCGAGGCGTCGATCAGCGAGGGCGGCATTGGCGACGTGGTGCAGGGCATTGCCAGGGTGTTGGAGCAGGCGAGGAGGGGCGGGTGGCGGGGTGTGAGGAGGGCAGGGGATCGAGAAAGGGACGGGGAGGCCACGAGGGCGACCATACGGGCCGTTGTCTTACGACCCGACCTCTTGTCTTATCGATGCAGGTCGGGCTGAAGCACACGTGCTGGCCCGAGGTGCGCAAGACCCCTGCCCCCGTGCACGTGCTCATTGAGGGGCCGGGGGGGCAGCAGGTGGCGGTGGTGGTGGAGGATGAGGCGCGGGACTACACCCTGGGCCACGCGCAGCGCAGCGGGCGGGCGGCCGTGGCGCAGCGCGTGCTGTGGGGGGCGGGCATGGATGTCGTGCCTATCCGGTGAGTTCTGTCCCAGGCCGACACGTGCGGCAGCGCCGAGCAGGGCTGCGTTGCGTGGCAGTGCGGGAGTCAACGGCTGTCTTAAGCTACCCTGGGCATGTAATGCGTGGGTCTGCTGTGTGGATATCGCGCTGGGCTGCATGCAGCAGGCACCTGCCCTGGCCGTCCTCCGCAGGGCGTCCGAGTGGCGCAAGGTCGTGGCGTCTCAGGAGGACCCCAGGGACTTGCTCTTAGGTCACTTGGAGGACACGGCCCAGGTCAAGGCAGCCGCCACGGCAGCGGGGCTGCAGGTCAACAAGCACAGCTGACCGGGGTCGCTTTCAAGATGGGCTCGCTCTCGAGCCTAGCCGCGGCATCGTGCGTCGCGCTGCGTGCGAAGCCGTGGGTCGCGTTGCTGTTGTCATGGAGCCGCGGCATTGCGCTTTGGCCCAGGCGAAAACACGGGAAATTTCCACGAGAACTCGGATTATGCAGCATTCGTGAAACTCGACAGCATCGCCATCGAAATCGGTCCTAAGTCCTTTGCTGGGTACAAGAAGCGGACTTGGAGCGTCGCACAGCATGGGGTGGCCGCCACAAATGGCCATAGCGCTTGCCCAGGCCTACTCGGCACGGACAAGGGCACTTCTAACTGGACACCTGAGTGTCGGAGCTGCTGGTTACGTCACGCAAAGGCGCTAAATGGAAAGCGAGAGCGCCACACCGTCACTCACGGTGTGGCCGCTTCCTAGGTCCGGGCGTGGACTGTGGTACGCGGGACCGGCAAGATAGACAGGCACATCTGGGGCTAAAAAGGAGGTGACTAGTGCGCACCCTCGCGGGGCTCGGCGACGGAAGTGAGACCCGAGACGGTGCCTGCATGCGGTGGATGCTACACCACACTCCGACGAGCTAACGGAGTGGCGAGGCGCAAGGGCCGTGGGGGCCGCCTGGGGCGCCTGGAAACGGTAGGAACGGCAACAACTCCATGAATCGCCGCATCGACCATGCGCCAAATCGCACAGGGCCGACGGGAGGCATGGTGCTGGAGAGTCCGGGAGGCAATCGGTGGTCGGTACGAAGCCTCACACGTGCCAGCAGGAGAAGAGGCGTCTCAGTGTGGCGGGCCGAGCGAGCTGGGCCGCGTCCGAGATGACGGAGGTCGGGTCGGCGTGGAGGGGCAGGTCCGGGGCGGTGTCGCGAGTCGACGTGACCAGCTCGTGGCAGAAATGGCGCCGGCAGGGCGACGAGGCGTGCGGCAGGGTGTCCTCGGCTTCACGTGGCAGATTGTAGAAGAGCCCCCCGTCGTCTGGCTCACCACACGTGGCCGCGTCGTCCAGGGTCAGTTTGGCGCATGCGGCGTGGAGCTGGATCTCGTCCCAGGAGCGTGCGGCTGCGCAGGTTGAGTGTACAGACAGATCAGATGCTTGACCATCGCACGCGCTGCTCCATCGGTGCGATCGGCAAGGAGAAGCGCCAGGGTACCTGGCTTGTAGGTGCGTGAGGCCGCCCGCTGCGCAGGCTGGACGACCACGGTCATGGCCTTGTGGCAGCCAGTATCCACGGACCGCACGCGCGTGCGGCGTGACTCAGGGGCGTCAGCTGCGAGGGAGGGGGCAGACGGAGAGGGATGGCAGTGCACAGTGGCGGGGCAAGCTCGCAGACCTCGCAGCCACCGAGAAACGCATCCATTCTATCCGCCAATGCAGACGATTGACCGCTACGCATGCTAAATCTTAAGCCCCCCCATTTTGAAGCACCTCGCATGTATCCAGGCCTGGCGACGACGCAAAAGCCGCTCTTTCATCACACGTAGTCCTTCGATGGTCTGGGGTAGCCGTTCCGGGCTCACTTGGGCGAGTTTCTCGTTTGACCTCGAACCACAGCGCGTCTGCGCATCCCCCACCGCGTCGCCCCATGCCAGGAGCATCGTATAAGGGAAGCGACGCCGTTGGGGGACGCGACTTGAGCGGCGAGGCGTTTTCTGGCATCTGCAGCACAATTCGCGTCGGCGTCGGATATGGCCGTTACGCGGCGTACCCGCTTACTCCGCGAAGATGTGGCGGGCTGCGAAGGAATTGCCGCCCGCAGCACCGCCGCATCGCCAGAGAGACCTCGCCTTCCATGGGCGGGGACGCAGGCCAGGGGAGCAGTCTGGGCCCTGAACCTGAAGCGAGCAGCAACCGCAAGCTCATGTCCAAGACATTCGGCAGGTGCTCACAGACTGCGGAGCGTACTCGCGCACTGTGTAGGGCAGATGCTGCCTTGGTCGCACATCGCTTCATTCGCCGCCGAGTCTGCCGCCAGAGCCTCGAATATGCAGGGCGCTCGCTGACAGGAACGATATGGAGTCCCCGCCTGTGGACGCGGGGGCGCCCGCAGCCGGTGGGGGCGCGGGAGGGGGCCTCGCGTCAAGGCTGATGAAAAGCGCGCTCAGCCAGGCGCTTTCGGGGCGGCGGGAGTCCGAGAACAAGGCGCAGGAGGAGGCGACTCGGGCCAGACTCGCGGAGGTGAGGCCCGCCGGGCGGTGTTGCGCTGCTCCTCGTCCTGCGCGGCGTTTGCCGTTGAGAAGCGCTGCCACCGTCGCCCGCAGGAAGCGCTCCGGGGCGCCCAGAGCGAGCTAGAGCAGGTCCGGCAGGAGCTGGAGCGCACACGCGCTGAGCTGGCGACGACGCGCGCCGAGCTCAACGTGGTCCGCAACGACTCGCGCCATCAGCTGCGGCGGGCCGAGCAGAAGCGCGAGATCGCCGAGCGCGTAGCTGCCAAGGAGCTCGGTGAGCGCGCCGGGGCCGCTGCCGCGCGCACGGGCACCCTGCGTGTGTTTGCAGCGCGGCACCGAGTGACTGGCGAAGCACGCTCCCTCGTTTGGGGCGACGCCCGCCTTCTGAGCACAAGATGTTCGAGTCATATTCTCGTCTTGTCTTCGCAGAGAAGGCAAAGGCTGCGATATCGCGCACCCGTGCGGAGGCGGAGCGCGAGCTCATCCGGACCACGCAGGAGCACTTCCGGGAAATCGGGGGGCTGCAGCGGTCGCTCATTGCGGCGTCCGTCACCTCCGTCGCTAACCAGGCGAGCGCGCCGGGGAGGAGCCGCACCACTCTTGCCCTGCGTACAACTGCGCCTGTGCCGCTGCCACTCTCGGGGTTCGCCCGAGCATTGGTCGTCTCCACCTCCGCCTCAATTAACCACGCAGATAAGCGGACTGTCTCGCGAGGCCAGCTGCGCGTCGGTGGCGCCCTCCGCCCCCACCGCATCCAGTTCATGCGAGCCGTCCCGAGCGTCGTCCCACAGAGCCCCCAAAGCCGCCGGTGGGCTCAACCCCCAGGCCCCCGCTTGGGGTTTGCCCCGGCCCTCCGCCCCGACGGACCCACCCGCCCGGACCGACGCCCACCCGCCAACCGTCACTGGCCCTGCCCATGACTGGGGACCCACGGGCGCTTCCCCCGGCAAGCAGTTTGGTGAGCCGCGCTAAGAGCCTCGTCCGCGGCGCCGGTGCGTGACCGTTTCAACGCAGCGTCACCACCAGCTGCACCCGCCCTCGTGCAGACTCGCTCGCCCATGCGCCGCTGGGCAAGACGCCCCCGAGCGTGCTGAGCGCGTCGCTGAGGCTCTTGGAGCAGGCGGCCAAGGCGCAGGGGACTTCACCGGGCGCAGATGCCGCTCGCCTGCACCCCGCCGCGTCTCATGCGGCAGCGCAGCCGGACGACTGTGCTTTGGACTTCCAAGGCACCACGTTTTCGAATCCGCCGTCGCCGGACTCGACGCAGCTGTCGGGGCCTCCGTGGTCGCCAGCGCGGCAAGACACGGGGGCGGGTATCGCGGCGCATGGCATCGAGCGGCCTCAGTCGGTCCCGCCGGGCTTGCGGGGCAGCGTACGGGCAGGGATGGACGGGGGCCTGGGGCTCATTGGAAGGGACCGGACGTCCGCAGGTGAGACGTTTCATGAATCCATCTCCCCTCGTTCTGTTCCCGTCTCGAGCGGGCGAGGGTTTTGCTGCTTGGTGCGCGTTGCATTGCTTTCCATTTTCCGCGCTGTGCAGGCGAGGTGGACGCTACGCAGGCCTCCAGTTCTGTTACCGCGTTGAGGGCCAAGTACTGCTTGGACGACTTCGATATCTTATGCGTCCTGGGGCAGGGCGCGTTTGGGAAGGTTTTCCAGGTGCGCGGAGGGACTGGGGTGGGCAACACCGTCGTCCTAATGTGCATAACCTACAGCGGAAGCGGCCCTTCTGCACGGTCTGTACGGTCAGGGCTGGCTTGGCACGGTCTGCATGGTGGTAAGCGGGGCGTTGTGATAGGCTGCCACTGCGCGTGCGCTTGCAGGTCCGACGCAAGGACGACGGCAAGGTGTTTGCGATGAAAGTGATGCGGAAGGACCACATCATCGAGCGCGACCATGCCGAGTACATCCGAACGGAGAAGGCCATCATGACGCGCGTCGTGCACCCATACATCGTCACCCTCAAGGTGACACTGTGATGCATGCACCCAGACATCCTCTCCACCCACTTGCGCATGCTCGGGTCTTCATCTGTGCTTGAAGCTTTCTCCTGTCCTTGCCGCTCACGCCAGCTGCGCTCTCTTGTTCTCGCCGCTCACGCCGGCTGTGCCCCCGCGTCCCTCGACCTGCAGGGTTCCTTCCAGACCGACCACAAGCTGTACCTGATCCTCGATTTCGTCAACGGCGGCCATCTGTTCTTCCAGCTTCGCAAGCAAGGGACGTTCTCAGAGGACCTCTGCCGGCTTTACGCGGCAGAGCTCGTCCTCGCCCTCGCCCACCTCCATTCCATGGACATCGGTGAGGGGCCTGAATGGTGTTGGCTGACGGAGGCACTCTTTGTATGTCATTCGGACAGTCAGCGATGTGCAAGCCCCGCATCGCCGATGCGTCTCTCGTGATCCCCGCAGTCCATCGGGACCTGAAGCCTGAGAACGTTTTGCTGGACAACGAGGGGCACATCCGCGTGACCGACTTTGGCCTGGCCAAGCCCATCAAGGCGAGCGGGAGACCGGTGCTGGCGGTGCTGTCGTGTCGCGAAGGGCTCTTAAGACGCACACTTGTGACTCGACCAATGCAAATGGCTCACACCTGGACTGTTAGCACCAAGCACCACGCCTGCCTGTGCTGCGCAGACGGGGCAGAGGAGCAACTCGCTCATTGGTACTATGGAGTATATGGCACCGGAGATCCTCAAAGCCTCAGGGCACGGCAAGGAGGTCGACTGGTGGTCTCTGGGTGTCCTGGTCTTTGAGATGCTCACTGGGCTGCCCCCGGTGAGTGCCAAGGTTGGGACAGCCGGGCGTGTGGCGTGATGTCGCGGCCTGGCGAGTCACTCGTCACCAACGGGGGTCTGCCGAGCGACACCGGGTCTGCATGTTCCACAGCACGTGCGACACCGGGTCTGCATGTTCCACAGCACGTTCCCGCGGGTGCCGTTCGTTTAATGAGTCTCAAACCCTGGCCCCCCCTGTGCCCCGGTGCTCTTGCAGTTTCAGGCGTCGGCGAACGAGGCGCTCAAGAAGAAGGTCCTGACGCAGAAGGTCAAGATGCCCGCCTTCATCAGCAAGGATGCGCGCAGTCTTCTCACGGGGCTGCTCACCCGGGACCCGGACAAGCGGCTGGGCTTCGGCCCCAGCGGTGCCAAGGTGACAACCGTCATGCGAGCTGCGAGTCAACCATGCACAGGGCGACAGTGTGACTGGCCTGTGTACGTTGTGGGCGGGCCGACGCGCATGCTGAGGATGGCCCGGAGCCCTTGGTATCTCTCATCTGTCACGGTTCGCCTTCGCCTTGTCTGCAGGAAATCATGGCCCATCCGTTCTTTAAAGGCGTCAATTGGAACGCGCTCCTCGCGAGGCAGATTCCGAGTCCCTTCACGCCGCAGATCGCAAACAGCCTCAGGTGAAGCATCACAACACTACGCGCCGAGGCCAAGTGCTGCCTGCCCACACCCTCCCACCTCGTCGCCCTCGTCACCCCGCCCGCGCCTCGCCCCCGCAGCGTCGAGAACTTCAGCCAGGAATTCACGTCCCTGCCACCCCAAGACTCCCCAGGCACCACACCCACGGACAACAAGCCGACGCTGGGCAAAGAGGACCCGTTCCTAGGGTTCAGCTACACGGCGCCGGCCTTCCTCGACACAGTTGCGTCGGTGGAGGCTGCGCGCGGTCCCTGACCCGCCCAGCGCCCGCGAGATCCGACTTCTCCCCCTCACGCCCCGTTGCCTCGTCGTGTACTGTCGCCAGTGTGTCGCCAGCGTGCCAGAGCCTCCGGCACCTCTTCCGGCTTCGGCTGCGGACTCTTCACTTTACTTGCATCCCTTTCCTGTTGGCCACCCCTGGCTCCATTGCAGACTCGTCCAACCTCGAGCAAAAGCCTTGCTTGCTCGTCTGTCTTCGTTGAACTCGCGCCCCTGGATTGCGCTTCATACAGCAGGGCGTCATAAGAACCTCGCGCTGCGTGAGCCGCTTGAGCCGAAGAGGCCCGGTCGCGGAAAGAGGGAGGTGCGAACCGCCGCTGCTCTGGGATGGCGGGAGACGCCGGGGGACGCATTCACACCCTCTGCTTCCGCCTCTTTCTGATTGATCCTTATTGTATGCGCCATTGGATGCCTTGATCCGGCCCTTTCCTCGTCTCCCGTCGCTGTCCCGATCACTTTTTCGCCAGCAGTGCTTGGACCCAGCGCCCCGCGCGCCACAGGCCTCCTGCGGTGCAGGACGGACGCGTCAATGATTGAGTTAGTTCTGTTTCGATGGACGAGGGCCGGCATCGACGCAGAACGCGACAACGCGCTGCGTTTTCCGGTTCCCGGCGTACACACTCTGCTCTGGCCGTCCGCTCGACGCCCGGCCTCGCTTTTTCCCACCGCAGGGGCAGAGATGGCGAGGCATCTTGCGTCCATCTACGCCACGGAGAAGGACCGCGTGAACTGCCCCTTCTACCTCAAGATCGGCGCCTGCCGGCACGGGGACCGCTGCTCCCGCCTCCACACGCGGCCGGCCATCTCCCAGACCATCTTGGTGTCCAACATGTACCAGAACCCGGTGTTGACACAGGTAGGCGGCGTGGGACGCGGCACTCCGCGGCGCCCGCGCTTTCCCAACCGAAGGGAGCCGCTTGGCTTGCCCACCCACTCCATCACGCCCCGCTCCGCTTCCCTGCCTGCAGCCTATCGGAGAGGACGGTTTGCCTATGCCCATCGACCCCCAGAAGAAGCTGGACGACTTTGAGGACTTCTTCGAGGACGTCTTTGCGGAGATGGCCAAGTTCGGGGAGGTGGAGGAGATGCAGGTGGTGGACAACCTCAACGATCACCTCGTCGGAAACGTATACGTTAAATACAAACGAGAGGAGGACGCGGCCAAGGCGTTGCAGGGGCTCACAGGTGCGCTGCGGGCTGTGCAGGGTACTGCTGGCCACCTGCAGCCCCTCTCGTGACTTGCTTTGGCCGGTGACGTGTGATATGCAAGACAACGCTTCCCTTTTCGCAGGGCGCTTCTACTGGGGCCGGGCGCTGCAGGTGGAGTTCTCTCCCGTCCTCGACTTCCGCCAAGCCACCTGCCGCCAATACGAGGAGCAGGTCTGCAACTACGGGGGCCACTGCAACTACCTGCACATGATGCCGATGACCCGCGAGCTCGCCAAGCGGACGTACGGGCGGCAGAGGTGAGCGGGCTGCGTCGAAGCGTCTGCCGAAACCGTTGATGCGCCTCGGATATACCGGTAGGGCCTGTGCAGTGCCCGGCGGACTGATGGGGCGCTAGATCCGAAGACGGCGGGTATCGGCACCGCGGGGCCTCCAACCTTGCGCGTGCCATAAAGCCGCCGCGATATGCCACGCGGCGATCGTCGCGTAGACCAAGAGACCACATGCGGTTCCCGCCCCGTGGGCCGCAGGAAGAGGATTGCGGCGGCTCTGCACGATGACCCTGAGCTCAAGCGGGCGAAGGAGTTGGAGGAGCAGGTGAGCAGGGACGTGGGTGTGCTTGGGTGTGCTGCTCACGACACCCATCATCTTTGCAGCTTGGGTCCAGCTGGGCGGCTCAGCTCTGGATTCTCTCTATCGTTGCTCCTGCAGAAGCTGAGGGAGACCGAGGAGTTGGCGCAGAAGGTTCGGTCGGGGTCGGAGGAGAGGAGGGCCATGTTTGCTGCATGGAACGCCGCCGGCGGAGCGGCAGCCGCACAGGGAGGGTCGCTCCCGCCCCCGCCACAGTAAGTGCTTTTTGTTGTTGGACACGTGGTGCCTGCCCTTGTCTGACTGGCTTTTGAAGAAGTGGAAGGGAGAAAGTAGACCAAACAGACAGAACAGGATTCTTGTAGTCCGTGAATCTAAGGGCTGCGAAGGCGAACGGGCCCACGGGCGAGCGTGCGAGCATCGAAGGTGGGGAGCTACTATCGTGAGAAATCCGCGTGGCCAGAGCGCGAGGAAACGGATCCTTGTGTGCTGATGGTGTATATGGCTGTTGACGAGCCGTCGCGACTCTTGCGCAGCGCTCGCTTCGCCCTGGCGGGGACAGGGCCATGGCCTTGCTCGTCGTGCGTTGACAGCTGGGAACTACCTCGGCAGGCGCAATATGCCGTAGCTAATGCACAAGTCCTATTCTGAGCAAACGTTCTCGTCGATATTAGGGCCTACTTCATTCCCAGCGACGTTCCCCGCCCCAGGAAGGAGCATGCTTCGTCGGTCCCTGTCGAGCCTCCTGGGCCGGGGTTTGCGAGGCGTGGGGACGCAGGCGGAGGTCAACGGCGTCCCCGTGGAGGTGCACAACCCCTCGGGATCCATCAGGTGCGTCCGGCAGGTCAACTGCGAGCGTGGATGTGTGACGGAGGATGCAGCTTATCAAGCCTTCCGATTGACGACCCTCGCAGGGTTGCCGTCACCAAGGACCTGCCGGGGGACCGCTGGATGAACGTGCTCACGAAGGCGGGGTGCCGCGTGGAGGTCTGCAAGCACCCAGGCGAGAGCGTTGCAGTAACGTGCACGTTCGAGGCATGCCCTCTCTCCAGCGTCGCCTGAACGGCGCCAGCTTTTCTGTCCATGCAGACACGATCCTGTCGAATGACCTGATCAAGAAGTTCGTCGGCGCGAGGGTGGATGGCGTGATTGGGCAGCTTACTGAGGTGTGTGAGCACTCCTGAAAGGCAACCTAAGGGCGCGTCGCAGCATCGTCTCGGCAGCATCCTTGACGCACCCCCGGCTGTCCCGCAGAACTGGAACGAGGACATGTTCGCGTACCTGAAGAAGGCGGGGGCGCGGGCTTACTCCAACTACGCGGTGGGCTACAACAACGTCGACGTCAAGGGCGCCACCAAGCACGGGATTCCGGTCGGCAACACTCCCGGCGTGCTCACAGAGGCGAGTGCATGCTTGCGCACAGTTTATATCACCAGGTCCCGTCGCCCTCACCACCCCAGGCACGCTTCGCGGGTGGCGCTTTGCATCGGGACAAGGGGTGTTGCGCTCGGCAAGCCGACTCTTGCTCCTCGCCCCGTTTGTCGGAGGGCTCACGTCAAGTGCCGGTGCGCGCAGACGACGGCGGAGTTGGCTGCCGCGCTGACGCTGGCCGCCACACGGCGCGTGGTGGAGGCAGACGAGTTCATGCGAGCCGGGAAGTACAAGGGCTGGCTCCCCACGCTGTTCGTGGGGTCCCTCCTGCAGGTGGGGCGACGCTCCACAGAAACACGCGTGCCCTGAAGTGCGTTGCCAACCCCTCAGTCCCACTGCGAGTGGGTGGGCAAAGCCTTATAACCTACGTTCGCTTCCTCTCACTTCCGCTCGCAGGGCAAGACTCTGGGCATCGTCGGGGCAGGGCGCATCGGGGCAGCGTACGCGCGCATGTTCGTCGAGGGGCACAAGGCGAGGAGCCTTGGCTGGCGTGTCGTGCACTGGCATGTGCATCACCCGCGTCCCGCTGACCGTGTCCCATCCACGTCCGGTGCCCCCCAGATGAACTTGGTGTACTTCGATCCGTACCCGAACAAGAAGCTGGAGGGGTACATTGAGAGCTACGCGGCCCTGCTCAAGGCCAACGGGGAGGAGCCCGTCACAGTCAAGCGTGTGGAGACGGTCGACGAGGTCCTCAAGGCAGCGGACGTCGGTGAGCAAGCGAGCGAGCGTGATGCGGCTACACCGCACAATTCGGATCTGCCCGCGGCGACTCACGTGCAGCGGGACGGCTGGGGCTGCTGGGTGAGGGGTGCAAGGCTGGACACAGCATGCACTCATGTAGCCCCAAGCCTGCTCCTCCGCAGTGTCGCTGCACTGCAACCTGGACGACTCGACGCGGCACCTGATTAACAGCAAGCGCCTGTCCTTGATGAAGAAGGACGCGGTGCTGGTGAACGCCGCAAGGGGGCCGGTCATCGACGAGGCGGCCCTCGTGGCCCACCTGCAGAAGAACCCGGACTTCAAGGCCGCGCTGGTGAGATGCGAACCGCCGCGGAACGTTTCCGTGCGATAAGGCCCGCGTGGTGGGGCCGCCCATGGCGACGGCTGTTCATCGCATGACCGTGCGAGCGTTTCCCTGCCCTGTAGGACGTGTTCGAGGACGAGCCGGCGATGAAGCCGGGCCTGGCGGAGTGCAAGAACGCCGTGATCGTGCCGCACATCGCCAGCGCCTCCATGTGGACGCGGTCGGGGATGGCCACCCTGGCCGCCTGCAACGTCGCGGCTCGGCTGCAGGACAAGCCCGTGTGGAAGGACCCCAACAACATCACGCCCTTCGTGGACGGGCCGTTCGAGTGCATCCCGCCCGCGTCGCCCTCGATCGTCAACGCCAAGGACCTGGGCCTCTCAGTCATGTGACCCGGGCGCATGGAAAGCTCGGTGTTGAACTGTGGCACGGCTGCGCATGTCACAAGGCAGTTTGATGCGAGGGCAGCGCGCCTAGGCGGTGCGAGGCATAAGAGGAGTGGTGCTCCCACACTGGGGCTCAGTTGTATGAACAAGGCGCCGCGCCAGAGGCTACGCGACGGTAGGGGCCAAAGCAGAGGCAGCACGGCGCAGCCCCAGAAGGGCCCCCGATTTGCCCCAACCGGACCGGTCCAGCGCGCGGAGTCAGCCGTGTCGCTCGGGAACCACGACCGATTTGGGGACAGCACAGTGACGGGCAGCACAGCGACGGCCGACCTCGGGGGCGTCGTCTGCAAACGCCCTCCCGGAGAGCACCTCGGCGCTCAGAGGATCTTGAGGATTTCGTCCGCGGAGGACACGGTGAACGCCCCGCCCTCTTCCAAGTTGAGGTGCTTCACCACCCCGTCGTCCACCAGCATGGCGTATCGGCGGGACCGGATCCCCAGCCCCTTGTCCGTCAGATCCAGCTCGCACCCGATGGCCTTGGTGAAGTTGGCCGACCCGTCCGCAAGCATCAAGACCTTGTCTCCCGCCCCCACGGCCTTGGCCCAGGCGTCCAGGACGAAGGCGTCGTTGACCGCCACGCACGCCACCGTCGACACGCCCTTCGCCTTGATCTTCTCGGCGGCCTGCGGCGCACCACGGTCGGCGGATGTCTGATATGCTCGACACAGGCATGAGTCTAGGCATCGGACCCGACGCCTGGCAGGAGCAGGCACGCGGCGTGGGGAATGTGCGGAGAGATGTTGGTGTGCAGCAAGTGCGGGCGCAGGCGGAGGGGCGCGCGGACTCGCCTCGATGAACCCTGGGAGATGCTTAGTAGAGCACGTAGGGGTGAAGGCGCCGGGGACTGCGAACATCACGACCTTCTTCCCCTGGCAGAGGCTGGTGACGTTAATTTCCTGCATGTTGCCTTCCGCGTCGAAGTAGCTGAACTTGGCATCAGGGAGCTTATCCCCGACAGAGATGGCGTGGGGAACCACGCGCCACCGGAGAGTCCGGGCTGCGCGCCGCGGAGCCACCTGCAGCGAGCAAGAGGCGATGAAGTTCACTGCATGCAGCGCTTGCACCCTCGCGCGGGTCGCGGGCACTCTGGGCATGCAGACATCGTGTGAAGCACCGCGCGTTTCGCGGGGCGCCGGGCGCCGCGGGCAGCGTCTTTGCGGCCCACAATACTTGTTCGGGCGAAAATCGACACGCGTGGAGCAAGGAAACGCACAATGCCGCGCCAGCGAGTCGCGGGCGAGCGTCGAAAGGACGACGGCGCGTGACGGGCGCATGCGGGCACCCGAGGCAGCCGCAGGGCGCCGTAGAACACTGGCGCGACCATTGCGCTCGTTCCGACGCGGCAGATCAGTCCAGGGGCCGAAACATGGCACCGGCCGGCCAGGGAGGCCGCCCACCCACGAGAGCCATGAGCGGGGCCTTGCAACACCGAAGGCAGCGAGCCAGGCAACCGCGCTGGCGTGGACGGTGCCAGCCCTCCAAAGACCGAAATCGTCCGACGCAGGCGCCATCCCACGCGCCAGCCCCGGAGATCGGCAGGCCAAGCGATGGGCGAGGGAAGGGAGGGTCGATGCTCCACCCACGCGCATGTGCGGCACATCCGACGACATCAACGATGCAAGTGAAAGGTAAAGAGCTTGGGGCGGGACCGGTTCGCCGGCTGCCTCGCGAAAGGGTGACCTGAGACCCGAACCCCGCGAGGCTGTCCGCTGAAGCCGAGCTAGAAGGTCGCGAGGGGTTGATGTAATATATCTACGTCGATTCCCACCTGAACCACCGGGCGCGGCAGCGCCAAGGCCGCAGCCGACGCCATTTTGGATGCCAGGAGCGCAGCCGATGCAGGCAGGGAGAAGCAGACGCGTTGGTGTTGCAGATAGCGCGCACGCGAGGACTCGGCGTCGGAGCGGCCCCGATGGACGACGAAACCCCTCCCCAACTTGCCAGTAAACGCGAGTCGCGCCCAAAGAGCGGATTCTTGGCCCCAATGCCGGGCACGCGGGAGACGCGCTTACGCATATCGAGGGCCTGCATCAACATAGGGGGCTGAGGCGGCAGATCGGGCAAGGGTTCGTGGGGAAGGGCTGCGACCGAGCATGGCGTCCTCCGTGGGGAAGGCGGGCCAGGGGGCCGTCGAGCAATTCCTTCTTCTCGCCAAGTCTGCCAGGGGAAAGGCTCTCGCCGATCTCGTGGCGCGGGCGACGGCGGGTGGGTCGCGTGCTGCTTCTCGACCGTAACTCGTGCCATCGGCGTCCATGCCGGCCTCTATGCTCCCCTTCCTTCGCGCAAACCGCAGATCCGGGACTGTACGGTTTCGGGGAGCTGCTGGACCTGCCGCAGATCCAGTCGCTTCGGAGCACCGAGCATGCCCCGTTCGTCGCTCTCCTCGAGCTTTTCGCCTACGGGACGTGGCTGGATTACCGCGCGGCGTCCTCGGCCCTTCCAACGTTGAGCGAGGCGCAGGTGGTCAAGCTCAAGCAGCTGACGGTAGCGTCCGCGGCGCAGGGAGCTCAGGTGGTTCCCTATGCGGACTTGATGGCGCAGCTGGAGATTGGGACGGTCCGGGAGCTCGAGAATTTCCTCATATCATCATGCATGTACGGAGGTGTCCTCCAGGGGTCGCTGGATCAGCAGAACGGCAGGCAAGTGCGAGCAGGGGCCGACCGCCTGGGCGTCGCCGCGATGTTCTGCCCGTCACGATCCAATCCCTGTGTCACGACCCCATCCCTGCCGGCCTCCCCACAGACTGTACGTCGACGACTGCGTCTCCAGGGACTTGCCGCTGGCCAAGCTGCCCGACCTGATACAGACTCTCCAGCGATGGGTGGACACTTGCACGGCGGCCTGCAGCGAGCTCGGTGGGCAGCCGCGACTGAGGCGGCTGGCATTTGATGGCCTGCTGCATCGGACACCTGAGGCAGGGCGAGCTGCAACCTTCACGCAGGGACCACCGCGGAGGAGACGGTCATGGCGGCGTCGGTCGCTGTTGCGGAGGACAAGGCGTACCACAAGGAGCTGGAGGCCCGGAGGTTCCGTTCCAAAGGCGCGAAGGGTATAGGTGAGAGGGTATGTGCGCGCTGTGGTCTTGGCAGGGACACGTCCATGACGGTGCACCGGGCGACCCGGTGTGCGCCACAAGAGAGCTGGCAATCGTGTCTGGGACAGGTATCTGAGCAGTCTCGCGTGTCGGTGTTTGCAGATCTGTTGGGGCTGGACAGGGGTGACTGGGGCGCGGAGGTCATGGACACGGACTGGATGGGCGCGACCGCACCGGTTTCTGACGCGGCGGGCATGAAGGACCCCCGCCTTTCGAAGCGTAGGCGGTAGGCAGCAATCATCCGAACCAAGCGCAGCGTCTCTTTTTACATGTGCTGAGAGCGATGGCACGCCGCGGGCCATTGCCGCCGCTTGCCAGGGCTGTGAGCATCAGCCGGCCATTCCAGCCCCCATTTGTTCAAGCGCATTGCATGACCCTGCCAGGCGTGTCAAGGGCGCTCTCCCCGGCAGCTCCAGAGCCCAAAGCCGAGGCTTTGCCCCCACCAACGGCTGGTTGATGCGCAAGCGCGGCACTCAGTTGCAGCAAAGGGCTCGAGCCGAGCGCACATGGGATTGGAAGCGTCCCCTAATCGACCGGGCCCCAGCCCGCTCACGCCTTGGGCAGGCGGGTGATCTTGCCGATGGCGATCGTCTTGCCCTCGTCGCGGAGCGTGAAGCGTCCCAGCTGCGGCACCTTGTCGAACGTCTCCACGCACGTGACCTTCTCCATCCGGATGCGACAGATGACCATGGCCCCGGACTTGACGAACCGGCACTTGGTGTCGCGCTCCTTGGTCTTGGGGTCGACCTTGCACAGGATCTTGGTCACCTCGCACTCCTCCGTCGCTGCAACCGCCACGACGCGAGTGGAAAGGTGTCACGACCGCCTGCCCGCCGCGCTCACGTGGCAGCTCCACAGCCTCTCAGCACTCAAAGCATCATGACCCAAGGCGGCCATTGCCCAGCGCAGCCCTGGTAACCCGGTGCCTGGTGACCCCTGTTATCACCTGTGTGGATGTGCAGGACGCACTTGTACCCCGCCGTGAAGATGGACTTGTGATCCAGTAAATCCAGGACCATCAGCTGGCACTCGAAGTGCGTGGCGGCCGGCACTGCGTGGGGCGGCCCGGGGAGCGAGGCGGTCACGAACATGCAGAAGCGAAAAGAGACGTCAAAGCAGCCGGGAGGATGCGGGTCCCGATCAGAACATGCTCCAAAAGCACCAGCGCATGCCAGAGTGAAACGAGTGCAACGTCGCCATCTGCCGGGTTCAGTCCACGCAGGTGCGAAACCCCACCCCGCTCACCAGGGTTGGCCTTGGAGCACACCACGAACCCCGGCTGGACGTCCTCGTCGTCGATGCCCTGGATGCGAAGCTTGAGGTTTTCTCCGGGCTTGGCGGCCTGCACCTCCTCGTCATCACGCCACACTGCACACAGGCGGGGGGGCGCAGTGGACGCATGGCCGACGCGGGCCACCCTTGCAACAGGTGAACAGGCAAAGCCACGGGCCATATATCTGCAGCATCCTCCATGTATGTCATGGTGTCATGGGGTGTGTCGAGGCCATGACGCCCCTATCAAGCAGCATCCGCCATGCAGCGACCAGCACAACTCCGCCATCCCATGTTCGCCATCGCAGAGCGCCGCTCACGTGCCGTGACCTTGACCGTGACGCGGTTGGGCATGACGAGGAGTCGGTCTCCGACGCACACGATGCCCTGCTCGGACTTGCCAGACACGCAGCAGCCCAGATCCTTGATCTTGTCCATGACAGGCATGCGGAAGCCCGCAACTGCAAGGCGAGTGGGAGAAAGCACGCGCATGCGACCGCACTCTCTGCCCAGCCACTGCCACGCTGACGGGCTGCTATCACGCGACACAGTCTAGTCTGCATGCGCCGGCGCATGCCACTGGCTTGCCAGGCTACGGGTACCAGGCAGCTGCAACTTGCAGGTGTCTGCTCACGTGGGTCACGCTCCGGCAGCACCATCTCGTCGAGAATGCGGAAGAGAGTGCTCCCCGTCCACCAGTCGCACACCGACTTGTCCACGGGCGTCTGGAGGTTCACGCCGTGGAGGCCCGAGATGGGCACGAAGATGATGTCCTTGCCCTGGTACCCGCAACCCCTGCAGCAATGGCACACGTCATTTGAACTCGCACCTCGCTGGTCCATCGCTGCCCTCAATTCGTCGCGACGCCAGCACACGGACCCTGGCATACGACCCTTGTGGCGACTCTCAGTCTTGACGAGTGACGGCAGTGGCCATCCATGCTATCGCGATTGGCATTTCCGGACACTCGCCAACTCACTTGAGGAACGGCCCCATCTTCTTCTCGATCTCGTCGAAGCGCTCCTGGGACCACTTGCCGCCGGGCAGCACGATGGACGGCTCGTCCATCTTGTTCACGACGCACACGAGCTTCTGCACGCCGAGCGTCTTGGCCAGCTGTGCGTGCTCTCGCGTCTGCCCGCCTCGCTCGAACCCAGCCTCGAACTCGCCCTTGCGTGCCGAGATGACCTGCGATCAGCACGGCCCTCTGTTGCTGGAACGGTGGTATGACGGCACAGAGCGAGCGTGTCGGCAGCGATCGGCTCGCGCGTGACCCAGCGGGACGACGATAGAGAGCATGGCATCTCGACTTGCACCTCGACGCCGGGCGAGGCGCTCGCTCACCAGCACGCCCACGTCCGCCTGCGTCGCGCCCGCAATCATGTTCGGGACGTAGTTCTTGTGCCCCGGCGCGTCCAGGATCGTGTAGCGCCGCTTCTCCGTGCCAAAGTTGGCCCTGCCGACCTCGACCGTCTTGCCCTTGGCTCGCTCCTCCTCGTTCGTGTCCATGATATAGGCCATGTACCAGGAATCTCGGCTCTTCTCCTTGGCCTCCTTCTCGTACTTCTCGATCGTACGCTCGTCCACCCCACCCGTCATGTACAGGATACGGCCCCTGGGAGCACAACAACCGCAAGCCCAGTCGCACTCTCCCCATGCAGCGACGTAGATCTCCAGCACCCGTGCTACGATCTTCCAGCGTGGCACTGCGTCGCGAGGACGATGCGAGCGCCCCACTCCCCGCGGCCAGGCCCGGTGCGCCCCTCACCCCAGCGTGGACTTGCCGGCGTCCACGTGACCGATGAAGACCACGTTCATGTGGTCCCTCGAATCCTGGGCATTCAACTCGTCCAGGATCTTTTGCACGCGGGCCACGCGCTCGCTGTCCGCCTCCTCTGGCTCCGGGGGCTCCTCTGAAGGCAGGAAGAGCTCAGCGCCGTTGCCAATCCAAATGCCTGCCCCATGCCATGCTCCAGCGTCCCGTCCGCTGCCCAGCAAGCGTCCTCACCAGGGGCGGCTGGGGCCGCGGGCTTGGACGAGCTCTCGTCCTTGGCCAGCCCCGGCTCAGCGTCCCTATCCCCCGCCCCAGCCTCGCCGTGCGCCTCCGCATCGTCCCCGCTGCGCTCCCAATCCTCCACCGCCTCCTTCCCGACGTTCAGCTTCTGCTTGGCGGCCTCAGCCAGAGCAGCATTCTCCTGCACGCGATTGGCATCACAGGTCGAGCCGCTGGCGGACCCTATGCGAGCACCCCCACGAGTTCTCGTCAGCCAACCTGGCGCGTGCTTGCCTTTGGAGGCTCCGCTCGCGGCGCCGGAGGTGGCGGGGGGGTCTGCTTCGGGGCTGGCTTCGCCACGGGCTCTGAGGCCGGGCCTCCCTTGGCCAGGCTCAGGAACTTGGCCATCTCCTCCTGGGACAGGACGGGGGCAGGGGGCGCGGGCCCGGGAGGCTGCGAAAAGGGAGGGGGCAGCCCAATCGCATGGAGAACCGGCTGCAGCGGGGTGCCGTGCTGCATCCATCGCGCGTGCAGAGAGCGCAGGACCTCTGAGAGCCGACCACTCGCTACAAAACCCTCAAACGCAAGCACAGGTCGAGAAGGACACCGGCCTCGGCGCATCGGCGCGGCGGGGTGGGGCCGTCACGGCGAGAGGTTTGCAACGAGGCCAGGGTCCCAAGCCAGGCAGCCGCACCGGGCGTGCCAGCGCCCAGAGGTTGTGACACCCAAACTGAAGCACGCTAGAGCAACGAGGCTGCCTGTAGCGATCCCAGGCGGCGCGCACGTCGCCTGGATCCCAGCGACCGAGCGACGCATCGCGCGCGGCCCCGGGGCGGCGTCCTCTCGGCGGCCGCCGACGCAGCCCTCACCGGCGGGGGACGAGCCCCTCCCGGCACGAACGAGGAGGCATGGGGGTTGAACCCGCTGGCCAGGGGGTTCAGCCCGCCCTTCTTGCCCCGGTCGTCCTTGATGGGGAGATCCATTCTAGACACGAGGTCTAATGGAGGTCGGGAAAACCTATAAATCGGAACAAGAACGGCGGCCAAGCAGCGGCGCCAGGAGGACGAGCTTTACGAGGACGCGTCTGCTCGCGGGTACCAGGCGGCCGGTTTCACGAACGCCGCCGCGTCGCGAGGGGCATTCGAGGCGGGGGACCCATGGCACCGGTGCCACTGGCAGGGGCAAACGGGTCGGACGCGGGAAGGAATGGACCGTCCCGCGAGATTGACGAGCGATGAAAACATGGCGCTTGACTGGTCCCTGGTCGTTGACGTGACTGCAGAGTTTCCGGTGCACCCGTTGCTCCCCGTACAAAGGCGAGACGCCGCGCGGAGGTCCGCTGCTCGCCACCAGGTAAATGTTTTCACCCTCTCGCGCGCCGTATGCAGTCCCAGCGTCAGTCCGCAGGCTTCCGCATCACCGCATCACCCCAAGGCCCAAGGGCCGCTCTCCGCTGCCCCCTAGTGCAGGAGCTGCACGTCGTTGGCCCCGCGTGGCGGGCTGGTGGCTCGCGCGGCCCCCTTACGCGCCCTGCCCTCGCGTACCCGCACTCGTGCCTTTTTTCCCCGCCCCCACCCCACCCGAGCGTCTCGACAGCTCACCGCGCTCCTCCGCGCCCAGGGTCAACCAGGCCGGGCTCTAACCCGCCCCCGTGCCCCAAGCGAGCGAGGGAGGGGGGCAGCAGATAGATGGCCCAGGCCGGCGACGAGTCTGGGCCCACGGCACCGCAATCGCCGCTTGGTTCGCTCTCGTCGACGGCGGTGAGTGGCCTCCGCGGGCCATCCTGCCGCGGGCCCGCGGCACGCTGGGCTCGTGCCCGGCGCGGGCGACTGCCTGCTGAAGCTGGGACCCCGGGACGCCCCCCCGCGCGGCTGGTCCACCGGGCGTGCAAAGCCCCTGTTTGCAGTTCGGACCTGGGAGCCCGCGCAAGGCGGGCCACGATCTGGACTCGCAGGGGATGTCTGGGCCTTTTCGCAGCCGGTCTTCCGTAGATGAGGCGTCGACGAGGACAGTACCGGAAGCTGAAAGGCGAGATACGCTTGTGTTGGCATAGTGCGCCCGCCGGGGGGGACCGCGGGGCTCGATCTGCTCGGCGTGGAAGGCGAGAAGATGCGTGGGGCTTTCGTGACTCGCGGCGCGCCCGTCCGCCCGCGCG
Organism: Protoeuglena noctilucae; assembly: GCA_958009085.1. Taxonomy (NCBI): domain Eukaryota; kingdom Viridiplantae; phylum Chlorophyta; class Pedinophyceae; order Marsupiomonadales; family Marsupiomonadaceae; genus Protoeuglena; species Protoeuglena noctilucae. The sequence continues at coordinate 571,531 of OY253684.1, forward strand.
CGCAGACGAAAGTCCAACTGCGGCAGTCATGTGGGGGATCCGGTGCCCGAGATGGCTCGGCAGGGTCGGGACAAGCAGCGGTACGCCGACACGGGCGAGCGGCTGGTGGCGGGGTGCATTCCCTTCCACCGAGCTGCGCTGGCGCGTGAAGATGGGGTCGACGGAACAAGCGACGAGGCCGGGGGCGACGGGCGGGGCTTGGCGGACGACCCGGGCGGCGCGGGTCTCTCGGGGGGGGCGGCCCGGGTGCGGGTGATGCTCATCACGTCACGTGGGGGCAAGGGGTGGGTTTTCCCCAAGGGGGGATGGGAGACGGACGAGGAGGCGGGGGACGCAGCGAAGCGGGAGACGGTGGAGGAGGCGGGGGCTCGGGGGACGCTTTCGGACGTGGAGGTCGGGGTTTTCAAGTTCCACTCGGGCAAGCAGGAGCGACGGTGCCAGGCGGACCGGGGGCGCTGCATCGCGCACATGTTTGCGCTTGAGGTGCAGGAGGTGAGTGCGAGGGCGGGCCGCGCACCCCCCGCACGAGATGGTCGTGGGCACAGCGATGCACAAAGTGCCGGGGTGGTTCGCAGGTGCTGGAGTCGTGGCCGGAGGGCAAGGAGCGCCGACGGATATGGTGCAGCCCCCAGGACGCCCACGACCTCCTCCGGCACCCGTGGATGAAGACGGCGCTGGCGACGTGGGCGAAGAAGGAGGTGCGATGGGCTGGCTGCTGCTGCGGGTTTGCCTGGAGGGTTGGAGCGGTGGAGAATGAGAGGTCATGCGGCCCCAGAAGCGACCATTGATGCCCTCCCGGTGCCGCAGGGCATCCCGCTCGACACCACCACGTGGGCCAAGGAGCCCAAGCCCATGGTGGCGGCCAAGGACGTGGACACCAACGTTTCTGCGGGGAGTTTTACGGTGCCGGGCACGTCCTTGCCCGTCGTGACGACCTTTTCCTGAGCTTGAGAGGTCTGATGTCTGTCAGAGACGTGATTCTAGTGAGCGCCTGGCAGGCATGCCGCAGGAGACTGTTCGCAACATCCCTTTTTCCTCACGTCGTGCGCCGCGTCCGGTCGGGCCGTCCTCTTAAGCTCGCGCCGTCGGGTTTGCGTGTTGCCGGGCGAGTTGCGCGCAGGAAGCCGCGGCCGATTTATACGCGCGTCCGAGTTGAACTTGTTCTGCAGCGCGGTTCGGCAGGGGAAGCCTCGCGCGCGCGGGGAGTGCAGGTGGCGTCGACCTCCCAGAGGTGACGCAGAGGCCTCTACGGGCGACGGCAACCTCCCCGGAGCGCTGGCCCGGCTTAATTGCGCCGTATTGAAGCCGCGCGAACATGCAGAGACGCCCGATGTCCCGCGCAGGAGGTATAATGGCGCGTTGTTATGCGGGACTTGGGCTCGTCCTTGCCGCCGCTCTGGCCTTCCAGGCGGCCGGGAGGGGTGTGCTCGCGGTGAGTGGATACAGCAGCGCGCCGCGCGGCCCTGCGGAGGCGGACGGCGAGGCCAGGGTCGCGGGAGCAGGCACGCCACCCTCCCTCGCCCGCAGCAACCGTGCCCATGCACGGACGTTGCCCCTCCGGTGCCGGCTGGCAGCCCGACGTGGACCTGTAGCCAGCAGAAGCTGTGGGGGAAGTGCAACACCCAGTGGATGATCGACAGCCACTTCTGCGAGATCACGTGAGGCCTGGACTGACCGAGCTGTGACAGGCTTTTGGAGCTAGGAGATGCCCGCGCTCATCGCATCCTGGAAACCTTCCTTCCTTCCTTGCAGGTGCAACCGCTGCACCTGCCCGCCGGCGCTGTCAAGCCTGCCTGCACTGCCTCCCCCGCCCCCGACACTTCCGGCCCCTGCCGACAGCCCTGTACCCCTGCCTGCTGCAGGCGCTGTGCCAACCGCAGGCGCGGTCCCGGTTGCGACGCTCGACCCTGTGTCGCCCGTCGGCCACACCATGTCGCCTGAGGGCTGCTACGTGACGGGGAGCGTCTTGGACTTCCTCCAGACCGATCCCCAGCGCCGCTTCCTGGTCCTCACCAGGGTTCTGCAGCTGCCCGACCTGGGCGTCCTGCCCTTGGTCGCCCCCGGTGGCCCCAAGCAGACGCTGTTTGCCCCGACGGACGCAGCGTGGGAGAGCAGCCTGGCGCAGTGGGGCCTCGCCATCACGGACCTGGTCGAGCGGCCCGGTCTCCTCAAGCAGATCCTCCTCGCGCACCTCCTGCCCACTGGCTTCTCCGCCAACGCCATGGCGCTGGCCATGAGCCTCGACACCATGCTCCTCGGGAGCCAGGTGCTCGTGCAGTCGTCCGCCGACGGCACCATGGTCGTCTCCACTCAGCAGTCCCGAGGGACGGTCACGGACAAGGACCTGTGGCTGTGCCAGGTGAGCGCGTCATCGGGGACACAGGCGCACATAGTCAGCGAGCCGCTGACCTGACGCTTCGCAGGCATCGGAAAGGGTGCTGGGCACGTTTGCAGGGCTCGTACGTGAATGTTTTGGACTCGGTGCTGTTACCGGTGAAGCTGGACAACGCCACGCCCGTCACGGCCGTCCAGATGGTGACCGCATGCCACAGCGCATCGATCGCCGACGCCCTCCGTGGCAACCCGTCCCTCAGCACCGTCGCCGGCATGGTGGCCAGCGGAGATGTGAGTGCTGCGCTCGCCAAATGTGTTGCAACGTTTACGCATGTGCGCTGCTGGGGTCCTGCTGATGTCGATGCACATGCGCACCGCCTCGCCGGCCGTCCCAGGTCTCTCAACTCCAGCAGATCCTGTCTGGAGTCACCCTCGTGGCTCCCACGGACGCCGCCTTTGCAGCGATGCAGGCGCTGCCAGCGGCCTCCGGCTCTCTAGCTGCCCCAGGCTCTGCAGTGCCAGCCGCCACACCCACGGGGCTCAGGTGCGATGCCCAATTCACATGCGACAGCTCTGTCACTGCAAAGCGCGATGCCAGCCTCAGTGTTGCTCAATCGTACCTGTTGGAGGAGATGTGAATGAGCGTCGCGTTCCGCCTGCAGCCCCGCGCCCTTGCAAGACCCAGCAACGCTCCACCGGATGTTGCGCTACTGGACACTGCCGGGCATCCGCCGACCATCCAGCTTCCGCGACGGACAGACGCTGCACACGCTCCTCCCGTCTGGATATCTCCAGGCGAGCACTGGCGTATGCAAGTGTGTATCATCCTCCCTCCCCTGCGGCTGACTTCACTAGAGCTTTGCCCTGTGCTCACATGTGCAGTCATGAATGGATGGTCTCGACATTTCAACAGTCGTTCGTTATATGTGCAGGTCTCTTTGCCCGCCAGCAGCGAGGGTGTTCTGCTTGACTCGAGAAAACAGGCAGCCCATGTGTTGGCCGCGGCCGTGCAGCATGATGTCCTTTGTGGGGCGTCCATCCTCGTTGTGGATGCCGTGCCACTCCCCCCGCCAACCACGCAAGGTAAGGGCGATAACCGTGTGATGCCAGATGAAGGGCAGGCGATATGCCCTTGTCTGCCTCAAATTGCAAAGACCCCAGGTAGCTAGCGCGCTTTGCCATGCCCGTAGATGTCCTGCCCTTGGCAACGGCAGGTCAGGACACCACCCCGACGGCTGCGCCTGGCGCGGCCCCATCGTCAACGGCAGCCCAGCAGCCGGGGTGCCGGGACGTCAGGACGGTAATTCAATCTCTGGGGTATGCCTCCCAGTACCTTAGCGCAGCGGATGCTGCGGGGGCTGGCTTCCTCTTTGACCCGGTGGCCCCAGGTGGGCTCGCCACGCGCGCTGGGTGGATGACAATGTTAGCTCTTTCGAGGCACTGAGGTGCTGCCTGGCTCCAATGCTTTGTTGCCATCGCTGGACGATTTGCCCCGCTGGTGCCACACCAGCTGCCGTGCCACGCTCTCACACCAGGGCATGCTCAAGGGCCCTGCACACCCTTTCCGCACAGTGACACTCTTCATTCCCGAGGACCTGGCGCTTTCCCGCTTCCGCTCCGAGGTGGGCCTCAGCCCCATCGCCTTCCTTCAGAGCGCCACCACCGCTGTCAGCGTCATCGCCTACGCGGAAGTGCCGAGCCAGATGCTGCGCACGAGTGAGCCGTCAGTCACTTGCTGACATGTCGCATCGTGACACCCACTTCCAATAGCTCTCACTGCATTACCTGATGCCAACCCGCTTTCCGTGTGCCCTTGTGGACCCCACTGGGCTCATTCTGCCTCTGTGGCCGGCCCGCAGGCGACATGCAGGACGGACAGGCCCTGAAGACTCTGGTAGTGTCGGCGGGGAAGCCGCTGGAACTGACCCTGCAAGTGCAAGGCGGCGCCGTCACCGTGGCAGGCGTGGGCTCCCAGGCCCGCATCACCCACGCAAACATCGCGGCTTGCAATGCCATGGTGAGAGCGCCTCTTGCCTGTGCCTCGCTTGCCGGGTATCTGGCATGTGGAAAGCAGCGTCTCACGCCCTTCACATGCAATACGTGCAGAAGCATACATGGACAATGTATCCTTTGACACCTCTGCACCCTTTGCGCGTCTCTCAGATCCACATCGTGGACAACATCCTCCTCCCCTTCAAGCTGGGCGTGGCCTCCAGTGCCCCGCCGCCGCCCACGCCCGCCCCTCCCATCGCCACGTATCCAAGCATCCCGCTGCCCCCCGCGTCGAGCCTGGCCCAACTTGGGGCCGTTGCCGTGCCTTCCACTGTGCCCGCACTGGTCCCTCCAGCCTCCGCCGCCGGCCTCCCCCAGCCGACCGCAGCTCCGAGCATCACGCCCGCGCAAGCCAGTGGCACCGCTGGGGATGTGACAGGGGCACGGCCGGGGCCGGGTGGTACCGTCATCGTGCCGCCAGCAGGAGTCGACCCCTTGCCCGCACCCTCGCCGACCGCGGCAACACCCGCAGCCACGGTCGGAACAGCGGTCACTCCGGTCACCACTTCCGTCCCAGGCACCCCGTCCCCTCCGCCAGCAGCACCTGGGCACAGCCCAGCGTGCCAGACAGGTGAAGCACCCTTTGTCACTGACCGCCAGTGCCCTGGCATAACGATGGGCGCCAAGTGCTGCGAGTAGCATGGGTGTGAAAGCATGCGCTGGCTGTTGCCATTTGCTTCGTTCCGTCTGCTCAGCGCCATGCCGTGCTTGTCACGCTGGCAGGGGTCGCGTGACAACAGTGGGCTGTTAGTTGACCCGCGCCTCTGGCCCCTCCGCTCCTGCAGTGCTACAGATCGCGGAGCAAGTCCCACAGCTGTCTACGTTCGTGTCATGGGCCAAGTCCACAGGCGTCGCCGACCTGTGGAATGACCCGCGGGCAGAGACGACGGTGTTCATGCCCCCTGACGACGCCCTGCAGGCCTCCCTGGCCGACATGTCCTCCTCCAACGGGGCAGTCGCCTTCGATCCCGCGCTCCTGAGGCTCTTGCTCCTCTTCCACATGCTGGAAGGGGCCGACAACACGACCCAGGTGCGTGGTCCTATGTGAGCCAGCGTTCTGATGCCTGAGGCAGGCTGCACATACCGGCATGTCGCGTGTATATGCAAAATATTACCTTCAACCCCTGCCACTGCTTAGCCACAAGGCGCGTGCTTGACAATCCATGCGCTGTTCATCGCCTGCGGTCGCTCGCTGGCCCTCCACGCATCGCCTGCGTTCCCGCCACCCGCAGCTGCTGGCCATGAAGCAGAGCGCTACGCTGCTGGGGTCCCGTGAGGACGTGCTGCGCTTCCAGGGCAAGCCCGGCAACGTCACCGTCATTGACATGGTGAACGACGGTGGGTCCAAAGTTCTTGTTTCTGACGTCCCGGCCTGCAAGAGCATCCTCAACGTCATCTCCCTCCCGCTCCTGCCCTCCTCGGTGAGCGTTGCAGCCCTTTGCTGAGGCTGAAAAGGGCCAGGACTGGCGCACGTGCTGCACCCCATCCAAACGCCGTCCCTCGCTTGGGTTCAAACAGAACAAGTTCATGGAGGTCAAGAAGGAGCTCAGCAAGGATCCAGGATCGGGGATGGTGGCTGCTGCGCTCCCTGGGCCTGTGGACAACATGCCCTCGCAGGCACCCCCACAGACGCCCGCCAGCACCGCCCAGCCTCCTCCGTCGCCAAGCCCCGCCGCCGATCCGGCAGCCGACGCCTCGGGCTTGCTCCGCAGCGCGACCGCGCCGACGCCATCCGGGGCGGGACTGCCCACCGGATTGCCTCGCGCCGGCGCCGCACCCGCGACAGCCCCCGTCGCTCCCGGGGTTGCCAGTGCCGCATCCGCCACGCCCGCGCCTGCCCCGCCAGGGAGGTCCCTCCTCTCTCTCATCACCCTCTTCCTCTGGCCAACGCCCCAAGCTGCATAGGTGCCCGTCTCGCTCTTGGCCATTGTCCCAGCCAAGCCCGGAGTCTATCCAAGCAGCCGACCACGCGCCCATATGTGACACGCCCTGTTGAATATGCCAGGGATTGAAGAAGTGCTTCTGTCGGCCCATTGAAGAGCTGCAAGCGGGCGCTGCCAGTCCCTTGCCAGCCACGTCGTCGGACGGCCTCCTCGTCGGAGCCTCTAGGTGGCCGCGGTGTCAGCTGAGACCCATTTCTCTGCGACGTCATCCAGCGCGCCCCGCCAGCCTGTGCGTTCCCCGGACGTGCATTTGAAAGACAGGCTCTGGCAGCGGCATTTCGCAGCGCCCCGAGCAAGGCGAACATCAGCGCTGTGTTCAGTTCCTCGTCTGGCGTGCGTTGCCGGGGGTGGACCAGCTAGGTTTGGTTTTCGCGCTCCCAACAGGGCAGGGCCGACCCACCGGTCTTCTGCCGCCCGCGGCTGCGGGGCGGCGATGGCGGAGCCGCTAACGCCCCTCCGAGGGCAAGCAGAGGGGCTATCCACATCGCGGGCCGTCGCACAGCGTCTTGATTTCGATCCGAACGCGACTCCGGGGCCCGCGAGGTGCGAGCCTGGCGCAACGCTGGGAAATGCTCACGCGCGTCTCTCCGCAGCACAGGGGCGTGCCAAACTCGTGATATTGCGTACGTCTCGCTTACACCTACCCCGTCGTGCTGGCCGCAGGGCCAGGCTAGAGTCGGGGCGGCCACCGTCCCTGCATGCGACCCCGCAGCGCCCGCCCCGGGAGTACTCGACTTGCGGAGAAGATCGCCCAGGGACATCAGGGCAGTCCCGACCAACGATGGCGACGCCCAAGCCCCGCATCCCGCAGCCCACCAGGTGCCGCGCGGGGCGACCTGGAGGCAGCGCCTGGGAATTAGGCTGGCATGAGGCTGGCATGAGCGAGAGGGTGTCAACGGCGCAGGTCAAGTTTGGATAAGCGGAAGGAGGATCTGCCCGGCCAGAGGCCCCAGCGCCGAGACAGCGAACTGTCCGCGGATGGACGCGAGGGCAAGCGCAACGGCGTTCGGCGGCAACAGGACCCGCGCCCAGGTGCGCTGCTGGGCCGCGTCGGGGCTGCATGGGATGCGGAGAGCGTGATGGCGCAGGGGTGCCGAGCGAGAGGGGCCCGGCCGCTCCTGGCCATGCTTGCCTTTCGTGCCATGCATGCGCCACAGCACGTTCCGCGCAGGGGACGTGTACGTGACCCGCGTGACGTGGTCGAGGATACTCGCGCTTTACGTGACACTGGCGTTCCTCCTGACGTGCGACGCGTTCGGCACGTTCATCGAGGCGAGCGCTGAAAGCACGATGCCCGGAGGGACTGCCCCGTGCGTTGTGGGAGAGCTGAAGCCATGACGGTGCGTACCGACATGTTCGGAATGTTTGCTCGTTGCGGCAGATCGCTCTGCGCGTGCGGCACCCCCGCAGTTTGACAACCAGCGCAACAAGATCATCCGGATGGTCATCGTCATTGTCCCCGGGGGCGTGCACTTCCTGGCAATGATCACCTGCGTCATCGGTGCGCACGCGCGAGAGCGTCATGCTGTTTATACAACCTGTGGCTCTATTACCCTGGCGGGGCCCCTGGCAAGGCTGCACTGCGTTGATGGCCCTCCCTCCTGGCCGCAGTGTTCATCAATGCGTGCAAGGAAACCGTGTTCCTGCGACTGGGTCTCTACGACATGCTGAGGCGAGTGCTGCGAGCGCGCTGCACGAGCGCCATGTCATCCACCACGTGCCCAGTCGGCACCCGACATGCCAGCACACGGTCGTCGCACGCCCGCAGGCGGGAGTTCGCGCCTTTCGTCTTCTCCCTGGTCGTCAGCGCCGCGCTGCGGCTGGGCATCCTGCTCGTCCGCTTGGAGTGGGCCTTTGGCATCAAGCCCATGCCCACGTGGGGCGCCGAGTTGGCGAGCCATGTGATGGGGCCCCTGTTCGTCTTCGAGCGCATCGCCATGCTCGTCTTCTACATGAGCGCGGCCGAGGCCATCCGCAAGGCCACGAGCCCGCAGCTCTACTCCCGCGCTTGCCTGGAGGCCCGAGACGCGTCCCGCCAGAGGGTCCCCGAGGAGGACATCAGTTTCTGACACGAGCAGGCGAAGGGGGGCGCGCGCTGGTAGTCCTGAGACCTTGTTGCCTATCCAGAGACGCGCGGATGTCGTGAGGGCCTGGTGCTGGCGGAAGCTCGCAGCTGTTCACGCACCATCGCGTCCTTGCCGCGGCTCGAGGGCTTGCTTGGGCAATTGGCCCATTTAGCGCGGTCAAAGAAGAGCTTTTGAGCAGTAGGGGATCAGAAGGGCCGGCCTGCGGGCCAGGCGAGGCGTATATTTGGGGTCATGGGTGGGGGTGCCCCTCCAGGGGCGCCTGGGGACGACACGGACGAGACCAGGCTGCACTACGACCTTCACTCGAACAAGCATGCCACGCAGGAGGAGGCGCTGAGGTAAGATGAGGGCACAAGGGCCAGCAGCGCATTGCAACGCCGCTCCAATGCACAGGACGCCATTTGGCCTACCGCGGAGCGATGGTACCCGGCGGACAGCCCAGCACGTTGCTTGAATGCAGGGCGCGCGAGCTTGGCGCGTCAGCTCCGCTGAAGAAGTATCACAACGACATTAAGAGGAGGCTCATCACGCGCTTCGCAAAACCAGGCGGCCGCCTGCTCGACCTCGCGTGCGGGCGGGGCGGGGATATCCGCAAATGGTTCGATGCTAACATCGCCTTTGTCAAGGGTATCGACTTGAGCCCGGGGGAGATTCAGGAAGCAGAGGCGAGGCGCACCCCAGCGTGCTCCTCGCAGAGCGGCCCCAGCGCGCCGTCTGAAGCGTCCCTCGCCTTGCCGACTCGCAGTCGCGCTACGCCGGCACGCGGAAGGACTGGCGCTACCGCATGTCTCGGACCCAGTGCGTGTTCGTGGCCACGGACAAGGTGGGCAAGGAGGACCTGGGCCTGGGGAACGAGGAGCCCTACGACGCCGTCACGTGCATGTTCGCCATCCACTACTTCTTCGCGACGGAGCAGACGCTGCACTGCTTCCTCCGCAACGCCTCCGCGGCGCTGGCCGACCGGGGCTTCTTTTTCGGAACTTGCCCGGACGGGAAGGCCGTCATGGCGGGGGTGCAGAAGGGTGGCGGCCAAAGTCTCCACCTGCCCATGCTGCGCCTGACGCGCATGTGGGAGGGAAAAGAGCCCCAGCCATTCGGGTCCAAGTACACCTGCCACATCGCCGACACAGGTGAGGCATCCAGGAGGATGCGGCACAACTTGCTGGGCGATTTGGGTGCGGCGAGTGCGCCGGTGGCTGGGTCATGTACCTCGCACTCCTGCCGCAGTGGTGGAGGGCCACGAGGGCATCACGGAGGGGTCGGTGGAGTATCTGGTGTTCTTCTCGGTCATGCGGAGCGTGGCGCGGCAGTACGACTTGTTCCCGGTGGAGCAGCACTGGGGCAAGGAGCTGGACGGCGTGCTGGCCAGGGACGAGCCGCAGGTGAGGGACAGGAGACGAACGGGGCCAGGGGAGTGCTGGCGGTGATTATGGGAGGATGCGGGAGGTGCGACTAGAAGACACTGCACTGGTCGTGCTTGCTCTTTGGGTAGGGAGACTTGAATAAGCACGTCGTGGAGTGGGAGTGGACCATTGCCTGATGCTGTGCCCCTTCCGCACCGCAGGACAAGCGCTGGTGCCGGCACTTCGACCCTCACTTCCCAGACTCGGACCCTTCCCTGGAAGAAGCCAGCCGTCTCTTCGTCGCCTTTGTGTTTCAGAAGCGGGAGGTGAGGGCCCGGGGCTGCGCAGGAGGCCTTGCAAGCAAGCGTGCACGGCGTTCCCACCCTCGGACCGAGCCAGCGCGCGAGGGTGCGGAATACGATTGCGGTTTACGAGCCAGGCCTGGCCCGCCCTGCATGCAGCCCGTGAACAAGCGGCACCTCGAGCAAAGTGCGGATCATGCTGCGGCGGTGCTTGCCACGGGAGGCGTGGCGAAGAAACGGAGAACGGAGATGGCCTAACAGCGACTGGGCTATCTTACACTCCCGGGGCCGTGGGGGGAGGGCGTGGGGTAGGAAAGGGGCTAGGGCGGGGTGTGAAGGGTGGGAGAGAGGACGTACTGCACTCGCTGCTCAGGAACCGGGGAGGGTGCCGTTGGCGTGCACGCGAGGGTCCGTATGCTACTGGGTTGAGTGACGCTGTCAGGCTGGGCAGTCTAAGGTGCCGGGAGCGACAGTGCCCGGAACGACGGCGCCGGGGTGCCGCTTGGGGCGCAGCAGCCGTGCTGTGACGAAGAGGGACGGGATGATGGCGATGGCCGCAATGACACAGAGGGCCAGCCACACGAAGTAGGCGTAGTCATACCTGCGAGCACAGCTACATAGCGTGGGCTCTCCTGTGCTCTGAGGTTTCCCATCGCACGTGGGCTTTCGTATGACATCGCTTGTCGCCATCTTCTCGTATCGGCTCATCTCGTGGCTGCAAAACACACCAAAGGGACGCCTTGGCCCAGGCCGGGAACGGAGACTCGTGGTCCGTCCTCGCCACCATCCCCGTGAAGACGCCTGTGACGGTTCAGAGAAGTCATGGGGACTGAGACTCAATCCACGCGCAAACGGGTATGGAACAGCACCCTAAGCACCGCATGACGCGGTGACGTGCACGGGGCGGCTCACCCAGCGTCGTGAAAGCGCACACGCTTGCCGCGGCGGGGAAGACCCAAATGAGGTGGTGCAGCCAGTGGAGGGCCAACGCCTCCTCGACAGTTTGGGATGCAGACGCGGCCAGGCTCAAGGCAGTGAGGAAGCTGCGAGGAGGCAGCATGTCGCGCGTTGGTAGTGGCGCCTGCGACGACTCATGCAGACGTGCCAAGCCTCGGCCGCACCTGAAGAAGATGGTAAGGACGGAGAAAGCCCGGCAGGCCAGCACGAAACGTCTTTTGTCCTTCCCGAACATGTCCGCGTAGAATGTGGGGAGCACGTTCAACGTGCACAGGCGGATGCTTGAGTTCCCGTAGAAACTTTCCCATGTCCGCGAGAAGCTGGGGTCCCCGACGACGGTCGCCCCGGGTGCGAGCGGCAGGCCCCGACGGATGGCGTCGGGGAGGCACTGCGCCACGACCAGCGGCTGCTTGAAACACACCCTGCATTTGGGAGGAGCTGAGCTGTGGCTCAAAATGGGCCCACTTTCATGGGAGAGAACGGTGGTGATTTGACGCTGCTGCGCTCACTCCCACAGGCCGACGTTCTGGGCCTTGGCCGCCGCGCTTCCCGCCAGGGCGGGGCACTGCGGGCGATGGCAGGGCGAGGGGCGGAGTCGCAGGCTCGGCATTGTGCATCTCGCGGTTGCCCAGTGCCCAGGTGACCCCCACCTGGTCTGCTCGGTCGAAGTTGAGCCAGAAGTTGCTGATGACGGAGCATATCCCCAAGACGAGGACGACCACCTGGCACGCGATGCCCGCGGCGCAGCAGTCGCGGATCTCGGCGTGCGCGTCCACCTTCCGCTGCCCCGTCGCCCCGGTACCCACAGCGCTGGGAGGCAGCGTCGTGCCCGTGGCGAAGGTCCCGGGACCAGCCATGCCCTGTAGCTCACATGGCGCGGAGAAGCCAGTTCGCTCGCACTGCGCACCCTCCGCGCAGACGCCCGCCGGGCTGGGGCCCACGACTGCAGGAGTGCTATCACTCGAGCATTCGAGAGGCCTCTGCCGGAGTTGGGCGACATCCTCGCGCTCCATGGCCCTACGTGCCCAGCGGCACTCCCGCGGGGGATAGGGGCCGGACCTGGATTCTCGACATAGAGCGATAGGTCGACTCGCGAGCGCAGAAGTACGATCCGGTGGCCCCCGCGCCTCCGGGCCGGAGCCTGAAACTCACTTACACGCGCGTCAGGCTGTCAGCCCAGCGGAAACTGCCGAGTCCGGAGCAATCGATCGTGGGAGAAAAGGAAAAAGCGGCCGCGACGTCCTCTCTGTCGCTCCCACTCTGAGAATCCTGACATTCGTCGTCCGTGATCCTGCTGGTGCTGGGCCATCGGTGTCTGGACAGGTAGAATAGCAATTGCTCGGCTGGCTGGTCTCCGCGGAGGGCGGGAGGATGAGGGTGAGGCTGGCGGGGAATGGGTTTTGCGCCACCTCCTCGCGGCCGATGGCTGTGGCCGTCGCCAGCGTCTGCGTCCCGAGATGCGGAGGCGGCGGGCTGACGGGCCCGCGGCCGAAGCGATCGTTCCCCTCACACCTGCGCAGGGCGCGGATGCTGGGGCCCCAGGGCCCGGGGACGCGGCGGAGCCGCGCAGCTTGGAGGAGGAGTTCGGACAGATGGATTTGGAAGCCGCGGAGCAGTTGTACGAAGCCCTGCGCGCCGTGAGGGAGCGACACAGGCGAGTTCGCATCTGGTGTCGAGGACGCCCTCCCCCGCGCCGATGGCTTGCCCGCAGCAGAGTCCTGGACCCTGGGACGTCTATGTGCACGGTTGGCCCTGCTCCGGCGTGCATGCGCGCGCCCCGAGCGCGAGGCCGGCCAAGCAACCCGCGTTGTCGCGCCCATGGCCCGCAGGGCCCCCGGGAAGAAGCCGGATAACGCGGCGTGGGAGGAGAAGTTAAGGGCGGAGGTCCAGGAGATGGTCACGAAGGCAAGGGCCGCTGGGAGGGCCGTCTAACGCACGCAGGGCGGGAGACGGTGGGGGCAGGTCAACAACCAGCACCTTGTGCTCGCAGGCCCGCAACGTGGTGCGGAACACGGACGAGTCGGTTGCGCAGAGGGCGGTGCAGCTCATGCTGCGGACGGACCTCGTCAACGCGTGCGCCAGCCGGCTCGCGTCGGTCCTGAAGCAGATCAAGGTGGGGCCGGCCTGGCCGCGACGGTGGGCTTCAGGCCTGGAGACGCAGCAGCCGGGACCCCGTCCGCCCCTGTCGCGCTCGCAGATGAAGGAGGTCGCGGACCTTATCACGACCGTCTGGCACTCCTACGCGTCCATCAGCAAGGACTGGGAGGGGCTGTTGCAAGACCAGGAGGAGGCGCTGGAGGTGAGGAACCCCGCCCCGTGCCGCGCCGGGCCCGCGGTGGGAGGCGCGCTGCGGTGCGTGAACGCGAGAGGTCCGCGGCGACCCGCAGAGCTCTATGGAGGCGCGGGAAGAGGAGGCGGCAGCCGAGATACGGAGCCTCCAGGCGCAGCTGGAGGAGGCGATTGTGCGCAACGACGAGCACGCGCGGCTGCTGACGGCGCGGGACCGGGAGGTGGAGAGCTTGCGGAGCCAGCTGCAGGAGGAGTCGCTGCGGGCGCGGTCGATGGCGGCGGACCACGGGAGGGCAGGCGATCGGCCGTCGTCGTCCCGGGCCTTCGCCTCGGCGGTGGCGGAGGATGCCGGGCACCGCTCGGCGGCGTCGCGGTCGACGCAGTCGGCGCATGTGAGCCCTCGGCCGGGCGCCGCGAACGGCGACGTGGTGGGGCGCGGGGGGGTCGCGGGAGCGGGGGGGCCGAGGACCAAGCGCAAGGAGCTCACCAAGGGCAAGGTGCTGGAGATCGTGCGGGAGGTCTACCGCTCCAAGGAGCGCAGCGACGAGCTCTTCAAGGAGGGCAAGCAGGAAAGGGAGACGCTGGAGGAGCACCTGTACCGCTACATGAACACCAAGTTCGGGCTGCGGCCCCTCATCATAGAGCACGTCGAGCTGTTGCTTACGGGGCTGCAGAAGTACAAGGACAACAGCGTGGAGATCCTTCTGGTGAGAGCTGCGGGCCAGGAAGTCAGGAGCATGGACAATGATGGGAGCGGCCGGGGGAGCACGGGAACCCATGGCGGCCTCCGTTCAACTTCCCAACTGTCGCGCCGTCTGTCGCAGTTCTCCAAGATCCTGGCGAACCAGGTCGAAGAGGAGCTGCGCTTTGAGATGGAGTCGCTGCGCAAGTCGGTTGTGGAGGTCCTGCGTCAGGTCCTGCAGATGAAGTTCCGGGACAGCAGCAGCTTCCAGAGGTGCGGCGTGGAGGCGATCGCACCTCGCTTGGACCGCGCTGGCCGCGGGTGCAGGTCGGCGCTCGCGCAGGCGACGACGGAGACGCTGTCTCGCTCGCTCGCAGGGACGCGATGCTCAAGGAGCGCGTGGAGGGCCTGCTGCCCCAGGAGGAGGCATTCGTGATCGTCAAGTCGATGCAGTCTGCGGAGGAGTCCACGGAGGTCGCCAGTGTCCTGCAGCGGAAGCTGGAGCAGCGCGTGGTGCGCATTAACAAGGAGCTCCGCACGGACGAGCAGCGCGTCACGCGCCCCAACGCCCTCGAGTTCGAGGAGTTCATCGAGGTCATCCTCGGCGTGCACCTGCGGCACCACGAGGCGAAGATCGCGGAGGTGCGGCGGGCGGGGGCACCCGGCCCTGGGTACAGCGCGGTGTGTGGGATGAGGGCCGACCTCGCGAGCGCGTCGCCCGCAGATCGTGACGTGCTTTAAGAGGATCGATTTGGAGAGCCGCGGATACCTGTCCGAGGACCAGTTCCGCCTGTTCTGCCAGACGATCGACCCCAACATCACCTCGGATCAGATTGACACCCTCCTCGACGTCCTGGACCCTCAGAGCACCCACCGCGTGACCTTCTCGAGCTGCGTGTCTGCGCTGGTGCCGCACTCGTGACGGTCCGCGCCGACCGCTTGCGTGGGACGGCAGGGGCTGGGCTGGGGAACATCCACATGTGAGGGTGTCGTAGGCGTGCTGGGAGCTACAGCCGCTGGTGCCGGCAAGCTTGAATCCCGTCCCTATGCCTCTTCTTTGGCGCTCTTTCACTGTCCTTCAACGCCCACGCTTCACGGCGGGCATGTCAACGCAACCCCGTTAAGCGCTCCCGCGCGACTTAGGCAGTAGAGCGGCGGTCCGCGGGGAGGGCGGACTGGGGGCGGTTCACGAGGAACCCGGCGCACTGCACCTGGCGCACGTTGTCGAAGCCCACCACGCGGATGTACGCGTCGGGGAAGGCGCGGCGGCAGGCGACGATCTCGGACAGCACCTGGTTGGAGTCGCGGCAGCCGAACATGGGCAGCTTCCACATCGTCCAGTAGCGGTTGTCGTAGTAGCAGGCCGTCACGGGGCCCATGCGGACTGCGCGGGGAGCGGGCGGGCGGGGGTTGGGTCGTGGCGGGCGGGCGGGATCGGGGCAGGGTGGCTGGCCGTTCGAATTGGGCCCTCCGTCGTGGATCTCGCTCCCCGGCTTATCCGGAGCGCGTCTCACCCGTGTTGGCGTTCGAGACGATGGCCTCCTGGGCGGACGCGAACTCAATGCACGGGATCATGCCATTGCGGGTGAGGTAGTCCACCTGGCGCGCGATCGCGTCGGGCGTGAGGGGCGGCAGGTACGACAGCGTCTCGAAGAACTTGTTGTTGAACGGCTGCCACACCTGCGACCAGGAACGGAGGCACAAGCGGAGGTGGGATCGGGGCCGGAGGAGAGGATCGCCGCTCGCCGCGCTCGCCCCAGCCAACAAAGCACACTTCACGCGACGCCGACGGGAGAGCAGGGCGGGCAACATGGCGCCCACCGTACGATAGAGAACGCGGACAACGTGGCAATGGGAGGGATCGGGGCGCCCGAGGGCCCGCGGCGACGCGCGGCGTGGATGTACTGCAGGGTGCGACATGCCCCTCCCGCCTGCCGCCGCGTGGGGACCGGCGGACCCTCCAAGGCACGGGCCATTAAAATTGCGACGAAAACGTCGCGAGGAGGCGTCGCAGGGCAGCCCGGGCGGGCGAAAGCGGCGTGTCCTTCCAGATGCCATGGTGCCTTCGCACCGGCCGCAGCCGCGCGAGGGCGAGGAAGGCGGGGCTTTCAGGAAGCGCGATGGACCCTACCAGTCGCCGAAAAGGCGGTGGCGAGAGCGCCGCCGCCCTTGCGCCTTCGGGGCCGCTGAGTTGGACTTCGGGGTGCGAAATGGCGCCCCGCGGCGTGCGGCTACAGAGGGGATCCGACGAGCGGCCAGCGGAAAGAAAGCGGCGCAGAACGACCACTCCGAAACGCGCGGGGCAAGCCGCGCCCGCATGCGCCGGGAGGCTGCCCCAGAGTGACGGAAGCGTGCCGAGCGGGAGATCCCGGGCCGCACAGGGCGAGATTCCGGTCGAGGGCGGCAATGTCGAGGATCCAGAAGCCGCGCAGGCGCTCACCCGCATCATGGAGGCGGAGGCGGCGTTGGTCCGCTTGGCGACCCGGGCCTTGGGGGCCACGGCCGCAACGGGGCTGACGGGGGCGAGAGCGAACATCGTTGTGATGATGCGCTAGAGACCACCGGGACAGTGTGAGGGTAGGCAGGGACCGGGAGGCCGCCCGCCCAGTTCAACGCCATCGCAGTCGGACCGGCGTCAGCCCCTGACAGGCGTCCACCCGCGCCTTTCCGGCCCCTGCGGACAGCATGTGCATCATTCCGACGGCGCGCCACGGCGACGCTGGCCACCCTTGTCGTCCGGGCGCGCGCGCACGGCCCGCACGTCATTCGGGCCATTGAGCGCCCATTGTCCCTCGAATCGGTCATTTCTTATGCACATATTGAACACTCGTCGCTTTACTGGAATCTCATCGTCTGATTTCGCCCCCTCGATCCGCACGGCGGCAGGGAAGGCAGAGAGTCGCAGTGGCCCGCACCCGGCACACGCTCGCTGCCACGACGTTCCGCGACCCGGGTAGGTTGCTCGCATCCGTACCTTGCCATGAACGCGGCGGCAGTGGAGGGGGCTGTGCGTGAGGTGGTCAGGGAGGCATTCCTGCGCGGGGCCGGTGCGGTCCCGGGCGGCTGGAAGACGCGGCA
Organism: Protoeuglena noctilucae; assembly: GCA_958009085.1. Classification (NCBI taxonomy): domain Eukaryota; kingdom Viridiplantae; phylum Chlorophyta; class Pedinophyceae; order Marsupiomonadales; family Marsupiomonadaceae; genus Protoeuglena; species Protoeuglena noctilucae. The sequence continues at coordinate 588,598 of OY253684.1, forward strand.
ATTCATGGAGATGGGCCTCGACTCGCTCGATCTAGTCCATGTCAGCCGGTGAGCGCGAAGGCGGACTCGCTCCAACGAGAGGGCGCAGTGGCGGAACGCAACGAAGGAGGCGCCCTTGCGTGCCCCCCCCCGCAGGACACTGGCGTCTAAATTAAGCATTCCACTTCCTCCAACGCTTCTCTTTGATTATGCGGACCTCCCAGCACTCCAAGGATACATGCGCGTGAGAGCTCGCCTGCGTGAGGGTGGCCCAGCGGCTGTGGCTGCCTCTGTCCAACCCGACGGCCGCGCACCGCGTGCGCGCAGGGCAAACTCGCGGTCGGTGATTCGTTGATAGACGCTGGCGGTGAGGAACAGATCTGGGACGCGCCTGACGCGACCGCGGCCTTGCTCGGGCACCTGTCGTCCCTGTCGGTCGGGACCCTCGGGCTCGTGGAGATTGCCGCCTGCGTCAGCGCCGTGCCGAACGCGCCAGGCGGCATGGCCGCGCTCGAGTCGGCCGTCGATGCCGTCCGCGCCGCGCCCCTTCAGAGGCGAGGGCATCGCAAGCGCTGCAGCCCAGGCCGCCACGGCTCGGGGCCGGACATGGCGTGTAGCAGCGAACGTTCACCGATTGTCGTTCACCGGGATAAAAGGAACCCGGGCCGGGCTTTAACCCCGCCCAAACATTGACGACCCACACGGCGTAACCCCTGGCCTCCCGCTGCGCACGCAGATGGGACCACAGCCTCGACAAGCAGGACCTCCATGCCAGCGCGGCGCGCTTCGCATCCTTCCTCCCGGACATCGAATGCTTTGACGCCGCCGCCTTCAACATGGGGCTCTCCGAGGCGTTCCTGCTGGACCCCAACCAACGAATGCTGCTCATGCAGGGCGCAGAGCTCCTCCGCGCCGCCGCGGGCGACTCAGACAAGCGCCGTGGTGCGTCCACCGACTGCGCCGCGCCGTTTGATTCCTGGGGTGGGGAGGAGGGCTTGGGTTCAGGTCGTGTGCCGGGTCTCCTGCCCGGCCTGGGCTCGGGCCGACCGGCAGGCGCTGGCGGCGATGCGCTGGTCGGCGTCTTCGTGGGAGTTTCCTTCGCCGAATACGCCGGGATGGTGGCGAAGCACGTTGGGCGCACCACGACCTTCACGGCTACCGGCACGAGCCTGAGCGTGAACGCGGGCCGCCTGTCGTATGCCTTTGGCCTCAAGGGCCCCAGCGTCGCCATCGACACGGCTTGCTCCAGCTCCCTCGTCGCTGTCGCCTCCGCCAGGTGAGGCGCAGGGCTGCATCGGGGCCCATGCCACGTGTTTTCCCACATGCTTTGCGTCGGATGGATGGAATGAAAAGATGCCGTTGGCTTGCAACCGTGAGGAGCTGGTCAACCACATGAATCACTGCAACGAGTGATCTGGGCAATCGCCGCGCGTGCTCCCTGCACAGGGCATACCTGCACCAGCGCCAGTGCGATGAGGCTCTGGCAGGCGGGTGCAATCTGCTCCTGTCTCCCGGCGTCATGAACATGTATGCCATCGCGGGCATGCTGGCCCCCGACGGCCGATGCAAGACCATGGATGCTTTGGCGGATGGGTACGTGAGGGCGGAGGCCAGCGTGCTGGTGCTGCTGCGGTGCTGCCCACCCCAGGCGCAAGGGGGCGGGGCGGCAACGGGCGCAATCCTCTAATCTGGTGAGCAACACAGCGTCGATAGTGCATCTACAGAATGCGCAGCTGCTTGAGAGGACCATGCAACAGCTTGCGCCCTTCATGCACCTCTGCCGCCCTCGGGCATGCCTGGACCCTTCCGTCTCCCCACATCCCCGCAGCACGGGTCAATCAGGATGGCCGTTCGTCGTCCCTGACGGCACCCAACGGCCCAAGGCAGCAATCGCTGATTCACGAGTCTCTGCAAGATGCCGCCCTGGCACCCCACGACGTCTGCGCCTTGCAGATGCACGGGACCGGCACGGCGCTCGGTGACCCGATCGAGACTAATGCCACACTCCAGGTCCTTCGCCCAGGGCCCCTCAGCACGCAGGTATGGGTGTGGGGACTGCTGACGCCGCACTCGCGCGCAGCAACCCCCAGGCTGCGTCATGGGTTCCCACGTCTGCGCAGCAAGTCGCATGCGATGCACATAGCTGTTTGCTGGAGTGCGTGCACGTTTGGCACCGCTACTCTGCTTGTACCAAGACGCGCGCCCCACAGCCAGCGTGCCGACTCCAACGGACATGTGTGTCGCCCGCTGCACCTCGCAGATCCGGCTGCTAGCTACCAAGGCCCAGGTGGGCCACGCGGAGGCGGCTGCGGGGGCTGTGTCCATGGCTGCGGCCCTCGAAGTGGCCTCGCGGGCGTGCGGCAACTTCAACCCCCACTTGTCCGCCGTGAACCCCTACGTCCGGCAGCCGATGGAGGACTGCAAGGGCGGGGCAGCGCACCTTCTCAGGCAGGCTGGGGGCTTCGGTTTCGGTGAGAGGGAGGGTCAAAACTCGTCTCGCTGCTTGACGCCCGCATCACCAGGCTTCATCAGAGTTTAGCAGCTGGCTGCTGCGCCTGCTTTATCCTGCTGACGGTACCAGCCAAGCCCGCTTTTCCAGCAACTGCCATGTTGACTCTCGATTGTCCTCAGAAGACAAGAGCGGGCGGTGCATCCTGTCGCTCAGCGCGTTCGCATTCCAAGGCACCAACGCCCACGCCATCACCGAGAACTGGGACCCCAGTCCAAGTCGTGTCCACATCACAGGGTCCTTTCATGTGAGACAAACGCGGCTCGTGTGGGGCTGCCCGCCAAGTCATGTCCGCCGCCCACACCGCAGCGCTCACCTGTGCCTCTGCATGTGCTCCACTGGCATCCATGGACTGTTCCAACCCCTTCATCTGCCATACCTTGTAGGCGAGGGACGCTCACGAGCTGGAGAGGCAGTACGTGGTTCCACGGGCACACCGCCTGGTACGCTCTTGCCAAGGGGACGCGGGTGCCGTTGGCAAGGTCGCACTGCTGGTCGACCTCGGATCCGAGCACGCGGCCCCGATCAAAGATCACGTGGTCCAGGGGAAGCCCATCCTCCCCGGCGCTGCGATGTTGGAGACGGCACTGGGAGGTGAGGACGGGGCTGGGGCTGGGGCCGCTGACTGCCCATAACAGAGCGTATCGTGTGCTTGAGGCACCGCCGGCGTGCGTGGAGGTGCATGCCTGGCGTTGCCGAGGCTACGGCGAGGCACACCGTGTCAGGGCGCATGCCAGGGCGCGTGGATGCCTTGCAAATGACTGGTGACAGTCTTGCAGATGCAGTGACCACCTTGCTGACCCGCACGCAGGGGCGCACCTGGTGCAGGCGGGAGACGGACAGCAGTGCCCCGTCTTGTCCACCGTGGTCATCCCCGCCCCGTTCGAGCTTTCCAAGGAGGGGCCGTGCTTGGCGCAGTTGGTGTATGACACGGCCACGGGAGCGGTCGAGCTCCGAGGGATGCCGAGCGGCGCGTCCCATGGCGGGGCTTCCAGGTGACACCAGCATGGGCTAGTGGGTATGGGTCTGTCTTGGCGTGCGGTGGCAGGGTGAGGCTGTGAGAGGCGTGAGGTTTTCCAGGAACACGTGCCTGGTTTGGCACTTCTTCGCTTTAAACAGCATTTCTAGACTCTTTCATGGGATGTCATCAGCATGGTGCTGCCCTGTGCTGCAGGCTGCACCTCCGAGGCGCGGTCACGGTCGTGGGCCCATCGCAAGCAGGCGCAGACCCCAAACTGCCATCAGGAACAGGTGCTTGTCCTCTCCAAACGGTGTTTATCTGAATGCCATAGCTGACAGGTTTGATTCCATGCCTCATCCTTTTCCTTCCCCTGCCTCATTGCAGGTGCCGTGCACACCCGGTCGGCGCTCTCGGTCGTCATCCAAGCACAGCGGCCGCCGCCCGCGCCCGCCGCCGGCCACATCTGCTGCGCCGAGCTCGACTTGTCCGTCCTGGGTGTCTCCACGGAGGTAAGCGCCGCGCCATGTTCTTGGCAACCACCGCTTGCAAAGCACGCAGCACGAACGGACGGACCATCGCATCTACAACACGCACTGCCATCGTCTATCACTCCATGCCTCGCAGGATTATTTCATGCACCCCTCTGCGCTGGACTGCGTCATCCAGTCAGGCCTGACGCAAGTGCGTGGCGCTTCGTGCGTGCCTGCATCGGCGTCGGCCTTCTGCGCCCCTGTCCCGGGACACGCTCGCCAGCCGACGGTCCACGGGACTTTTAGGGTGTCGGCGACAATCTCCCACGCTCCCACGGGTGGCGCCCTGGTCTCAACGTTCACGACCGGGGCTGCGGACCCCGTCCCTGGCACCAGCAGTGGGGCTGTCCTGAGTCAGCTCGTGTCCAAGCGCATCGATTTTCGCAAAGCCAGCAAGCTCGCCGCCGCTGCCACCCCGGTGGGCACCGCCCTGCAGCAACCCGAAGGACAACGCACGACGGGCGAGCCAGTGATCGTCGCCTTCCAAGAGACCCTGCTTGTCTCCCTGCCCTCCGGAGATCCGCAAGCTCGCGATGCCGACGACGTGTCGCTCGACGTATTCGCCTGGCCTGGGCGGGGCTCTGGGGTTCCTGCGGCCCAACTGCGCATCACTGGGCGCAATCCCACATCCACAACACTGTCTGCTCTGCGAACCACCGCTGATGCGCTGCCTCCGGGATCCGTTTTGCGTCTGCGCGGTGATGGCTGGGACTCGGCCGGCGAGGTTCAGCGGGGGAGCAGAGGGGCGCTTGCGGGAATGATGCGTGTTGCGGCAACGGAGGCGCGGGGAGTAGAGTGGGACCTGCCGCAGCGGCACGGGGCGCTGAGCCACATTGCGCCTGTCTTGCGGCATGCCTTGGCTGCCAGCGAGTCGATGGCTGGTGGCACTGCGATGGTCACTGGAGGCCTGGGGTCTCTCGGCCTCCTTCTCGCCTCCCGTCTGGCGCCCTCGGTAGCCGCGACTCTGCTCACAAGCAGGACCGGCCGCTCGCTCGCGGGCTCCAGCGGGGACCCCTCTGCGGCGCTGCTGGGCACCCTCGCGCAGTCGCCGTCGCTCACGGCCCTCGCACGCTGCGACACCGCGGTCACGGAGGACGTGGGAGCAGCCCAGGCCGCCTGTACTGCCCTCGGCGGGTGGTCCCGTGTCGTGCTCCACGCAGCAGGTGTCTTGCGGGACGCCGCGATCCGTAACCAGACCCACGGGCACATGCGTGCCGTTGCAGCCCCGAAGGGCGTGTCCCTGAGGTCCCTTGCCTGCGGTCCCGCGAGCCCGTGTGAGCCTCTTGATTGTCTGATGGCGCTCTCCAGCATCTCCGCGCTCGTGGGCTTCCCGGGACAGGCCAACTACGCTGCCGCTAACAGCAGCATGGACGCAACAACGACTGCCTTGCGGTGGCATGGGTCGCCGGCGGTCTCCCTGCAACTCGGCGCGGTCCGCGAGGTCGGCATGGCCGCCCGCAGCGCAGGCATGGACGTGGTTGGCAAAGCAGAGGCGTGGGGCCTCGGCGCCGTCCAGCCAGCGCACCTGGTCAGCGCCATCGCGCGCACCGTCGAGGCGGTCAGCGCGGCCGGGAGGGTGCCAGTGGTGGTCATCCTGAGCCCGCTCGCTCCCGAGACCATCCGTGCCAAGCTCCCGCGCTTCGCGTCCAGGCACACCTTCGAGCCTGTGCAGGCCAGCCCGCCCAAGCCCGCGCAAGAAGCTGGACGTCTCGATGGTGCCGGTGGTGACGTTGCTGCCGCCCCTGACAGCGCACTGGACGAGCGGGACTCGCGTCCGGCGCGGTATCGTCCGGTCGTGATGGAGACGGTGCGGGAGGTGCTCAAGGCGGTCACGGGGAGGGTATTTGACATCGGGGACACGATTGCGGCTGCCGGCATTGGGCAGCTGAGAATGCTCCGGCTCGTACAGAAGCTTCGCCAGGAATTTGATTTGGTTGAGATCAACGAGGCGATGGTGAGTTCACTCGGCAGCCAGCTGCGCAGGTCTGGTGCATGCCACAAGTTTGCACCTGCAAGCAGCCCCACCTTCTTCGCCATACCTCGCAGATTAAGGCACATGAGGACCTCCCGCGTCTCGCGAAGGCCATTTCAGACAAGCTGCCTCCCGAATGGGTTCCCGTTTCGAACGATTGGGACTCGCCATCCAAGAACAGCACGCGCCCCTTCCTCGCCCACACCGCCCCGCCCCGGCCCACCTCGGCAGCAAGCGCTCGCGACAGCCCCGGCCCCCGCCACGTCAGGGCGTGGGGCCACGCGGTGCAGTCCGTCCCAGGGAGCCCCATGGCAGCTGCGCCGGGCTGCGTGCCGGCTCCCGGCTACCCTGGCGTGTGGGGCCCACCACCCGCCGCTGCGGGGGACACGCCCGCCCCCGCCCACCGCCTGTCGCGCAGCTTCAGTGGCGGCTTCCTCCCCAAGCCTCCCGGCTCCGCGGGCCCTGGCCGGTCGAGGCCCAGGGGCGTCCACGCGATGTCATCCACCGGCGGCACCCCACTCCGCCCTCGCATCACAGAAGAGGCCGACGTGGGAGCGCCGTCCTGGCATGGCGCAGAGGTCGAGTCTGCAGGGCTTGGTGACCTTTGCGGGTGGGACGCCGACGTGGGGAGGTGGCCGTCGCGCCCACCGCCCGGTGTGCATGTCCGCCGGGGCCTCTTCGGGTCGCTGGGCGGCGAGCCTGGCATGCGCGGCGTAGAGAGAGACGCGGGCGAGGGCAACGCGATGGCCGAGGGCGGCTGGGCCGGCGACGGTGGCACCAGCGACGGCCACGATGGCGTCGGCGCTGCTGGGACCGACGCTGCGGCGGGGGCAGAAGAAGCGGCAGCCCGGGAGGCCCGTATCCGCGCAGGCGTCGTAGAGGCCGTGCGTGCGGTGACCGGACAGGATCCCAAGGACGGGGTGTCCCTGGCTGAGTCAGGGGTGGACTCGCTGGGAATGACAGAGTTCGCCCGAGCCCTGGAGCGAGCCTTCCCGGGGTTGAAGGTGCCCGAAACGCTGCCATTCGACTATCCCACTCTCAGCGACGTGGTTCACTTCGTCTTCAAGGCCCTGCCGGCACCCGCAGCGACGACTCGGCCGGCGCAGGCAGGCGCTCAGAGACGGGTGCACAGCACGCCGGGCAGGGAAGCGCGAACAACGGCCGCGCGAGGCTCTCTGCACTCGCCGCTCGCTACGAACAGCCGTGCGCGGGCTGGCCGCGAGCATGGGCGCCCCGCCGGCAACCACGGTGTGCCATGGTCGATGCCGTCTCGGGCCTTGCCGGTGCACGTGCCGCCCAGCTCGGAGGTCGGTGCGGGCACGGTGCTCGCGCTAGTGCCTGCGCAGCTGCCGGGCATGCCTGGGCCCGTCTTTGTGTTGCAACCGGTCCCGGGGCACGAGGCGCGCCTGGCGAGGTCGATGTCGATGGACCTGGAGGACCCGAACCGGTCATGGGGCCATAGTAACGGGGACCCGTGGGCCAGCGAGGCCGAGGACGAGGTGAGAGAGGGCGGGGTGTCGCCCCTGCTGGGTGGGTGCTTGGCGCTTGGCACGCATCGACGGCACGGGTCGGGGGGCGTGCGAATGCAAAGGGCCTGCGCTCGTCCCTCCCCGTCCCACGCAGGACCTGCTGACGCGGCCGCGGGTGCGAGAGAGGTCGCGGAACTACTCTACGGCGGGTTCTGGCGCGGCGACTCCAGCCAGAATGGCGTTCCGTCCCCGTACGGCCAGCTTGTATCTGAAGGAGTCATACGCCGCGACGCGAACGGCGAGCCGCGTTTCGAGCCAGGCTGTCAGCAGGTCCACAAGTCAAGCGATGAGACCAGGCTTGCACTCTTGCCGGCGAGGGTGGCGAGGGATCCGCCGTAAGGGCGTGTGACGCGCATTCCGCTGCCAACCTGGCATTGTAACGTCCTGTCGCATCGTGGTGAAGCATCTGACCGTCCTTTGATCCCACACAGGAGGACTCTGCGGCGTACCAGGTCGACGGGGCTGCGGGTCAAGCGACACAATCGACGTGGGCCATGCACGCATCCAGAATGAGCGACACTGCCGGCCACGAGTCCTGGCAGTACCGCGCATCGCCCTATCGCAGTCACGGCGAGGCTGCCGGATGGGGGAGGGCCGGGGTTGCAGATCACCCTGCTGGGTACGGGGGCGGCGTGGCGCGCGAGCGTGGCTACCCCCAGGGTGCTGGCTTCACGCCACGCCGGGGGAACGAGAAGGCCTCACCAGCAGGTAAGCAATGCACGTAGGAGTCTTATAAACTGCCTCACACATCCCTCATGCCTGCGCATCGACGGTGGTGTGGATGCCGCCTTGACCAGAACACCATCCTCAGCCCTTTTGCTCTCAGGGAAAAAGTTCCTGCATCCCGGCAACTTCATGGGAAGCATCCCGATCCCAGAGTCACCAGGAGGAGGGTCTGAGACCAGGGAGCGTGCCAGGGCGGCCGTGTCAGCCGCACTGCTGAAGGTGCGTGCTTTGATTCCACCCACATTCGTACACGCTTTCCTCGTTTGCTTCTGGGCCAGCCGTGTGCATCTTCGTCAGCTACTTTTCAGAAAGAGATGCCACCTCTTACCCACCCCTGTTACGCAGGTGGTGGGCCAGAAGCTGGAAGACGGCGACTCTCTCATGTCAAACGGCGTGGACTCGCTGTCAGCCGTGGAAGTCGCCAGCGCGATCAACGAAGAGCTCGGGCTCGAGCTCCCTGAGACCCTGGCTTTCGACTACCCTACCCTGGGCGACGTGGTGCAGTACGTGGCGGGGCAGCTGGCATGCAAGGGGAACTGATTGACGTGTCGAAGCGTGACCGCTCATTCGCTCATTCATACTTTCATTCGCTTCATTCCGCACTAATAGCCCTGAATATGTTTGGCGCTTCCCTGGCCAGCTGATTGAAGCCCCCGCTATGCGCATACATGGGGGAGATGGCAAAGGTGCTGGTCTCCCAACAGATCCTAGTGTCTCTAGCCGCTTTTACGATGCCGAATGGCCCATGTCAAAGTCAAACATGAAGTCCTTCATGTATCGCTCCGCCTCCTCTTCCCCGAAACTCCTGGCCAGCTGGGCGAGCGTCTTCTTGTTCATCAGCATGTTGGTGCAGAACCTGCGATATGGTCAGCATACCAAAGCACGTGTGATGCATGCCACGGAGACAGCTCGCATTGGCGCGGTCAACTTGCGAGTCACGCGCGCGCGCACCTGGCGTGGGCCTTGCGCACGTCCGTTAAGCGGGCGGTCTGGCTGGGGTCTAGGGGCGTGACGTTCTGAGCCACCTTGAGGTACGTCAGCGTCAGGGCGTTGGCGAACTGAAGGAACTGCTCCAGCTCAGCACCTGTGCCAGGGCGGGTGATGACGACGTGGTCTGAGGAAATCTCCGCCTGCCACGGCGGCAGCTCTCGCGACTGGTTGCCACCCTGTAAGCCGTACTTCTCCTTCACCATCGCCATGGCCTGCAGCAGGCAGAAGCAAGGCATGGTGGCATGGCGCAGCTTCGCAGCTTGGTATCACCACCCATGCGCTGGACCTTGCCTAGGGCGACAGCGGCATCAAATCTGAACGACAAACTCGCCTGGGAATAGATGGGCGGAAGCATGCGGCTCATGGAGGCGGGGTGGAGGTCCGCGATGGCGAGGGTGATGTTGCCCCCGAAGCCAACCATGTCGAGGCCGAAGATGGGGATGTCGTAGTGCGCGTACGGGAACATGGTGATGTGGAGGACCTGCGCGGGGAGTCCAGGGTACTCGTCGCGCGATGTACGGCGGAACACTAAGCGTGAAGCCGCACCCGCACACGCCTGACCTGCAGCCCGTCCTGCTTCCACGCCATCTCGAAGTGGATCTTGCGGAAGACCGAGCTCCGATAAACGCGGTTCTCAATCAGCATTCGCGGGAAGAGGTCGGAGCCGCGCGCAGGGTCCGGCTCGAACATCCACGACAGCGCCGACTCGCCCTGCGGCTTGTGGCGTTAAGGAGCGTTGCGCTGGGCGTTCAGGCGCTCCGTCCGAGCATGGCGTTATATGCTCGTCGCGACGTCCCCACCTGCCGGTCCAGCGAGTCCCAGATGCGGTAGCGGGGATCGAAATCGTCCGGCTCGAGGTCCTCCACCACGTCAAACACCAGGCGCTCCAACGCCACGCATAGGCCCCAGAAGGGAGGTAAGAGACGCTCTTGCAACCTCCACGTGCCGCCCGCAAGCTGTTCCAGCAGCTCCTCGTCGGGCGGCGAGGGGCCGAACTCGGTGCTCCGGCATATCCTGCGGTGCGCGCGGGGGGAGGGGCTCAGGCCGTGAGCGCCGCAGCCGCTCGATGCTTCGACACTCAACACGGGGGGCAGACCAGTCAACCGTGGCAGAAAGGGCGCCGTCGCCGCGGTAAGGTCCCCGACTTGCAGGACGGGCCCGCGCTGACTGCGCGACACAGGAGGGGTTTCGCGGCACGCCCAGCCCTCACCACCCCGCCCTCTCGCGTCCCCGGAACACAGACGCGCCCTGGCCCGCCCTGAAAGCCGCGGGAAACTTCCCTGCAGCCGTGCCTCTCAAGGCAGGCGTCGGCACGCATCGGGGCGACACGGAGGCCGCCCGCGACAGCTCAAGCCGCATCAATCACAGCCAACGTATCAGTGCCGACGGCCGGCGAAAGCAGAAGTGGCGCGCCTCAAAAGCCGGACTTAGTACGGCGTCGCTAAAGGCACAGCTCTAGTAACGCATTCAGACAACTGCAGCCTGAATGAAGGCGTGGGTCGGTCGCATCAGCGAATGAGGACGCAATGACGCGCGGCGGTGCACTGGCGACGGTTTGGGTCCCCTTGCACAAGGAGCCCCAGGCGGGGCAGAACGGTCAACCAGGCAACGGTTTAGGTCAGCCGGTAGTAGTCCCGGTCACCAAAGCTTGCCCAAAAGACCGGCAGGCTCTACAGGGGTGTCGTCCACACCTGCGACGTTGTGCAGCGCTGCGGATAGCGATCTACGGCGTATCCTGCGACTGAACGTCGGAAAGATAGGAGGGTGTTTAGGCTACGAGTGCGTCGCCGGTTCGGGGGCCATGGAGGACCGGGAGTGGGAGGAAGTGCAGGCGGCTTTGGCCGGCCTCATATCGGGGAAGGTGGGGCCACACGAGTCGCGCGAACGCCGTGGCCCCCGTCTCTGTCATGATGTCTCGCAGCAGCACCGTCCCGTCACCGAAATCGTCCCTTGACGCGGAGTATTCGGGACGCCGTGTGACTCGGTCCTCTCCAATGGCTCCGCAGACGCGGGGGGCCGATGACCGGCCGTGGGAATGGTATTATGGGCAAATGTACGTGTATTTAGATGCGCTGGGGATGCGAGACGACCTCCGGAAGCTGAGGGTCATCCACGTGGCCGGCACCAAGGGCAAGGGGTCAACGTGTAGCATGGTGGAGAGCGTGTTGCGGTCCTGCGGGTACCGCACGGGTCTTTACACCAGTCCTCATCTGATTGACGTCAGGGGTGAGCGCTGCCACGGTGCGCGCGAGGCCGCGGGGCGTCGCCATGGCCCGGCCTGACCTTGTCGTTCCATCGCACGCAGAGCGCATCCGCCTCGGGGGCGTGCCCGTGTCGCGTGAGACGTTCAAGCGCGTGTTCTGGGACACCTACAAGCGCCTGGAGCAATTCAAGGGCAACGACTCGGGCATGCCTGCCTACTTCCGCTTCCTGACCATCATGGTGGGTCGCAGATGCCCGTGCCACTGTCAGGCTCTTCCCTCAGCGTGGTATCTTCCACTCCTGGTCTCCTCGCAGGCGTTCCGAATCTTCCTCGAGGAGGGCGTGGACGTGGCGGTCGTGGAGGTGGGGCTCGGGGGCCGCCTCGACGCGACCAACGTGATAGAGCGGCCCGCCGCGTGCGCCGTCACGCTGCTGGGGATGGACCACATGGAGCTCTTGGGTCCCACGATCGACTGCATCGCGTACGAGAAGGCGGGGATCATGAAGCCCGGCGTGCCGTGCCTGACGGTCGAACAAGACCCGGTGGCCATGCCGGTTTTGGTCCGAAGGTGCGAGGATGTCGGGCCTGCTGCAGCACCGCGACGCGCCTGCCGTGCAGGGTGCCGCTTTGGATGCCGACGAGCTACGCCTCCACCCCAGCGCAGGGCGCAGGTGGTGGGGTGCCCGCTCCTCGTTGTGCCCCCGCTCGGCATGTACGCTCCCCAGCCCGGGCATGGCCCCGTGGTTGTAGGGCTCAACGGGGACCATCAGCGGCAGAATGCGGCAGTGGCGCTGGGACTGGGTGAGACGCTCAGCGCGGGGCCTGACTCGTTGCCAAGCCCTGTGTCTATCTGCGCGGCACGCTTTGTGCTTTGCGTGCTGCGGGCCAGGCACCTCGTTCGCACGGCTGACCCCCATCCAACCATCGGACTTGATTTCAGTGAAGGAGTTTGAGAGGCGTGTGGCGGGGGGGTTGATGCCCGACGTGGCACGCCAAGAGGCCGCGATGCGACGCGTGCACGCGATGGACGCTTGCGTCATACCGGCCGAGTACCTGGCAGGCCTCCGCCAGGCGCGGTGGCCGGGGCGCGCGGAGGTTATTCCGGACCCAGGGAGCCCCCCTGGGACGCTGACCTTCTTCCTGGACGGAGCCCACACGGTTGAGGTGCGCATGGGTATGACCCGCAAGCACGCTTGGTCTCACGGCGCCCTGCGCCGACCAGAGCCCGTTATCTGTAATTCGCTGCCCTCTCTGCGCTGACCTGGGCTTGCACTCGGACCTACTGACCCTGCGTCGGCCGGTGTAGGCTCGCCCGACCCTCTATCCAGCACCCCCGCAGTCCCTCGCCGTCTGCGGCCGGTGGTTCGCATCCACGTCTGCGCCGGTGTCCGCGACGCTCCCGGCCGCGGCGCACGAGGCTGCAGCCACAGAATCCACGCCTGGCATGGATCGCGACCCCTGTGGGCGGAGCGCTGGGGATGCGACGGGCGTCGCCAGCGCGTCAGATGCGTCCACCGATGGCGCTCTCGAGCCCGTGGACGGCAGCGCAGATGCGCACGTGGAGAGGGTCCTTCTCTTCCACTGCATGCAAGAGCGGGTGCCAGAAACCCTCCTGGCGTCGCTCGCCACCACGCTCGCCGAGGTGAGGCGCAACTCGGAGCAGGGATGCGTGTGCTGCGCTGTCCTGGTTTGCTCGCACCATACCCCAGTTTTGCATGTGCACCCTCTCAGCAACCACCAGCAATCCATGCGCAGGTGAGCTGTGGAACAAAACGTGAAGACCGCATATGTACCCTGCGTCGCAGAGGGGCTTGCACTTCAGCAAGGCGCTGTTTGTGCCCCCGGACTCGAACCTGAAGAGCCTGGCCAAGGGCGGCGGCTCCCGAGACCTCGGGTGGCACCACCGGATGGCGACCTTCGTCAATGCCGGCGCAGGGCGCTTCGGGCCCGGGCAAGCCGTCTGGCCCCCCGTGCTGGCGGCCCAAGCGGCCGCACGGGCTGACGCGCCGCGAATTGCACCGGAGGACGGCAGGGCCACGGGGCCTTCGGAGGTGGCAGACGGTCCCGGCGTGGCGCTCCCGTCGATCGCGTCTGCGATGGACTGGCTGCGTTCGAGGGCCCGCGGAGTTGGGCCCGCTGGACGTGTGCACGTGCTCGTGACGGGGAGTCTGTACTTGGTGGGTGACGTGCTCAGGGCGCTAGGCCGACTCGCCTGAGCCCTGAGCAAGGTCGGAGCCATGCGCACGCCAGCCGTCACCGTCGTGATCCACATCGTCACGGTCGAGATATGGACAGATCCTCGCGTTCAATCGTGCCTCATATCTAAGCGCGGCGTTTTTGGATGGCCATCCTAGTCAGAAATGAAGGGTTGAATGGCCGCTGGCGCTCTGCCTGCTGTGCAAGTCCGGAAAAAACGTGAATGGTGAAACCATGGTGAGTGTTTCGCTGTCAGCAGCTGCATCGGGAGAGTAAAGCGCATGAACATATGTGCAAGTTGGCATTCAGGGGTCCTCTGCGTCCTGCCCGAGCTCCGGGGCACCTCCCGCGGCCGGCTCAGCCCTCGGGCTCGCCCCCAGCGGCCGGTACGACTCCCGGCTGCCCCCACCTCGCCGGCCCCTCACCCAGCTCTGGAGCATGGGGCCGAGCCCCTGCACGGCTGCCGTGCCCAGCAGCACCAGCAGGCACGCCTTCCACGCGTACGTGCGCAAGCCCCGGTTGCGCTTCGGATAGCTGAGCCCCAGCCACGCCACGTACAGCGCCAGACACCACGCGGCAGCGCCCAGGTGCCTGCGGGCACAGGTTAAATGCAGCCGAGTGAGACCACTCGTCCCGAAAAGCGGCCATACGATGGCAAGACGCTGAGGCGTCGCACCGGTGAGCAGACTTGACGTAAGGCTGCAGGAGGCCCGGCAGCTTGTCAAGGATGCCGAGCGCCCGGAACGAGAAGGCGCCGCCCACAGCCGCAGCGGTGAGGGCTAAGAGCGCCGTGAAGCCCAGGACGCCGTGGGTCGTGGCCAGGTGCGGGTGTCCCTGGAGGCTCTTGTTGACCCACATCGCGGCGAAACCTAACAGAAGAAGTAACAGGCCGAGCGCCTGGTACAGCAGGTGCACCGAGATGGCCCGCTTGCGTTTGTCGCCGACGAGGGCGCGGAAGTCGATAGCCAGCAGCACCCTGGAGTCAGCCGGGCGGGCAACGCGTCAAAAGGAGACAGGCGTGATACGAGCGTCAAGCGCACTCTCCTAGCGCCGATTACGGCCCCCAAAGCGCTCACCCGTTGGACAGGAAGAAGGAGAGGCCTAAAATCATGCAGGAGATGTGCACTCCGGCGAGCGTCCCATCGAAGAAAGACGGAACGGCCGTCAACACCACCGCTCCGCCCACCACATGCGATATGTAAACGCCCAGACTCTTCTCCTGCCACGACATGACTCCCCCGCGCTTTTTGGCTGCCGACGCCATGCGTTGACGCGATTTTCGGCTGTCGAGAGGCAGATGAGCCCGTCCGAGCGCGAGGCAGCCCGCGAGCACACGCGGGGCGCGGAGTTTCCACGCGCCACCCTCCCGAGTGACGGCTTCTGTACCACTTATTGACAAACGCATGCCCATCGAGCGCCAGGGTTCAACGTTTGCGCGCGTGAGCAGAGAGAATTGCCAGATGCTACACACGGCGCCAGACACCCATCGGAATGACGCGCCGGAGCCTGGCAATCCAGTGCTGTCCGTTGCCTCATGACGCCTCCGCCGCGGGCGGCTCGGCCGCCGGGGCCTGCGCTGAGGGTGCCGCAGCGGCGGCCGCATTGGCTCCGGAGGGCCCAGCCCCGTCCCCAGCCGCGGGCCCAGGCGCGCCCGCCGCCGCGTGCCCCACTCCCATCTGCGGCGCCCCCCACTGCGGCATCATGGGCTGGAGAGGCATCCCCTGTATCGGATACGGAGGGTAGGCCCCCGGTGGGTAGGCCCCATACCCACCCATGTAGGGCGGCGGTCCCCCATACCCCTGCCCCCCGCCCTGCCTCGCGTTGCTCCCGCCAGGATACGCCGCGCCCGACCCCATCTGCGACGGGTCCATCGAGGCGTAAGGGACGTTGCCCGGAGGTGGGCCGGCGCTGTACGGCCCTGCGGCATCCAGCATCCCCGACCCTTCTGTGAGCAACCGAGGAGAGGATGCCGTTGTTGGGAATCCAAGCCACCGCGACATGCAAGCGTAGCACGTCAAAGCTTGCTTGCGTGCGTCGCCGGCATGAGAGCAAAACTCACCTCCGCCCGCCTGCGCTGGCTGGGGCTGCCACCTGGGCGGGCCCTGGGGCTTGGCCCAGTTGAGGGCCAGCCGCGTGCCCTTGACGATGAGCGCATTGCAAAGCGCCTCCGCCGCCGCCTCCGCGCTCGACCGCTGCGAGAGAGCCGGGCGCAGCGATGAGGGACGCGTGTGAACTCGCGACCACTCACGCGGACATGCCAAGCGACGTATCACGATGCGGCCGATGGCGTGCTTACTTGACGTGAGCCAACAGCCAGCCCATCCCACGCCTTCATCCCACTGACGCTCACCTCGACATACTCGACGAAGGCGATGCGCTTCAGGGGGATGATCTTGATGCTCCGGATCTCCCCGTACCCGTAGAACGCACTCCGCAAGTCCTCCTCGTTGATCTCCGGCTCCACTCCTCCCACCCACTGCGCTCAGCCGAGGATAGCACACTATGTGAGCACCCTGGTACCGTTGGCAGGCTTCGCAGGCCGCCATGGCACAGGCTGCGCGTGTCCCAGGACCCGTCGCCTCACCAGCGTCGTCAGGGTCGGGTCGGCCGGTGGCACCACGACCTTCATGTTGCTGGCGCGGTTGAGCATCTTGGACGCCACCGGGTCGTTCACACCGAAGTAGCGGTCCTTGATGTTCTGCCTCGATAGCGGGTCGTTCGGATCCGTCGGCATCTCGTGCCTGCAAGGGTGAGGGACAACGACCGTAACGCAGTGCCAACCAATGCCAAACCCCCCAGGGTTTGAGACTCAAGACAGGCGCAGGGTCGGGTTCGCCTCTGCGGAGCTCCTCACCTGTACGGGCACTCCGCTCCTCGCTTGCACTCGCCGCGGACGTAGAAGGTGCAGATCCTGGCCTGGTTCCGTCGGTAGTACGGCGCCGTGCGTGCCAACTTCATCAAGAGGTCGTGCCCCGGGCCCCGCGCCTTGAACGTTGACTCGTTGCTATCGAGCGTGCCGTCTTGCTCCATCTGCTTCAGCTGGTACTCGCGGCCGACGTCCGACTGGGCCAGCTCGGTCGTGGCCTGACCCGACATGGCCAGCGCACGGTCGCGGACCTCCACGGGCAGCCCGTACTCCAGATCGAAGAGACACACCTGCGAAGGTACGGTAGAGAGGCCGCAGGTCGGGTGGCAACGTCACGCGTGGCAGCGAAGCACAGGGCCCGGCGGAGGCCCGGGTCCCGCACGGCTCCCGTCGCACCTGACAGACGTTTTTGGCTTTGGCGACCTCCTGGCAGATAATGGTCTTCTTGTAGCGCGCCTCCACCCCTGGCCTCCAGCGGAAGACCGTGTAGGGCCGCCCGCTGATGTGGCACTGGCCGCCGTAGGGGATCTTCTGCATCCTCACGTAAGGGTTCGGACCCAGACACGTCTGCGGGCGCGGAAGGGACCCGCGCGTGACGCAGAACGGGCAGCGAGCGCGTGCCGTGCCGAATCGCCCGCGAGCAGGCGCGGGAGCCTCGCGTAGCCGGCGCAGCTCACCTCACAGACTATGGGGAATTCGGACGTCTCCCATCCCTCCTCCTTCTCGTCGCGGAGCAGCCGGTGGGCCATCTACGCTCCTCCCCTCTTCCGCGCCGCCGCGCCGCGGCTGCAACGACGGGCCCCGCGCGAGTCGGCCCGACCTAAGCGCGCTTCCCTATCCCGCTTTCGCCGACTTCCCTCGCCGCTGTTCCAAGCCTAGGCCTGAGCGGGCTACCGCGACGGGGTCGTTGGAGCAGGAACTTTCACAAAAGCTGACTTTGGTGCTGTAGTTCACTCATCTGCCGCGTGCAGCGTGCCGGGGACGGCCACAAGTCCATGCCCACCCCCGAGTCTGACTGTCGGAAACTGCGCCGGTCTGACCGCCCTCCGACCGAAAGAACAGGGTGGACCGGTTGCTTTGGAAAGACTGCGTGGGACTTGTCGGCTCGCGCAACGTCTCGCGGTTCTCCTGAGACGGCAGCGGACCCAGGCGCGGTGGGGACGCAGGCGGGAGACCATCATCGGCATCCTGGGGAGGGACTCGTCGTTCGTCTGCAGGGCTGCCTCTCTAGGCGAAAAAGCGTCCCCAGGCGTCCCGTCTGTGCCCATCCCCGGGTCCGCCAGCCGCGGCGCCCCGAGCAGGACATGGTGAATAATGCTGCTGGCTTCTGCGCGATCTCTCGGGCGCATATGTCCCACTGCACGGCAGGCCCGGATGCTCCGGGGCGAGGCGGGGGCGGGGCGGATGCTCGGAGGGGCGCGGACAGTTAGGGGCTTGCTGCGCCCAATTCCCCACGCCGCCTGCCAGATATCCCGGTTCAGCCGGCAAATTATCGCCGTGTTTGCGGCGGCAAAGCCTCTCTTTCGAGCCCGTGCGCCCCCGGCGTCACGCGGCCACCTCGCCCAAGGCCGCAGCGCTCGGGGCGTTTCGCCGCGCGCCCTCCGCCCACCCGCGGCGCTCCCGACGCCCCCTCAGGCCGCCGTACTTGAGAAGCTCGGCCTGGGCCAGAACGTGAAGGTGGACGTCGTGCATCGCCACCAGGATGGCTACCCTCGGCGGACCGTCCCCGTGGGTGAGGCTCCCCGCGCGCCCGGCGCCGCCCGGCCGCGCCAGAGCGAGTTTGCGCCACTGCACTTCTACCCTTGCCCTTCGGCCCCCCGCAGACGTGGTCGGAGGCGCCAAGGAGGACTGGGCCGTCTATGAGGCCGGGGAGCCCATCGCCTGCGAGGTCCAAATCTCGCCGCCGCCTGGGAAGAAGCTGGACCACCAGGGCATCCGTGTGACGCTCCAGGGCCGCATCGTCGTGGGCAACGACAAGTCGGACTTCATGAACATCGTGCGAGAGGTGGGGTCATCGGAAGGCGTACCGTTCCAGCGCCTCTTGACACCCACCGCGCACCTGCGCCGCGTTTTGCGACGCTTCATCTTCCCGCGCCCGCAGCTGACCGTGGCCGGCTCCATCACCCAGCCGACGTCCTTCCCGGTCGTATTCCAGAGCCCGGGCATTGAGCATGAGTCCTACCGGGGCTCCCAGGTCCAAGTGCTCTATCAGATCCGTGTCCGCATCGCCCTCCGCGTCGGGTGAGGGACGTCCGCTTAGTAAAACGCGGAAGCGGTTGGACGCGCGGCGGCATGCCCCGAGCGGAGGTTCATGTATGCTTGCAGGGCGCGCATCGAGCGCAAGCTTCCCTTCTGGGTGAAGCGGTACGAGCCGCTGCACGAGCCGACCCAGCCGCTCAAGATGGAGGTGGGGATTGAAGACTGCCTCCACCTGGAGTTTGAGTACACCAAGAACCGCTTCCATTTGAACGACGTGGTCGTCGGCCGCATCCACTTCCAGCTCGTCCGCATCGCGCTCAAGAGCATGGAGATCGAAATCCGGCGCAGGGAGACGGTCGGAAGCGGGCCCACGGCCTTCAACGACACACAGGCGAGGAACCGTGCTGCGATGTTCTCTAAATATGCCGGCTTGTCGACTGTTCGGCGATGCCCCAGCAAGCACTCCCTAATCCCCTCTGACGGCCACGACTTGTCCGCCTCTCTCCGTTCGCCACACCGTACCCATCCCAACTGCACTGCGCTCCCCAGGTCATGGGCCGTTTCTCCATCATGGACGGCGCCCCTGTGCGCGGCGAGACCATCCCCATCCGCCTGTTCCTCGAGCCCTACAAGCTCACGCCCACCTACCGCGCCGTCAACAACCGCTTCAGCGTCGCCTACTTCCTCAACCTCGTGCTGGTCGACGAGGAGGACCGCCGGTACTTCAAGCAGCAGGAGATCTTCCTGTACAGGTGCGCGCGGGCAGAGGGGCGGGACTCTCGATCATAGTCACGCCCCCAGTCATCGGCCCGAGGGCGGCGCGGCTGCGATGAGGCGTGCGGTGGCGGCACCGTGCGTGCTAACGCTACCGCTGGCAGATGCCCCGGGCTTGCGGTTTGTTACGCACAGGGTGCGCGAGGACGATGCGGACACGGCCATGGACCACGTGAGGCGCATGTCGGGGTCGGTGCATCAGCAGGCGGAGGCGCAGGCCGGCGTCGACGCCCTGCCACCCCCGCCTGCCTACCCCGGCAATCCGGCGGGGTCCTACCCAGCCGGGCAGGGCTCGTACCCGGCAAACAAGCTGGAGCAGTTCGGCATGGCGCAGTCGGGCATCTGGCCCGCGGCGACGGCGTCCTTTTACTCTGGCGGGCCCACGGCCGCGCAGGCCACCGGATGGCCCGGCGCGTCAGCCACCTACGCCTCCAACGGCGCCTCGAGCCACGAGGCGGAGGCGCTGCCGCAGGGGCCCGACGCCGGCGTTGGCGGGGACGCGGCGGGCGGGGCGAAGGCCCCTGGGCCCTTGGACGGCGGGGGTATCGCCAAGGACCGTGCGCCGCCCGCGTTCGCCAACGGGGACCCCTTAAGCCGGCCCGCCGCTCCGGCCCGGCAGCCCGCGCAGGTGCCGCACGGAGGACCCCTGCAGGCGCCGGGGGGTTACCCGCCCGGCATGGGCAGCGCTTCAGTTGGGGCAAGCGCTGGGGTGCGCGGCCCTGGCCCCGGGGTGGCTCAGGGGGTTGCGAGCAACGAGCCTTCGCGGGGCGACGACGGGCGTGGGGGATCCTGGCCGGCGGCCGGGGGGTTAGGCTTTGGGGCGGCAGGGACGGGGGGATCGCATGGCGACGGGGGCGGGCCGCAGGCTCCGCGGCCTGGGGGGATCTTGGGTGGGTGGGGCCACCGCAGCGCGGCGCCCAGCAAAGCCGGCGCTGACGAGGATTCCTTCACTGGCGTTCTGTGAACGCGTGGGGGTACTCAAGGGTGCCTGCCCTTGCAGAGTGGAGAGATGGCCTGGGCGTCGCGGTTCGGCGCTGGCATGTGCGGTAGGGTTGCATTGCCTCACGCGCAAGCGGTTGAAGAAGATGCGAGCGGAGAGGTCATGGTTGCCACAAGCGCACCGTAAGTGACGAGCGCCAGCGTGGGTTGACATAGCATTCAAGTTCGCAGTCGTTGCTAAGGCCATGGGCAATTGCTACAGCTACGGGGTGCGCTACGCTGAATGGCTCCTAGCCTACTCTGCGACTGGCTCGCGCTGATATAGCTCTATGCGGGGGGGCGGTCCGAAGCGCGCACATCACGCCATGGCGAGGCGCCGCTGGGGGCTGCTGGTCGCGTACGGCTGCGAGCTGTCGTACCCGCCCTGGTACTGGGCGGGGTCCTGGTTGGCGCTGTACACGACGTTGCCGCGGATGAGGGTGCCGTCTGCCAGCACGCCCACCAGCAGACCGTCAGTGAGGGAGAAGGACCGCAGCGTGCGGGGCCTCTGCGGGCAGCGGGTGGGGGCAGCGGTCAGACCCTTGCGCCGGCGAGCGGTCAGCCGATGCCGGCAGCCAGCGCGCCGCAGCCGCTCGCACCTGGGGGTTGATGTCGCTCGGGTTGCCCAGCGTGCGCAGCTGGCCGTCCTGGTTAATGACGCGCACCACGGTCCCCGCGTCCGTCTGCTCGGTCATCCAGATGAAGAAGGGCGGACGGTTCGTGGCGTTGTAGCCGTCCATGACGTCCACCACGACTTGCATGGGGAAGTCCACGTCCGCCATGGGGAAGGACGACGACAGCTTGCTCTGGTTGCCGGGGCACGTGGCCCAGCCGCCCGACTCCACGAAGCCGGGGATGGCCAGGGGCACGTAGCCGTCGACCGAGCAGGGCGGCAGGGGCTGGGTGGGGTCCGTCGTCGAGGTCGTCCCGGCGGGCGGGCGGCACAACACGTTGCCGTCGCCCACCGCCGTGTACACCTGCCCGCCCGGCGCCATGTCGACCAGACGCAGCCGGTTGTTCGCGTAGTCGGCCACGAGCAGGCACCCGAAGTCGGCGCCGCAGGGGTCGCCGGCCTGCTGCCCAAAGTGCAGGCGCCCGCCGATGCCGCGGGGGTGGAGGAGCTTGGCGGTGGCGAGGGGGCCGTCCAGCACGGAGCTGTTGGCGCGGAAGTCGGCGGTGATGTTGGCCGTGTTGACGATCGCGGTGGGGGCAGTCGGGGCGGCCTTGACGTCAATCTGGACCAGCATGTTGTCGACGGTCAGGTAGATGGCGCGGTACTTGTTGTCGAAGTACATGTCAGCCGGCACGACGGAGGACGACACGTTGGCGAAGGTGAGGTCGCCCAGGACCACCACGTTGTCCTTGACGGCCAAGTCCGCGTTCAGGTCGATGCCGAACACCTTCCACGAGCTGCTGGGCGTCTGCCTGCGCGGGGGGTGGGGGGGGGGGGGCGGGTCACAGCCCACGTTGCCCATCCCAACTCGGCGGCAGGCGCAGCAGGAAGTGCGCACGCGCGGCGCGCCCTGCATCTCACCGAGCGACGAAGATGACCATGGTTTGGGGGAGCGTGGGGTGCGGGTTGTTGGCGTCGAACCCCGCGAAGCGGCACAGCTGCGGCTGGATGGGCGTCCAGTACTGGCCGCCCAGCTTGAGGGTGGACACCTGCATGTTGCCGCTCGTGCCAGCCGTGGTCGTGCCGTTGGCGCTCGTCTCGCTGTGGTTGTAGTCAAAGGACGGCGAGTAGATGTTGTTCAGGTGCCAGATCTCTCCGCTCGGCGTGCCAGGCGCGCTCGTGTGGTCCGGGTTGCACGCGTAGGCCTGGCCGTCGGGCCCGGGGACCACGGCGACCGACTCAAACGTCTCCAGGACTCCGTTGTGGTTGAGGCCGTTGTTAAGCCCCACAGACCCGGGCAGGCTGACCTGGATGTCCGCCGTCCCGTTCACGACGTCTGCAGGGGGGGATGCCGTGGTGCCGGGTTCTGCCATGACACCCGACGCAGGGCGCACTCATCTGAGCTGAACCACGACGACATAGCGACCTAGGGGAGGGGCGCGAGTAGGCCACGTGTCGAGCGCCTCCCTCACACTCCTGAGGCAGGCCTTGCGCTCTCACCGGGCTTGGGGTACGACTGCTGCGCCTGCTGCTGGGCCTCCTGGTGGACCTGCTCGCAGACGCCATCCCCGGGGCGCGGGAAGGAGCCATCGGGGCAGCGGTACATGGCCAGCTCGGGCGAGTTGTTGAAGTGCCCCTCCAGGAAAGCGCCGTCCATGGTGCCCGTCGACGCCGGGATGCTGAAGCCCCGGCGCTGGAGCTCGGCCATGGCCTGGCCCATCGTCATGGGGAAGCGGATCTCAGTGCGGTCGAGGAGGATGGGCCCGATGCCGTCGAGCTCGATCATGGCGAGCATGTCCATGGTGGTGACGTCCTGGTTGACGCACGGGTGCAGCGTCGGGTCGCTCGTGGCGTTGAGGGCGCAGCGGGGCATGGACCCAGCAGCAGCCACGTCGAAGCTGTACGACAGCGGGCCCTGCGGGGGTCAAGGGGTGACAGGGTCTCAGGCCGGAGGCTGACGTGGCGGCTTGGTGGCGCCGTCGGCCAGCGAGCAAGGCAGTCGTGCGCGTGCGGGCTCTCGCCTGGTGGATGACCACGCGGCGCAGGTAGTCGAGGGACTTGGGGTCCATGAGGCTGTCCATGGGCGTGAAGACGCGCATGGCCATGGAGCACTCGGGGGCCGGCCCATAGTTGACGGCGTGCTGCATCATGGCGGGCGTCATGTCGTTGGACGTGTAGTTGTTGTAGCTGTCGTAGCTCTGCGTGGGGTCCGTGGAGGGCTGCTCCATCGGGGCGTCCGCGGGGTTGCCGGTGTAGTAGTACGCGTTCGTCGGGGACGTGCCGGGGGGCGGAGTAGCGTTGAACAGGTGCGGCGTCGAGCCGGGCGTGACGCTGGTGGAGCCACCTTGGCTGCCCGGGGCAGGGTTGCCGGGGGCAGGGGTGCCGGGGGCAGGGGTGCCCGTGGCTTGCGCGAGCCGGCGCGCGGCCAGCCGGCGGACGGTCGTGGGGCCGCCGCCGTTGGCGAGGTCGTTGGAGATGAGCGTCGCGATGTAGCTCCTGAGCACCGGCTGCCCGTCGATCGTGACGTACGAGGAGCTGGACGTGAGGACCGGGGTGTTGGAGTCCTTGCTAACCATCGTCCCTCCCGAGCTGTTCTTGGTGTCCTTGTTCGCCTGCAGAGAGGCAGGGCAGGCGGCGTGTCGGGGCGAGAATGCACGCAGCCTCGAGCGACTTCACAGCACAAGGGGCGCACCTCGACGATGGCATAGATGAGGCCCGTCATGGTGCCCACGAGGAGCAGGAAGAAGACGCCCATGAAGATGAGCGCCACGTTGAGGAGGCGGTTCTGGTCCTTCTGGGCCTTGTAGGCCTGCGCGGCCAGGGCCAGCTCGCCCACCTGGATGGTCCCGGACCCGTCGACATCAAAGTCTACCAGCACCTTGCGTTCCTCCTCGGGCAGCGCTTGGATGTCCAGGTGGGTCTGCGGAGGGACCTGAGATAGGCCCGCGTGGCATCCGCAGCGCACATCTCATGCCAAGCGTACCGTGCGGCATCGTGGGACGCGCAGGGATCTCACCCCGAACTCCGGGTCGACCTTGGCAATCTGAAGCGACGGCTCTGCGGGGGCGGCGGGGTCGTGCGGGGTCTGTTGGTGGGGGCCCGTGCCACGCCAAGCGTTGACCGGCGGCAAGGTGGGATTTATGGGTCTATCGGTACGTTAATGAGTGCGTGGCGAGAAAAGCGGTCCATTTTGAGCACCGACGGGCCCGCAATTCGCCGGAAACGAGACTGGGCATGCGGCCCGCCGCAGCCAGCAAGGGCGCGCCCCAAGCGCGGCCAACGGGCCACCCGTCCAAAGATTGGCGCAAAGTGAACGCGGAAGTGGGGCTGGCACCCCGTTTCCTCCCTCGCGCGCGCCAGCAAAGACCTTTCAAAGTTGGTCGCCGGCACGCGCCGCGTTCCCGCCCCGTTCGCCTGGCTACGCGCCCATCTATTACACATAAGCGCCACAACAAGCACATGTCGCCGCTGAAATTCCCCACAGCCGCCGTGCCGCCCCCCACCACTCACTTGCGGCCATGCGCGCGCCTCTCCCCTGTCTGCGGGGCCTCCGATGTGATCGTGGAACTGCTGGCACGCGGCCGCAGACGGCCCCGTCTTGAGGACGCGCTGAAGACCGCGTGCCAGCCTCCCCCTGACAAGGGAGGCCGCCCCCGCTGGATGCTGGCTGGGGCCGTTATCAGGGCCATGGCCGCGACTGTTTGCGTCATAAAATACCCGGGAACACTGCGATCGAGGCCTCCGGCAACCCCCAGTAAGCCCGGCTCAACATGCAGGCGGTCAAGAGCCTTCGAAGTGAGTCCCCGGACGCGTATCGGGCCTGCAACCGATACATACGTGCCATGCGCGTGCTCGCACGGCGCCGAACCACCCTGAGACGCGTCGTTTCGCCCGGCGTCGGCTCGGCATTTGGCCTCGGGTTTGCGAGCGGCAGCGCTCCACATAAGCTTCCGTTCGAGGCTGTATGCAACGATAGAGTGTAGATGACTCGCGAAAGTGGCGCGTAGCCTCAGATTCGGCGCCCCGTCGCCCACCGCGGCTCGTCAATGCCAGCAGCTGTGGCGCGGCTGGGCCACAGCGAGAGCCCCTCTGGCCCGACAGGCTGCTCAACCTATTGCGTTTACCTCCTGATTTGCAGACTTGACCATGCGGGGGTCGGCGAAGTACCCCTCGGTGAGCTCAGGCCCTGGGATGTGTGGCGGTCAACGCAGTGTGCCCAGCCTCGCGCGGCGCCCCGCGCTGCCCCAGGCCCTCCTCATTTCGCTTGAGGCTCGAGCCGCCTTCGATATCCCAGTATAGAGGCGCGCGGTGTCGGCTCCCCTCCTGCGAGCGCCAGCTCTGACCTTGCCTCTGGTCGTCCCATTGTGCACCTGCAGTGCCAAATCGACTTCTCGGACCTGCCCCTGGAGGTCCAGATCGTGCTCCGTGAGTTCGATGCGGACGCCTCGGGCTCCATCGACGTCTCCGAGCTCGCTGCCGCGGGACGGGCTCTCAAGCACCAGCGTGACAAGACCCGGCAGCTCAAAATCTTCATCGTCGTTTCGCCGTGCTCTTCTTCCTCATCATCGGCACGCTCACCGGCCTCAGCTGGGCCGTGGTGCACTCGCTGAAGGACACGAGTGTCTCGAGCTCCTCCGGCGCGCTTACAGCCACATCGACCGGCGACCCTGCCTCGACGAGCTCGAGCGACTACGTGACGATCAACGGCCGCATGGTACCGCGGAGCTACGTGGAGCGCCTGGTCAACAACTCGACCTCCGCCAGCACCGCCACCAAGTCGCGCCGGCTGCACGCCGTCCAGGCGCGCCGCCTGATGCAGACGGCGACCGCAACCCCGGCCACGGGCAGCGACTTTTCCAGCCAGCAGCCGCCCACCGAGACGGGCACGTACCAGCAGAACACGGACCCCTCCCAGTACAACGCGACGCCCACGGTTGGGCAGGGCGACCTCACCCCAGCCATGATCGACACGATGGCCATGCACGGCCCGGCCATGCCCTGCGCTACCTCCGAGAGGCGGTTCGGGCCCCTGGACAGCATGATGAACCCCGACGCGCTGGCCGAGATGCGTCGCGTCACCATCTACCAGGCGAGGACGTCGCTTGCGCCCAGGCTTGAAAGACCACGCGCCTGCTGGACCTGGCCGACTGTCATTCGCTGCCTCTCCTTTCGCTGCGAGCAGGGCCCCACGCACTTCACCTTCAAGGTCTCGGCTGGCGGCAGCATGCCCCGGTGCGCCCTGCAGCCTTCCCCGAACCCCGACACTCACCCCTGCGACGGCCTGCAGCCCCAGCCCTGGGACGTCGTGGTTGTCGTCTACCTCGACTCGATCGGGCCCATCCTCCTCGACCGCAACGCGGTGCGTCACTGCTGCGGTTTGACCCAGCTGCGTCAGAGAGTGGGCCTGCTTGGGGGTTCCATCCTGCTCTAAGCTCCCCGTGCCCTCGCTATCCCCGCCGCGCACTCGCCTACGCGTGGGGGCGCGATCGCTGTCCCACGCTTGGCCTTGCAGGTGACCTTCCCGTTCTACGACGGCTCGGCCAACTGGGCGCTGCGCTACCACGGGTTCGTCATCACCGACTCGACGAGCACCCTCGACGGGGCCTACCTCGAGGGGTGGTTCAACAACACGGACGCCCTCTCGCGCATGGCCTGCCCCGACGGCCAGTCGCCCGACATGGCCACGGGTGTGTGCGGCAGTGTCAACCAGCAGGCTGCGAACGGCCAGCAGCAATACCCCGAGCCCGGACCTGTCCAGCCCCGTCGCGGACATTCCCGTGTCGCTGCCGGGCTCGACCGGCAACGGCGACGGCAAGAACCACAACGGCGTGACGGGAGCGCTTCGAGAGCATCGCCCTCGGCGCTGACGGCTACGTGGGCTACGGCTGCAACGCCGACGCCACCATCTCGAGCACCCAGGCAGGCGGCGAGATCTGGCGCATCTACAACGTGCTTGCGCCGTCCTTCAGCGCCGACACCTCCTCCGCGGCCGGCAACCCCTCGGCTTCGGGCGGCAACATGTCCAAGGTCCAGCTCTGCGACAAGACGAGCAACGCCGCCTTCGTGCCCGTCACGCCGCGCCTGTGCCGGTACGGCAAGTTCCCCACGCCCATCGCGGCCCTGCCCGCCGAGGCGGTCCTCTTCGCGGCCCAGAACGCGACGGGCAACGGGTGGTCCATCTGGGCGCTGGACGTCAACGTCGACACGTCCACGTCCACCACCGGCAACGTACAGCTGGTGGCGGACCTATCGTCCCTGTCGCCCAAGGCGCCAGCCGGGATGTTCTTCGAAGTCAAGAACGCCGTCATCTTCCTGACGCTGGACAACATGGTGGTCAAGGCGAGTGCCGGCGAGGCCTGCAGCGCATGGCGTGTTGCGCTCCTGACACCTGAGCCCCTCTTCACCCACCTATCAACCCGCTGCATTACTCGCTCCCTGCAGGTGGACCCCACCACCAAGACCGCGACGGCCATCGCCAACGTCGCCAACGTGGCTGCGGACCCCATGGCCAACAGCGCCACCCTCGACAACTCGGACGCCAAGCTGGCCCGCTTCAACCAGCCCCAGGGCGTCGCGGGCCGGCTGTATGTCGACCCGTGCGGCACGGCGGGCTGCCTCCTGATCGCCGACCACGGCAACCACCGCATCCGCCTGCTGGACCTCACGGACGGCGGCCACGGCGTCATGACGGCCGTGGGCGACGGCAACGTGTCGTGCTCCCCCGCGCCCGGCGCGACGAGCTCGTCCACGACCAGCCAGAGCCTCCCGCCGTGCTCGGTGGATGGCACCGTGCCCATCGCGACGCATGACTTCGAGACCCTCGGCGGCTGGGCTGCCTGGCCCGGCATCCACTCGCAGCTCCCCGGGCCCCTCGCCAGCGTCGACTCGCCCATGCAGATCATCCTCGACACGGCCAACGACCAGACGGCGACGGACCGGCCCCCGTTCCACCTGTGGCTCACGGAGCGCACCGGCACCGGTACCTTCATGCGCTCCGTCGACCAGGACGGCTTCATCAAGACCCTCGGGAATCCCTCGGACATCCCGCCCCAGGCGCCCCGCAACATCCGCTCCGCTTCGCTGGGCGGCGGCGTCATGCTGGTGGTCATGGAGGACGGCACGCTGGTGCGCGCCCAGGTCACCATCAACCAGAACCAGAGCGGCCAGAACTACTCCCAGGGCTATGACCCCAACGCCCCGTATGCCCAGGCGGCCCCTGCCGGCCGCCGCCTGCGCTCCCTGGGTCTCTGAGAGTGGCTGGGAGCCCCAGCGAGACGACAGGCAGGAGTTAGGTATAGCATGCGCATCCTCCTGCAGCGCAGAGTGCGAGGGTAGGACAGGTGCTTGCGTAGTAACTAGGCAAGTCTGCCACGGAGCTCGAGCAAGCATGCCATATGTTTGGCGTTGAGTAGTAGTATGTTTTCTCAGTTCAACTCGATCTGCAGCAGCGGTCTACTCACTGCTCAGAACTGGACATGCGTCGAGTCGTTGGCAACGCCGCTCGCAGAGGAGCCGGCCGGGGCGTGCGGCTGCAGCTGCCCGGGCGCCTGCTGGCCCCAGGCAGTGGCGAACCCGCCCGGTCCCAGCCTCTGACACATTCCCATCAACTTTTCTAAAATACCCCTTCGTGCTGAAAATTTGTCTCGCACTTTGCGATGGGCCTTGTCCAGCCCCATCCATGACACCTTGCCCACCTCCCCGGTGTCAACAGCACGTGGGGTGCCGACGCCGTCCCTGACTGTCGCCAGGAAGTAGACCAGGCGCCAGCGCTGTCCCCCATCCATGTATTCCTCCACCTCCCTCCAGGGCCAAAATCCCTCGATGTCCTCCCGACTGCAACCCGTCTCCTCCTCGAACTCGCGGAGAGCGCAGGACAAGTCGCTCTCCCGGTTGATGCGTCGGCCCTTGGGGAAGCCCCACTCGGGCTCGCGGTACTTGGGAGAAGCCGAGGCCGCGAGGGCGGCGACCCAGGCACGGGTGTAGTCGTGCTTCGCCCTCTCCGGGGAATCCCAGGGCGGCGGGCAGCGCGCGTCGCCGTAGAGCGACCGCCACAGACTGTCGAAGTCCGGGTTCTCGCGCAGGAGCGCGCGCTCCTCCTCCGCCATCTCTGCCACCAGGCTCGGGCACGCCTTGAAAGCATACCGGCCCCGGACGTAGTCCGTGAACGGATAGCTCCAGCAAGAGCGCACCATCAGGACTTGCGGTCTGTTGTCAGCCCAGCGAAGGGCGATGATGCCGAACGACTCCGTGGCCTCCGAGCCCGACCGCGCTCCATGGGGCGGAGCACGGTTGTTTCGCGACCGCCATTCGGCGTCCCCGGGCTGCGTACCCACGGCCTCGGCCACCGGGGACCCTTCCAACAAGGACAGGACGCCCTGGGGCGCTCCCGCGTCGGGGGCGGTCTCGCCATCGCCGCCAAGGAGGCAGGCGAAGCGGTTGCCGCGGCTCGCATGGACAGCGGCCTTCATTTTTTCTCTCTTCTCGTATGCCAGGGGTCAGGATATCTCGGGAAGTGTGCCCGGAAGTGGTGCGGGCGGCGCTTAATAGGCGTTTGGCGCGTTTCTGGCTGGGACGTGCCCCGGGTCAAGCCCTCTGGCACAATTGCCCCTCCCGCGACATGGCCGAGCTGGGCTCTGGCTGCGAGACATTGGAATCGGTCCAGGACCGGACGAGCATGGCAGCGGCGGCGGTGGTCGGAGTGGTCGGGGTGGCGCCCAGCCACGCGGCGTGCTGCCCCGTGCAGCGCGCCGCGCGTGCGCGGGTGAGTTGGCGATGCCGCTCCTTGTGGCTGTCGCAGAGCCCTGTGTCTAGGGCCCGGGAGGTGGGGTCTGCCGCGGTGGCAGGGCGCTCCAGCGGGGCAGGGACCCCGCGGATTGCCAAGGGCGACCCCGTCCTCACCGCGGAGATGCTTTCGAAGACGCACGACGGTCAGTCGATGCTGTTTGAGGGGCTGACTTTCACGGTGTGCCGCGGGGAGAGGGTGGCGCTGGTTGGGAAAAACGGCGTGGGCAAATCCTCGCTGCTGCGCCTCCTCGCGGGCGCGGACAGCGCGTCGGGGGGCCAGGTCACGCGGAGGAAGGGGCTTACGATCGGATACTGTCCGCAAGACCCGCCGCTCGACCCTGGTGAGGCGCGGCGGGCTCCAGCACTTGAGATGTAGGCTCGCCCGGGGGGCGGCCTGATGAGACTGCAACAATTGCGTCGTGCCTCTCGCGGTTGCAGATAACACGGCTCTGGAGGTCCTGCTGGGCCACGACACCCCGGCAGCCCGGGCAGCGCGAGCATTTGAGAGCGCCACTGCCGCGGCTCAGAGCAAGCCGCCCAAAGAGGCGGCCAAAGCGTTGGAGGCCGCGGGGGCAGAGATGGAGCGCACGGGCGCGTGGCGGCTCGTGTCGGATGCCGAGGCATTGCTGACGTCGCTGGGGCTGTCCGACCGCGCCCTGCGGTGCCGCGACATGTCTGGCGGCCAGCGGCGGCGTGTCGCCTTGGCCGCCGCCCTCCTGGGGTGAGCCGCGCGACTGCCTCGACCGACTCTGGGTCTGTTGTTTAGACTCGTAATCTGCTCATGGACGCAACGCCACTCTGCCTCTGCCCGTGCAGGGATCCAGAGCTGTTAGTTCTGGACGAGCCCACCAATCACCTGGATTTCGCCACAATCGACTGGCTGGCGCGTCGGCTCTGTGCCCCCGGGCTCACGGTCGTCTTCGTGACCCACGACAGGGCGTTTATGGAGGCCGTGTGCACGACGGTGCTGGAGATAGATGCGGGCAGCGTCTTCGCGCACCAGGTCGGTGGGCCGGGGTCGTACGCCGCGGTGAGGGAGCTGCGGGAGAGCCGGCGGGCGGCACAGCTGGGAGTGGCGACCGACGCCCAGGCACGGCTGCGCAAGGAGTCGGCGTGGATGGCGCGGCAGCCCAAGGCCCGGTCGACCAAGTCCAAAGCACGCATTGAGCAATACTACGAGCTCACCAAGCTTGCGAGGTCTGCGCCTCAGGTGGGGTGGCGCATGGCTTGCTTGTCGAACGGATGCACTGTGCGGCGGGGTGCGTTGGCGGCCGTTCATCAACCCCGCCGATCCTGAGCGCAGGCGGACAATGCGGTGGACTTCGCCAGCGCCACAGGGACCGAAGCCCCGCGGCAGGGCAACGTGGTGATGGAGCTGGACGGGATTGGGGTGCGTATGTCGGGCGGGCAGACGCTCTTCAGCGACCTCAACTACGAGTTTGCGCGCGGCGAGCGCGTCGGGATCGTGGGGCGCAATGGCGCGGGCAAGAGCACGTTGCTGGACGTGTTGGCAGGGAGGCGTGAGCCTAGCGAGGGGGCGCGGCGGGTCGGGGAGACGACCGTGGTGGGGTATTTCACGCAGCACGTGCCTGACATGCCTGCCGGGGTGAAGATGATTGATTTCTTGACGCGAGTGGCGGCGGACGCGGCCGCGGGCGAGTGGGAGGGCGTGGCAAGGCCCGACGTGCTGCTGGACCGTCTGGGCTTCCCTCGCCCCAGGCAGCAGCAGCTCGTGGGGTCGCTGTCGGGCGGGGAGCTTCGGAGGCTCCACCTGGCGTCCGTGCTCGTCGGCAACCCCAACTTCCTGTTGGTGAGGACCCACGCAGAGCGGTGCCCGAGCCGCCTGCGGGCCGAGGCTCCAGCGCCACATGGCGTCATCTCATCGTTCCCGGCCCTCGTCTCGCAGTTGGACGAGCCGACCAATGACTTGGACCTGGCCACGGTGGAGTCTCTGGAAGAGACGCTGGAGAGCTTCCCGGGCACACTCGTGGTCGTGTCGCACGACAGGGCCTTTCTGGAGAACAGCGCGGACCGCTTGCTGGTGCTGTCGGGGAGTGGCGACGGCGTGGTGCGGCTCTTCGAGGGATCGTACACGGACTTTGTCGATTCGGGGCTCAAGGAGGACCAGGGCACAGAGGAGGGGCCCGCAGGGGGTGGGCGAGCGGCACCGCGGGCTGGCGTGGGCGCGAGGGACGGGAACGGGAGCGGTTCGGCGGCGAGTGAGGGTCCCAAGCCCGCAAAGCCGCGGCGCCTGAGTAACTGGGAGGAGCGGGAGCTGAGGGAGCTCGAGGTCGAGGTGGCGAGGCTGGAGGAGCGGCTGGGGGAGCTGGGCGTGGAGATGGAGGCGCAGAGCGCAGAGGGCGATTATGGGGCGGTGGCACGCACGGGCGAGGAGATGGCGAGGGTGGAGGCGGAGCTGCAGGGCAAGTCGGACCGCTGGCTGGCCCTGGCTGAGGTGGCTGAGGCGGCAGCGGCGGCCGGTGGCGGGGGTGGGCTGTAGGTCCCTCATGCTGGAGACCCGTTGAGGGATGCACCTATGCCTGCTGCGTTATCCCCCGCCTCCCTCCCCATCTGCGCCGCGTCGGTGTGCATCCCTGATTGTTGTGCCCCTCGTTGATGTGCCATGATGCTGCAGGCTCTGGCTGGTCGTGGTTGTACCAGGGTGGGTGCGACAGCTCGCATTGAGAATAGCGCACCCCGTAGCTGGAGCATCCCCTTGTCGAAGCAGCAACAAGCGCCTGGCGTCAGATCCTGTCCACGTCAGCACCATCCAAGCGCATTCACATTCCCGTAGCTCGCGGTGCACCTTGTCATCTCACTCCACCTCATCTCATCCGCCGCCTTCGTCCGTCCCACTTCCCAGCGCTTTGACACGGAGCACGAGTGGTGAGCAGCCCCGGCGATCTGTGCTGACGCTGTCGGAGTGGCCCTGGCTGTCGATTTCAATTTAAGGTTGTCGCGCTCATCTGGAGGCCGGCTTGGGCACCCTCCCGGCCTCGGAGCGATTCGATAGACGTGGCGAGGTCTTGGCGCCCGCGACGGCAATAATTCTTTATCGGTTTTCCGCCGAGCACCTTCCTTTTTCCCGCTTGCAGTATCTGGGGGGTGCGGCACGCTGTGTAGTCCTCCGAGCGGCGCGAGGGGCCCCTGTGACCTACGACGCTGAGGCGTGCTGCCTCGGGGCGCGCAGGAGGGCCGAGCGTTCGCGTTTACAGTTGCGCTGCCTTCGTAACGTCTGTCCTGGGCTCGCGGACATCGCCGCGCTGGCAAGAGCGCGCGCGCTGGGATGACGTCCCCGCTGTCGTGGGTGGGCTGGAGCTACGCGGAGCCTCGGCCTCAGGGCCAGCCGTACTACGATGACTGGGTGCAGCTGAACAGAAAGGTGAGGGCGGCGTCGCCCTTCCCGGGATTGCGGTCGCGCCGACGTGACGAAATCCCGTCATCGACACACGCGATTCCGCCGTCCCCGCGAGCCAAGAGACCCGTTTCGGCGCCCTCGCAGATCCTCGAGGATGCCAACATTGCCACTGCAGAGGGCGCTGGCCCCGCCGCGTGCGAAGGCAAGGTTTCGACGCGGGCCGACGGGAGCGTCGTCCACCCAGGCGAGTCTTTTGCGGCCCCGGGGAGGTCCAGAGACCCCGCGCGCGAGTCCGCCGCGCGTCAGCTCAGCTTATCGACTTGTCTTCGCAGTCCTGCTCGTGCCCGGGATCTGCGGCAGCATTTTGACGGTGCACCAGCGGGGCGTGCCTCCGTGGCGCGCGTGGATCGTCCTCGAGCACTCCGATGACCAGTTCCGGTATCTGTTGGGCCGCTTTGACCCGGAGAACGGCACCTTCCGCGCTCTGAGCGACGGGGTCCGGACCGGCGCGACGCTGTCTCATGCCGTGGGCGACGGCGCGCTGCGGGAGGCAGTGGCGTCTCCCGCGGGTGCAGCCGCGGCAGGCACGCGCGGCGACGCCAGCCGCGGCATCGGGTGGGCCGCGGGGGCGCTTCTGGAGCGCGCTCGTTCGGGGACGGGGGTGGCCCTGGGCGTGGCAATGGCGGATGCGGACGACAACCCCGACGTCACCATCGTGCCTGGGGTGCCGGGAGACGACACGGGCCTGGCCGGCATCAGCGTGTTGGACCCGGACATGATTGCCCCGGTCAACGCCCTCCACTACTACTACGACATGATCAAGTACCTCGAGTCACAGGGCTACGTCGACGGGCAGACTCTCTTCGGCTTCCCTTTCGACTTCCGCCAGTCGAACCGCGCCCACTGCACGCTGGTGAGCGCGCGGACTCGATCGCGACGCCGCTGCTGCACGACGTGACGCCTCAACTCGTTTCTGGCCGTGGGACAGCCGCTGCCAGCGCGCGTTGGATGACCACATGCCTCTGCGTTGGATTTTGCACCCATCCATCGCAGCGAACATCGCCATTGGCTTCGCGCAGGACCTTTTGGAGAGCATGCTGGAGACGGCATACGAGAAGGCGGGGGGCTGCAAGGTCGACATTGTGTCGCACTCGATGGGGGGCCTCGTCATCAAGGCCTTCCTCGCCCTGCGCCCCCAAGTGTACGAGCGCCTCGTGCGCAAGTGGATCACGGTCGCCACGCCTTTCCAGGCGAGCTGCCGCCTGCTGATCTCACCCCATCGCCCCGCGCCGTCGCCAGCGCTGCGCTGGAGATTGAGGCCTCAACCCGCGTGCTCTGACCTCGACCGCCGCTGCAGGGCGCCCCGGGCTACGGCATGGACGCCCTCACGACCGGCGTCAAGTTCGTCAGCGGATGGGAGGAGTACTTCTTCGTGCACCGCGACACATTCCGGCTTCTGGCAGCCCAGAGCCCCGCCATGTTCGAGCTCCTTCCCCCTCCCGGCGTGGACCTGGCGCATTTCTGCGGGCGGTGCCGGGACCGGGGGTGCAGCGGGCCCTGCGTCGTGGGCCACCATGGCACGTCAAAGGCGAGGCTCGCGTGCTGCTGAGGGCAGCGGCGGGGGTGGGCTCTGACCCAGAGCTCCCGAAGTTTCGGTTTCGTTAGTTCTGCCGACGTGTAGAGCATCGTGCGTGGGTGGGCAGCTCCCTTGTGTCCCGCTCGCGCGCAGGGGTCGGACCCGTCACTCGTGCCGTGCGTGACCGTGTGGGTCAAGGAGGGCGGCACCCTGCACCGGACCTTGCTCGAGATGGGCGCGACACCCGCTCCCGACGACGTTGATATTCACGCGGCCTGGCCGGCCTGCCCTTGCTGCCAGGCGCAGAGCAGCAGCCAGGCGCCCGCTTCCGCAGCCGCACCTGCGCCCGTCACATACAGCGACGTCGTGTCGGGGCGCAGCCGGCGGGTGTCCGCGGCCGAGGCGAACGCGGCAGTTGCACCCGCACGCGCTGCGCCGCCGGCGTGCTCCCGAGGGCATGTGGCCGTGACGAGAGCAGAGGCGGGCGCGGGCAGGGCCGAGTGCCCGGGGCCGGCGGCCGGGCACGCATGGGAGCACTGCGACGTGGGCACGTGGTGCCCCAAGTGCCGGGTGCACGCTCGGTGGGACCTGGCCCCACCACGGACCGGGGCGGAGCTGGACGTGTCGGTGAGCAGGTCGGATGTGGACGTCGATGTCCGAGTCGGGCCCTTGGCGGTGGGCGTGACGCTGCATCCGAGCCGAAAGGGCGGTGGCGAGGGCGGCCAGGAAGGGGGCGCCCTGGCTGCGACGCTGGGCGGGGCACCTGGTGGCGTGGACGAGGGTGGCGCGTCCGGCAAGGCGTCCGCCGGTGACAGCGACGCTCAGCCAGCGGTAGCTGCGGCAGATGTGCGTGTCGCAGCACACGAGGAGTCCGCTTCCGCCGCGGTGGGGGCTCCAGGACGAGTGCCGCAGCGCGTGGTGACCGACGCGCACGACACAGACGGCGCGTCGGTCGGAGGGTTCCTGCCCGGCGCGGGCGGCCACGGCGGCAACGCGGACGGTTCAATGGACAAGCTCGGCGGGGTGAAGCTGGTCTTCCCGCTCCACGGCGGTGACCCCGCGCCTGAGGGCGCCGTGGCGACGTTCCTGGACCTGCTCCGGTCTCGCATGGAGCAGGACGTGGTGGACATCCCAGGTGAGGGGTGGTTCTGGGAGTAACCGAGGAGCTTGCACTTAGCGTGC
The DNA here is from genome assembly GCA_958009085.1 of Protoeuglena noctilucae. Lineage (NCBI taxonomy): Eukaryota > Viridiplantae > Chlorophyta > Pedinophyceae > Marsupiomonadales > Marsupiomonadaceae > Protoeuglena > Protoeuglena noctilucae. The sequence continues at coordinate 624,523 of OY253684.1, forward strand.
GGGTGCAGTGGAGGTCGCGATGACTCGCATGGGCTTCGCAGGGTTTCATCAGCCCCCTCCCATCCCGCGCCTGATGCAGGCATGAAGGGCCGCACGACGCGCATGCCCTTCTCGGAGGCCGTGCCGGCGTGGGCGGCGGAGACACGTGCCATCCTGAAGGAGGCGGAGCTGCCCGAGGGGTGCGCGTTCATGAACATTTGCGGGTACGGGCAGCCGACGCCCGTGAGCGTGGAGTACGGGAGCAAGGGCCAGCCGCTGGACCGCGCCTGCGACTTGGACGGTGCGGACGGCACCTACGCAACGTGCGAGGGCGACGGCGTGGTGCCGCTTGCGTCGGCCTACAACGACGGCCTCCGCGCATCGGCGCGCGTCACGATGAAGGGCGACCACCGGGGCATCCTGGTCGACCCTGCCGTCATGAGGGTCGTGTTAGACTGGCTTACGTGCGAGATGTGACGCGGGCCGGCAGGGCGCGGAGCACTGGTCCAGCGCGCGCATTCAAGCTGCGAGGTTGAATGAAGTGGTTGCGCACAACAACATTGTCGAAGGGTCCTTGCAGCTCTGGGGCAGTGCGTCATCATGCGAGCCGACAAGGGAAATGCGTGCAAAGCCACACGCGCCTCTCACGGCCGCAAGCAGTCCGTCAGCATGACGCAAACTCTTTGGCCCACGCCTCGTAGCGCTGCACGTCTTTCTCGGCCACGCTGGGTCTTGCCGCCGCCAGGGATGCAAGCAAGTCCGCCTGGCTTATCGGGGCGTTACCCAGCTTGCCCTCCTCCCGCATGCGCACCAGCTCCACCGTCGACCGGCCCTCCATTAGCCGCCGCACAGGCATCATGGCCGCATCCCGACATACGGCGCGTATATCCGCCCCACTCATCCCTGCAGCCCTCTGCGTCGGCAAACGCATCAGCCCATCCAGCCCACGCAACCCTGTGCGTCACTCGCGGCCCAAGCAGCCCCCAGCTACGGCCACTCGTCGCTCGCAAAGCGCCGCAAGCATGAGTGAAGGGTGTCGCGTCCTCGTCACCTCCGCGAGAGCGGCCAGGTCGAGGGAGCCTTCCGTGGGCACGCCCCTCAAATGCAATCGGAAGATGTCCTCCCGGGCCGCCTTGTCCGGCATGGGCACGTACACACGCCTCTCCAATCGCCTCCGCAGCGCCTCATCGATGTCCCAGGGATGGTTTGTCGCCGCCAGCACCACCACCCGAGGGCGCTGCCCGGACGCCTCGTCTGCGACACGGCGACAACAGCGTTGATAAGAAGAACATGCAATGGGTTTGCTGGCATCTTGACGTCATCCTCTGCCCCGACACGACCCTCACCAGCACTCGCCTCGCTGGCCACCCCGTCCATCTGCGTCAGGAGCTCGGCCTTGAACCGCCGCGACGCCTCGTGTTCCCCGTCGGACCCCCGGGGCGATACGAGGGCATCCACCTCGTCAAAGAACACGACGCTGGGGGCCCGCGCACGGGCCATCTCAAACAGCGCCCTGCGGATGTGTGCGAACATCGCAAACCCGTGAGGTGCGCGTGCGCCAGTCAGCCATGCCGGCCTGTCGTGGGGCGCACAGTGAGCCACGGCTGCGTGGCAGGCACCTGACGAGCTTCTCGCTCTCTCCTCGGTACTTGCTGGCGACCGTGGAGGGTGCGCAGTTGAAGAACGTTGCGGCGCTGCCCGCCACTGCCCGGGCAAGCAGGGTCTTACCAGTCCCGGGCGGGCCGAAGAGGAGCACCCCTCGCCAGGGTTCTCGGATCCCTGAGAGGGAGAGCGAGGGCCACGTTGCCTGGCCATTTGTTGGGCCACAGGGCGGCAACTGTGACGCACGGAGCATTTGTGTCGCCGGCCACGTCACCCGTGAAGAGGTCTGGAAGCAAGAGCGGCAGCGTCACGGCCTCGCGAAGGACGCGCTTGGCCGAGTCAAGGGCTGCGATGTCGTCGAACGTTGTCCTCGCCGCGGAGGGGTCCAGGATGTCGTTCTCGATGATTTCACGGAGCTTGTCGTCCACGATGGCTGCCCCTGCGTCAAGGAACGAGAGCGAGCTATCCAGCGCGCCCACACTGCCTTACCCAGGCGGCATTCTGCAACATTTAGGGTCGAGGCTGTTCGGGCTTGCCTGGGGCGTCTGGAGGTTGGTCTTCCTGAATCTTCGTGATCTCAGATATCACCGCCTGCCGCACGCTTTTGGAGCGCACGGGGCTCCTCGCGCGAGCAGGGCCAGGTGCGTTGGCCCGCGCCTTGGCTGTGCGCGGCGGATCGGGGATTCCCGCGACCTCCCGAGCGGCTCCCGTGCCGCTCGTGCTCTCGTCCCCCTTGGACCTCCGCGCGTCGCTCGCACGCGCCATCCCGACATTCTTGGCCGCGGGGACGATCCCCGAGCGGGCGAGGGCGTCCTTCCGCCCAAACGTGGCCCCGCTCGACGATGACCTGGTTATCGTCGGACCAGGACGATAGGACCTGCGCCCCACGGATGCGCAATCGATTCCCGGGGACGCACGCGAGCCGCAACCGTAGCCGCATCGCAAATCCCTAACCTGAACCCGGCAGATGCTTGGTAGCTCGTGCTGCCATGACCGCTCGAACGAGCAGTCTGGAAACTTGCGTAGAGGGCCCGCTGCAGGTTGATGTCGTCCCCCATCCCCCAAATGTGTGTCGCCCACCCCGGGATCGCAATTCCTCTCTGATAGTCACGTCGCAGTCACAATCAAGACGCCTACGGTACTCGCGCTGTGGATGCTCGCCGGCCTGTTCAACACTGGCCCTGCACGAGCCCCTCTGACGCCGAGCGTGATCTGTCGCAGGAGATATTGAAAGGCGAGGGCTCGACCGCCTCGCTGTACACCTCCCATGCCTTGCTGATGTCTCTTATGACACCGGACGAGATTTGTCGCCGTGGGAGCTTCCGCCCTGTCCAGTGGCGTCGCCGGGGAGCGCTTCGGGACCGCATGAGAGAGGATTTAAGCGCGGATATCATCTTCAGATGTTAGCGTTGTCATGGCGATAATCTGACCCGGCACAGCCCGCTGCGGGCCGGCGAGGGGATCGCTGGGGCGATGGCTCAACAACAGCGCCGGGCCGACGGGTTCGAGCTCAAGGATGGCGATTGCGTCCGTCTCTTCAACGTCCATGGCTGGTAAGTGCATGGCGGTATGCATCAACGGCCTTTCGCGCGTCCTGGTCGGCCACCTGCTCCGTGCAAACACGGCGAAGTTGCGCGAGGGTCGTGCTTTGTTCACAAGCTGTTTCTCAGCAGCTTGCTGAGCGCAGAACGCACCTGATATATGTGAAATAGCGTCGTGTGTGTAATCTCGACCGCAGGCCCCTCATCGCCGTGGACATCGACGATGGGAGCTGGGCGCTCGTTCCCGTCGACCCGTCCGCCGCACAGGCATCCTTTGCCGGGGCATCGAGCTCAAAAGCAGGTGTGTATGGATTGCCTTCTAACTCGCGAGACCTCCACCGGCTTCTAAGTACGCACAGGCACAGAGCACGAGATCGTCATGCGTGCGACGTATCCCCCGTGCCTCCTTCGCAGGCCTCCTGCGCGTGAGGCTCACCCCGGACGCATTCCTGGGCTTCCAAAGCGCTCTGACAGGAGAGCGGTATTTGACAATCGTCCCGCGGGGTGGCCAACGCTACGCCTTCCGTGTGCGGACGTTTGGCCACCAGGCTCACTTCACCCTGGAGCCCCCGGGGCCTGGGACCCCCGCCTCGCGCCGTACCGCAATGCTCCGAACGCCCTCGGGCCCCTCGCGCCCGCCCCTGGCCACGCCGGGGACAGAGACCAGGCAAGGCGACAGACCATGAGGCGACCCCACAGGCTCATCGGGCTGACCGTTGTCATTCGCTTCAAAGGCCTTCTGAACCCCTTCGCTCCGCAGCGACAGCTCTGGTGACTCTTGGCTCGAGTCTCCCCTGGCGCTCCTCACCCGGGCCGCGAGGCCGGACCTGGACGACGACAGCAGCGCGGACTCAGGGCAGGCGGTCCAGTCAGGGTCCTCCGAGGGAGGCTTTCCCCCGGCTTTGGAGTTCGGCGGGGGCATGGGGCACGCAGCGACCGGTCAGGGCGCGGCATGGCCCCAGGAGTGCCCGTCTGTCGATGGGGCCTCGTGGGTGGTCCCTGCGGTCCTGTCGTCGCGGACGCACCCGGGTCTCAAGGAACGCGTGTATGTCGCGCTTGTCGCTGACGCCGGGCCTCCCAGCGATCTCATGCTCGGCAGTGCGGCCTTCAGCATGGCTGCGAGGGGCATGGGCGATGTTCACGACGACACCCGGGACGGCATCGAGGATATGCGGGGCGTCCCGGGGGTCGGTAGGGCGACTCACGTCCGCCGGAGGTCGTCGGATGCGGCGCAGGAGGCGAGGGGCCTCTGGCATGAGAGGGGCGGGGAGAGGGTGTCGGACGCCTCAGATGCGTTTGAGATTCGGGAGCAGCTCTTGAGCGCGGTGATGGCTCTCTTAGACGCACGACTGGCGGAGATGGGCATCGCGACGAGCGCAGGACGCCCGGATGGCTCAGTTGCATCTCTGCCGGCCCTGCTGGGCTCCCGCGGGGCGACCAGGGCAGAGGCTTTGCCTGGCTTTGGGACCCCTGGGATCGAAGGCGGCGCGGGTGCGTCTTCGCTCAGCAGAGAGGGCAGCGCTGGGCTGGCTGAGGGGCTTTTGGAGGAAGCCCTGGTCCGCGTGAGCTCCATCAGCGCATGGGGCGAGGACACGAGGCGTGACGGTGATGGGCAGAGCGCTGACGCTGACAGGGAGGAAGAAGAGTCACGCCCACGTTTCAGCAGGGAGCGAGGCACGGCGGGGGACGCAGGGGAGCTCGTCGCAGCAGCACGCGAGCCTCATTGGGAGGGGACGTTCCTGGACTTTGGCCAGCGGCTAGCTTATTGGGTACGGGCACGGGCACATGCCGTGACGGGACGCGCGTTTGCGGCGTGGGCGGAGGCAACGTGGGGATCCGACACGCAAGGGGGGGCGGAGGGACTGGAGGGCGAGAGAAGGGAAGGGCACGACAGTGTGGCTGTGCGGGGTGCGAGCGGGCGAGGGCGCGAGAGGCCAAGCCGTGGGCTCGCGTGGGAGGCACACCGGGAGTCGCTGATTGCGTGGCGACTAGAAGGCTGGGTGACGCGGCGGGCGCTGGGCCTGACGAGGCGGGCGTGGGATGCGTGGGTCAGTCGGCGGGAGCAGGCTGCGCCAGCAAGGGCGCATCTGCAGGTGTGTCATTGTCAAAGCCTAGCCGCGGTTTCCTGGGCGTGTGTTTCCATGTTACCTTGCATGCACGCGCCAACCTTGCACGCTCTCGCTGCCTGCAGGCAACACTCCGGCGGTGTTTCGTGTCCCGCCAGCCGCCCACTCTGCATGAGATTTTCGTGACGTGGCGGGACACCCTGGAGCGCCGGGCCCTGCATGGGCAGCTCCTGGCGCGTGCCGTGCTGCGCATGTCTCAGCTGCGCATGCGGTGGGCCCTGCACCACTGGGCCCTCCAGGTGAAGCGAGCGCGGGTCATGGGGGCGCGGCTGGCGGCGTGGGTCGGGGCGCGGGAGGCCAGGACTGCATCCGGGGTCCTGCATTCGTGGCACGCCCTCGCGCGGGTTCGGGCCGCGGGGCGCGCAGCACTCACGCACAGCATGGCGAGCGCGGCGCGGGCAGCGCGCGAACGGACCGCGAGGGACGTGCTGTGGCAGTGGCGGCGGTGGGCCACGGAGCGTGTGCGCCGTCGGGTGACCGGGGAGCGACTGCAGGTTAAGCTCGACGAGGCGCTGGTCAGGCGGACGTTCGGGTGAGCCAGTCTCGGCAGCTGACGACTGCAGGCGTTGGGGCGCTTTGTCAGGTAGCACGCTGGGCAGAGCATGTCGACAGACGTACACGTGACGAACAAGGGCCAGGGCGGTTTGTCACAGCACAGTTGCGCCAGTGATGTACTTGTGGTCAGTATAAAGACTTTGTCCATTGCGGCTGCCAAGGAACTCCATCGCACGGCGATGTGCGTGCAGGTTGTGGAAGGCAGCGGCGGGTGCCACCGCGGCAGAGACACGGAGGGGCGCGGCAGCGGGGCAGCTGCTAGCGGGGGCGCTGGGCCGCACCAGCCGCGCGCTGCTGCGTGCCGCGATGCACCGGTGGCGCGACGAGACTCAGAGGACCCAGGCAAGTGCAAATGGGGGCGCTGGGGCTGCTGAAAGGCCTAGGGCCTTGGAATCACAAGCGCATGAACGTGGCGGAGCCGTCTTGGCTAACCGGGCCCCGCACTGCACATCCTCAACGGCGCCCGCGCTGTCCGCAGGCGCTGGAGTTCAAGTGTACGTCCCTGGTGGCCCGCCGAGACTGGCTGAGGAAGCGCGCTGTCTTCCGGGCGTGGCGTGGGGCGGCGGTGGAGACGCGCGTGCATGCGCATCGCCTGGCGAGCTTCGTGAACGCTCGCGCCCACGCCGTGCAGTCGCGCGCCTTCGGTGCGTGGAAGGCCCTGACGGCTCGGTTCGCTGCAGCTCGTGCAGCCCTGGCCGTGTCGGTGCGGGCGGCAGCAGGCGCGGTCTCCCAGGCCAGCCTCCTGCGGGCGTCCCTCGTCGGCTGGGCCGAGGTCGCCAACGAGGGTGCCCAGGTCGCGGAGACGACCGCCTTGCGCGCGTCGCGGGTGCTGCAGAACCGCAGAGAGCGCCGCGCTTTCGTGGCGTGGCGCGCAGAGGCGGTAGCAGCGGCGCAGCGCAGGGCTGCGGCGGACGAGGTGAGGGGTGGCGCTGCCATGCGGAATGCGCAGATGACCTAGAGTCGGGCACCAGCATGTACCTCTGGGAAGCACCTGCGTGGATTCCTGTGTACACGCGTGACAGGGTGCCGCGTTGCAGAAGCATGCATGTCTTTGATACCTGCAGGCTGCCGTTGCGCGAGAGCGACGCGCCCTGGTTGCATCCATCCTTGCGTGGCGGGGCGTGGCTGAAGCCGGGGCCCAGGGGCGGGCGCGGGCCGAGGCGAGAGCGGGGTGCCGTGCGGTGGCTATGCAGCGTGCATGCTTGGTGGCGTGGGCAGAGCAGCGGGAGCTGGGCAGGGAGCGGAGGGCGGAGGCGAAGCGGCGGGGCTTTGAGATGTTCGTCAGGCGCAACCGCCGGACGTGCGTAGCGGTGTTGCGAGCTTGGGCGGGGGAGGCGGCCGACGGTCAGCGCCGGCGGGAAGCAGCGGAGGAGGTAGCCGAGCGGCGGTTGCGGCGTCTGGCTCAGAGCGTGTTCCAGGCGTGGGCTGCGGTGCGACGTGGGGCTGCGGAGGAGTCTCCTGGGGCTTCTACCACAAGCGGGGATTATGCGGCAATGGCAATGACACCGGCGAGGAGCACACCGTGGGCTCTGCTGAGGCGCGTGTGGGACCGCCGCCTGCTGCGGTCAGCCCTGGAACGCTGGCGCGAGGTGAGCGGGGTCAGGGTGAAGCCACATGTGCTGCCCTGTGCGCTTGCACCATCGATGCAAGATGCTTGGATCCTCAGCCCTGGTGCGCCCTTGCCGCACCTGCCATCGCATCTACGATCCCTGCATCGTTACACCACTGCGCAGGTGGCCGGTGCGTCGCCCCAGCAAGCGGCCCTGGTGCAGATACTGAGGCGGCGCTTGGAGCGTGCCGTGGCGCGGCGTGCGATGCTGGCGTGGGGACACGTGGCCTGGGAGAGGTCGCAGATCGAGGCCATTCTCGCGATGTTCCGGCAGCGGGTGCAGCTCCGGGCCACGCGAGAGGCGTTTGGGGCGTGGCGGGACGCGGCGGATGCTTGGTCCGACGATGAGGCGATGGCGGCAGCGGGGAGGCTGCACGCGAGGAGGAAAGCCAAGGCTATGCTGTGGGCGTGGCGCGGGGCTGCAGAGAGCGCCCGTGCGACGGCGGAGGGGCTGGCGGTATGGGGTGCGCGGGCGTGGCATCGGTGCGCCGGGCGGGTTTTGCAGGCGTGGCGGGGCGCAGCACGCGATCAGCGCGCGGAGGAAGAGCGACGGGGCAGGGAAGCACTGGCTTTGGCGTTCGCTGCCTGGGTGCTCGTGGCACGCCAGGGGCGACTGGCGAAGAGGGCGGCCGTGGCCGTCGCGGCGTCCCGGGAACGTGCTTTGGTCCAAAAGGTCTTCTTGGCTTGGCAGGCGCTCGTTTTGGCTGACAGGCAAGAGGCAGTGGCTGCGCGCGAGCACGACGTAGGGAGTCGCACGAGCTGCGGCGTTGCACGGGCGTTTGACTAGCACGTCATGCGGGAGACTGACCCTTTCGTACAGCCATCTGCGAGCGTGCAGCTCGAGATACTCACTATCTCTCACAATCTTTCGACGTGCAGGTCCATCAACGCGCCCGAGGTCCAGGCAGGGTCGCTTCGTGTGTCTGACGCGCTGCGCCAGTGGGTAGCAGTGGCCCGGGTGAGGTGTCGGGTGCACAACGAGTAGAATGTGCAAGTGGGCGGCCATGTTTATGCCCACGCCTGCCGTACCACACAGCCTCGCCTTTTGCTGATTGATGTGACGCGTTTCGTGATTGCAGGAATCGAAACGCAGAGGCACTCTGTCGGACTCACTCTTCGCAGTCCGCACGAGGCTCGCTCACACCTCGCTCCTGCGCGCGTGCCTGGCAGCGTGGGATGCCCTTGCGCGAGCACGCAAGGCCGTCCGCGTCCGCGACGTGTCTCGCTTCCGCGCTCGCGTGGCGCGCCTCCGCGTGACCGCCGCTCTCCGCGCCTGGAAAGCCGCCGCGGGCAATGCCACTGCCACTGCCGGGCAGGAGCACCGAGAGCCAGCAGGTGCGATGACAGACATGTCACGACTGGATCCTCAGCCCGACCCAAGTGAATCTACATTCGTGCCATTGACTAGACAGCCCTTTGCCATCGCCGCAGACGACGTTCCCGGGCCGTCGGAGGACCCCGGTGTGGGAGAGACTGCAGGGGGCGACCATGCTGCGACCGACGCGCTTCCCTCTGCAGCTGTGGGACTCAGCGCCCCCCCGGATCCGGCGGCCCGTCGTCCCTCGGTCACCGCCCCTTCCCCAGCGGGCCTGGTGCGCGAGGTGGAACTGCCAGTGGCCGGGCTGAGCGGCCCGTCCCCCCCCGTCGACGACTGCGTGCGGCGGCTTTTTGACAGGGGTGACAGCCCCGTGCGGGACGGACCCGAACCCGCTGAAGCCGCATCGGAAGCGGCGCAGGCGGTGGATGCGGGACAGGCGGTGCAGGTGGTGCACGTGTCAACAGGCACCCACCCGACACGCCCAGCCGGGCGCTTTGCCGTGGCGCGGGCGTTTGAGGCGTGGCGCGGCGTCGCGTGGCAGTCCCGCACTAATGCTGCGCTCGGCTTGTCGCCTCTCCCTCCAGCTCTCCCGGCCGCCGGCAACGACCCCTCCATGTCGTACCTGGGAAATGCACCTTGGAACGGTGTGATTGACAAGCAGGGTGGGGCTACGGGGGACGTCGGGCACACAGAGACCAGGGGCGCTCTGTCAGACAGCGCTTGGCGGGGATTGGACCCGAGGGAGTGCCCCAGCGATGGCACCAGTGCCCCGTTACGCGATGGACATGCCGCGGCCATGCCGCTTGTCGGTGGAGGGCCGGCGGTCAGCGCGGGCGCGCTCACGGGCCTGTCTGAGGCAGTGAGGGAGATCCTGGCGACAGGGGGACGACACGCGACATCGGGATCGGGCGCGGGTGCGGCTGATGACCGAGCGGCTGCGCTGCTGGGGCGGGTGCTGACAGAGGCCATCCGCGCGGCTTTCGAGGGCCCAGGACCCATGGGGCGCGTCGCGCAGGGGTACGCTGGGATGGCCCGGCCGACCACCGATACCGCGCAGGCCACCTCCCTGCAGGCCGCTGTGAGCCTGGGCACGTCGCATCCCCGGCCCCCACCCGTGCCGTCAGCGCCGCCCGAGCTGCGAGCCTCAGCGGCGGTGACTGGCGGGTCTGTGGGCGTCGCGGCTGGGAGCTCTGCGGCTGCGACTGGGGCGTCGCCTGCGGCGGTGGGCCTTGGGATGGACGTCCCTCACAGGCATGCGAGCGAACGCCCTCGCATGTCGCAAGGGCCACTCCCCGCTCGGCCTCTGCGGTGCCCGAATGGGATTGCGCATGCGCGGGGCCTGGGGTGGAAGCCGGGGGACGACTGGGCAGAGGCCGGGGGCCGCGAGGTGCCTCTGTCTGTGAGCGCAGAGGCTGCGCTCAGGGCGGCGCATGCCGTCCTGGCAGGTGCGGGCGTGGGACCGGATAGCCGCGAGGAGGCCGGCGAGGGGCAGCACAGCATGGTAGGGTTTGACGGCGATTATGCAGAAGGGCTGGCGTCCGTGGATTGGGGCGGGGTGGCACCAGGTGTCATGGAGGGTTCTCATAGGATCGCGGGACATATCGGTGGCAGCAATGCGGGGCAGCATGCTGGGAGCAGAAGGGGTGCGGCTGGCAAATGGGGCGCGGGTCAGCCAGTGGGGCGCGGGGCGCCGAAAAGTGAGGTTGCGGGCGAGGGGTGGCCAGGGCTGCAGCACGTGTCGCTTGCGGAGCGCAGCCCCGTGCGATGCGGTGCTGCGATGGCGATGCGCAGGGCGCTGCAGGCCGGGGCAGGTGCCGAGGGGTGGCCTGGGTGATGTGACAGATGCACGCGTGGGTTAGTACCAGGTGCTACGCTTTTAGCTCGTGATTGCCATCATCGCCATGCAATAAATGTGCACAGGTTGACATCGGCGCCTGTTAAGCCTTAAAAACTTGGTGCTCGCGAGGCATTCGGATGCTCGCCAACACGAGTTGTCCATGACATCGATCGCTAGCGTGGCCTGCCCTGTGCCACGCTCGGCCCGGGGCACCCTCCGTGCCTGAGAAACCACAAAAGCAACTGCGGCTCTACTTTTCCAAAAACCGGCGAAAAAGAGAGCAAGCAAGGGGAAGTGAGTGGAGCCGGCCACAAAGGCGCGCCGCGGATGAAACAAACTGCGCATGCTGGGAACACAAACAGCGCAGCGACATTGGCGCGGCCACACGCCCCTCGGACTGCTACGGGGAAAGTAAACGACAAGTCACTTCTTGACAGGGCGATCAGCAGCGCGGGAAGCTCGTAGGTCGGCGACACGACTAGGACTGAGCAGGGGACGGCAAGCACGCTCTATGTATGAATGGCACGCGAGAGACCTAGGGAAAAGCGGGACTCCGCGTGGCCGTGGTCGATCGAGCCTCGCATCGAGCCGAGCCCCGAGCAAGGCACAATCGTTAGGCGCAATCGGGGTCATTCACTCGCCGTTTAAGAAGGCCTCCGCCTGCGCGTCCTCCTTCTTCTGCTGCTTTGCCGTGCGCTTGATGCGACGCTCCATGTCCATCACCTGCGAGTGGCGGGGGCGGGAGGGCGCTGTTCGCGGTGTGCGGCATGCGATGTCAAGTCTCCGCGCCAGCATCCGCGGTGGGGGGCCCAGCGCGAACCCAAGGATGAGTTAAAACTGCTATGACACGGCCAAGTGACACGCGGGGCTGTACCATGGGGTCGCCGGTTGCCAGAGAGAGGCGTACCGGCGTCCTTGTGCCAGGCGGCCTGCGCAGTCCCGCACCTTGTTGAGGATCTCGTCGAACGATGGCCGCTTCTCGTGGTCCGTCTCGAGACACGACAGGAACAGGCTCCGGACGTCGCTGGGCATGTCGTCTGGCGCGGCGATCTTGCGCCCATCCAAGCCCACCGCCGCCACCACCTGCTGCGGGGACATCCCCGCCCAGGGCCGCTGGCACGTCCACATCTGCCAGAGGATGACGCCGAAGGACCACACGTCGCACTTGGACACCAGCATGCCGTCCTTGAGCACCTCCGGGGGCATGTGCGTGGGCGTCCCAAAGCGATCCAGCTTGATGGCCTCGTTGATGTCCATGATGACGTGGGAGAGGCCGAAGTCGCCCACCTTGGCCGTGAAACCCTTGCGCGACCGCTCGCGGCCCGTCAGCATCACGTTGTTCGCGCTGAGGTCCCTGCGACAGCCGCGGGGGGCGTGGTGGGCGTGGTGGTGGCCGATGCGAGGTGGTCCGTAGTCCAGAGGCCAGGCGACAGCGCTGCTGCTGAGATTGGTTGAACATAACAATCGACGCTTATTGATTGCAATGCAGGCACTCGGGTGCCCTCTGCACGGCACTGGGTGCCTTCTTATCGCTCCATGCGCCGTATGGACAGTGCTGCAGGGACTCACCCGTGGATGATGCCGCGGTGGTGGAGGTGGCTCACGGCCCCTGCGATCTCACGCATGACCGAGACGATGATCGGGAAATCGGGCGTCTTGTCTGGGAGTAGGAACTTCTGCTTGTCGCACGCCTCTTGCAAGTTGCCCATGTCGCTGCGGGGGCAAGCGCAACGGGCTCCAGTCACTCCCATGTCTTATGGATTGGAACACCAACACACAACAAGCACCACTCACTCTCCATGACGCAGGACGTGGCTGCGTCGCATGCTTTGCAGTCGACAAGGACCATCGAGCGTGCCCCCGCTGCGACCCCTCAACCGCAGCGTGCCCCTCACCAGAACTCCTGCACCATCCACGTCTCCCAGGTCCCGGGGTCATCCGCCATGGCCCGGCTGCTGAACTTGAAGCTCTGCACCAGGTTCGGGTGTGCCACGTTTACTGACAGCATGGCCTCGAACTGCGTGCGGATCTCCGTCTCAGAAGCGTCCTCGGGGGCAGGGTGCCGCATGATCTTGACGGCCACGGGGGCCCCGTCCCACAAGCCGCGGTAGACCTGCGTCGCGGGTGCCAGGGGGCGTGTGGGTGTGCGGCTGTCGTGCTGTCAGGATGAGACACACGTGGCGGGGCCAGGACGCGATGCTTTCTTGCGCAACCAAACACAATACAATACAAAACAACAACGTGGTTGGGATGCGCCCTGTGCCCCGTGCCCCTCGCCTGCCCGTATCCGCCCTGCCCAATGAGCCTGCCGAGCCGGACATCCACAAAGGGCGCGACGGGCGCCTTGATCTGCGTGCTCTTGGTGGCGCTGCCCACGGCGGCCCCCGACGCCATGGCCCCCGCCGCCGACCCCATCGCGTACGTCGTCGAGCTGATGGGCTTCTCCGGCACCACCGTGACAAAATACAGCACGTGGCTGGACCAGTCGGCGTCCCCGACGGGCACCAGGTCGTCGATCTCGTTCGATTCGCCGGCGTAGCCCGTCAGCGGGTTCTTGTTGAGGGTGGAGCCCCCCGTGCCGGGCAGCGGCGGCGGGCGCGCCACCGCGTTGATGTCCATCGACTCCTCGGCCGGCTTGAACCGACACGAGACGTGGAGCTCGTCGCCGGGCACCGAACCCCGCTTGCGGACGCGCCCGGAGAGGCTGAACACCTGCCGCGCCTGCACCGCCTCGGCAAAGTCGCCCTCGCACTTGGCCTTGGGCTGCCCAGCTGTGGGGACCGGCAGGATGAAGTCCCAGAGGGAGGCGTTCTCGTGGCCCTTGAGCCCCACGAGCGTGTGCCACTCGATGTTGGAGTAGACCACGGGCCACCCAGGCTGCGACGCGTCGACCAGCACCAGCGCCTCGGACAGGGCGTCGAGCGCGCGCCGGAGGCGGTCCATGCCGTCGCCCTCCGCAGCCTCCCGGGACTTGGTCGCCTCCTGCGCCTTGTGCTTGGCCAAGTCGTCGCGCTCGATCTCCCGGACGACGATTTCAGAGAAGTTGGTCAGGACCTGCAGCGGCATGATGCGGGCGAGATCGACACGATGGCATAACGTGCTGCGGCGGAGTGGGTCTCGGGCGCCGGCACAGGTGATTCGCAGCCCGTCCGGAGTTTGCACATGCGCGGGGAGCTCCTCGCCTGTGCTTGCTCCTGGGTGAACTTGCGAGGCTTGGTGTCAATGACGCAGAGAGACCCGAGCCGCGTGCCGTCGGCCGTGATGAGCGGGGCGCCCGCGTAGAAGCGGATCTTGGGATCCCCTTTCACCAGCGGGTTGGCTTCGAATCTTGTGTCCTGCTCCGCATCCTCCACCACCAGCACCTCGGGGGCGTGCGGTAACAGCGTCCATGCGCAGAAGGACGAGTTGCGGTCCGTGGAGCACGCGTCGAGGCCAACCTTGGCCTTGAACCACTGCCGGTCCGCATCCACCTGCGGACGAGGAGGCGCCGAACGCGGCGTCGCGCAAAAAGCATGGACGCGGCCAGGGTCGCCCCGGCAGCGATATCTGGGGCTCGCGAGAGTGAAGCTAAACCGGCTTGGGATAGTAGGCCTGCAAGAGAGCAGTGCGTGTGGATGCGAAGCCGCGAGGGGCGGCGCGACGCACCAGGGACACAAGGGCGATGGGTGCTTTGAAAAGGGTGGCCAGCGTCTTGGTGATGTGGTCGAAGCGCTCCTCCGCGTCCGTGTCCAGGACCTTGAGCGCTCGCAACTTGGCCACACGTGCCTCCTCGTCGTCCGGGACCGGCGCGCCCTCGTATTGGAAGGATTCGCCGTCGACCTCGTATGTCTTGGCACCTATCTTGCCCGGGCGAGGCGCCGGCGGGCCCTTGGATTTCGTCGCCATCAGCTGCATTTGAAAACCCAGCGGGGAGGAGCGTGGAGGGGCCGGAGGGAGCGAGGGCGCGCGGCGTTGAGGCCGGCGCTGCTGCCCACCTCGGCACGAGGCTGTGTGACGGCCGTCTCCATCTCCGGGACGACGTTCGCAGCAGCTGCCGGCTCATGGGCGGCACTGTTGATCTGGAGGCGCGGGAACGCGGGCGGAGAGGGTCCGGTTGACGTGCCAGGTGGCATGGGCCGTGTTTCGACGCTCTCCCCGCCGCTCGTCGGCCAGCAACCCGCGCTTACCGAAAGGGAAGTCTTCACCGCCTTCTGGTTCGTGGTAAGGGGCTGGCGGCCGTCCCCCCTCGCGTTCTTGCTGCGGGCACGGGATCCTCACAAGTGCGCCTCAGAGAGACCCTCGCGACGCTCCCCACCGCCACGAATACGATATGGGAAAGGATCCGCGGCATTCGGCAGGCGGAGGAAGCCCCGTCCGGCGCCGGGGACGGCTCCTGTTTAACGGCAGCGAGCATGGGGCGCCTCTGAGCCGAGAGGCTACACGCTTCCGCGCAACAGCTGCGGCAGCAGTCCACGTGGGAGACCCCCGTGCATCTGCGCCGCTCGCCTTCTGCCGGCTTCGGTCGCGGGGCATGAACACAACCACACCTGCCCCCCATGCCTAACATTACGGCAGCGCGCTTGCCTGGACGTGCAGCCCATGACACCACTCGCACACTTCTCCTTCGCCGGGATCCGGCGGAGAGCAGCTCAGACCGCCTCGGCTCCCGTCCTTCCGCCGACTGCCGCACACGGCTGAAAGCTAATCTAAAGAGGAGAGGTCGGACCGGGACGTCAGTCGCTGCTAAGCAGTCCGGGAGTGCACTTGGGGATTCAGCGACGCGCCCAGTCAAGCAGCGGCCGGCGTCGCCAGATCTGTTCTGGCAGGGCGTCGAGTGTTTTCTCGTGCATCGGCGTTCGCACCCCTTGACTCGTCGGCCGGAGAACGGCGGTGGCGCTCCTGCGGCTCGCGCGAGGAAGGCCCACGGCCCGCGGCCAGCTGCTGGCGGGTGCAGCCATCTCGCGATGGGACTGCTTGGTAAAAACCGCTCCGTGGCGCCGGACCTGGCCGACATGCTGGGACTAGAAAGGCTGGACAGGTGAGCAGGGCCGGCGCATCCCTCTGCGATACAATGTCGCGCTGTGACCATGCACGCATTTCAGCACCTGCCGACCTCGCCCGGCTCCCCAGGCGGAGGCGCTTGACGATCAAAGCGTGGCGAAGAGTTAAGAGCCAGCTCGACGAATCAGTGAATCGGGGATGGACACGCAGCCCGGGGGACGGCACGGGGGCGACCGTCGGGGAGGACGAGAGTGGTGCGCATTGCAGGGCCCCCTCTCCTCAAGCAGCCGGGGGTACGCTGCGCCTCGCTGCGCCCATGGCTACCGGTTTACCATGTTGCCGTCGCAGACCTGTGGGACCCCGCGAATTGCTCCGGGCTGGAAGAGGTCGAGGTGCCTGTGACGGTGCCCTTGGACTTGCTGCGACCTGACAAGTCCATGGAGGCGTTTCCAGTTCTGGTGGAGCATTGCGGAGCCCGACAGGTCCTTGTTGGCCTCGTCTTGCATGACATCCTCGGTGCGTGTCTGTGAATAGCCCGGGGGCACCTTGTCGGCATCGCCATGCCTGCGATAGGCTTGGCAACACCACCAGCGCTGACCCCTCGGCGACTACAGAGATCGACGAGATGAGGGGCTCTGTGTCCATGGACCTCTCGATCCGCCTGCGCTGGGTCGACCCCTGCTTCCGCAACTACGAAGGGTCCAACGCAGAGGTCGAGGAGACGTGCTGGAGTGAGAGCAGTGGCTCATGCTGTTCAGTGTGCATGCGATGGAGTCCTTGGGATCGCTTCTGACTTCTACCCTTGACGATGTCCCCCGCAGAGCCCCAGGCGTGGGTCCTCAACGCACGCGCCGATGCCGACGGCTGCACCGAGGGCGCCACATACACAGTGGTCGACCGCAAGCGCGGCGTCGTGCAGTCCTTCCGCCGCTTCATTACCGAGCTGAAGAATCCTCAAGGGTATGTCAACTTCCCATTCGACAGCGACCTGCTCAGGCAAGGATAGGAGGATGCGGCTGTGGTGAGCGATGCTGTTACGCGTCGCAGTGCAGTCACGACCAGGCTGGCCGCGCCGCGCGCAGGGTGAGCAAAGGCTCCCGCGTCTTCACGGACAGCGAGGTGGTCTTCACGATCGAGAAGCAGTGCGAGATGCAGCGCGTTCCACGCACGCTCCTCTCGTCGCTGAGTGACTGGAAAATCTACCCAGACGCCGTGTCGTTCTCGGCAGAGGGACTCCGCTTCACTGCGCAAGGTGAGACGGGGCGCCTGTGAGCTCCGCGTTGGTTGTTCTGTGTGGAGCCCTGCCATCCCTTGCACAGCTGACCCCGCATGCATGGGGCAGACTGGGTGCCCTGCCGCCTCCCCAGGCCTGGTCAAGACGAGCGAGTGCCATATGCTCATCGTGATCCACCGCCACTCTGCGTACTACTTGTTCAAAATCACCGCCATTCAATCATTGCTATACATCTCAAACGCCTCGGTCTTCTTCATCAGCTCGGATGATCTCGCAAGCAGGTGACAACCGGCGCCGTCTTGCTGGCAGCTGGTGGATCCGCCGTCATCAGCAAGCAGGCCAGACGCTCGTGTCCCTGCTGCGCAGGTTAAGTGTCACGGTCACTCTACTCCTCGCCAGTCTCACGCACAGCTTAGTCAGCCAAGCTGACGTCCCACGCATCGGCTACACCACCACCATGGACCGCTACTTCTTTGTGAACATCTCGGTGATGACGGCGAGCATCGTCGCCTGCATCATTTCCTATAAGGCGCGCACGGCCCTGCAGAACGCCGCGCCCACGACGGGGAGCCAGCATGCGCAAGTGGACCTGCCTTTCGTGGTCGACATGGGCTTCCTGATCCTCTACCTGGCCGTGTGGATTTTCCTCCTCCTCTCCATGGGCATCCGGGCGAAGCGCACCGAGACGGCGGTGCTCGGGCTGCGGATGCAGGCGTTAATGGAGGAGATCCGGCTCCGCGGGGTCGTCTCGTCCAAAGGCATCGGCACGTCGCCCACGCTCCGCCTGATCGACCAGATGGTGAATACGAGAGACAGCCGATAGGACTAGCCAGCCCACGCGCCCATTGCCGCAGGTTCCACCCCATGTGCCCCTCTCTACCATCTGCCTTGCTAGCTGCCTTGCCCACTGCCTTGTCCACTCTGCTCGCTCTCGTTCTACCTTGCCCTGGCCAAACGCAACAAGACGTCATGCTTTTCATTCTGCCGCCTCTTGCAAGGCCGTCCACTTCAATGCCGCGCCGGCATCTAGAGACACTGCGCAGAGCGTCTACCGAGGTCTGACCGCCCCAGCGCAAGGCACGAGGGTCGGGACAATGCGGCGGAAAAGCTTGTGGAATCACGACCGTCGCGGGCTAGCGCGAGGTTAATGCGCGGTTCCGGGCGACCGCGTTGGAAAATGAGGAAAGGGAAGGGGCTCTCATCAGGGGTGGTGGGGAAGAGGTGGGGATGGGAGGTGGCGGGCAAGAGCTGCCCAGCCTCCTGGGGCAGGCGGCTGGCTCTTCACTCCTCCTCTGACCAGCACTCCTCGTCCGTCCACGCCGGCGCGGGCGGCTGCTCTTCCTTGGGCTTGAGGGGCAGGCCCTTGCGCCAGCGCACGCCGCACGCGTTGCAGAGCGTGCGGGGCCCCTCGGGGCCGCACCGCCACTGGGGAGTGGATAACGCGCCGCAGTTGCGGCAGAAGTTCCGGCACTTGCGGTTGCTCTTCTTCTTGTCCTGCACACGCCAAAAACACAGGGGCTCCGTCGGGTGGGGCAGCTCCTACGCCGACATAAGAGCCGCGGTGGGATACCGAGGGTGTCGCAGGGGTGGCCAATCGCCAGCCCGCGATTGCCACCCACACGCACCTTCATGCTCTTGCGGGGCTTGAGGGCGGAGCGCCCCACGACCTGCCCCGACGCCACCGCCCGGCGCGTCGCGCGCGTGGCGATGCGACTCTCGAGCAACTCCTCCCCCGCGTCCTCGTCCTCGTCGGAGTCAGCCGCGTCCGGCGAGGCAGCGCCGGCCGTGGCGGCAGGCGCGTCGACGCCAGCCATCGCTGCGTGCGTGCTCGCCCCCGCCTCCGCGCGGTTGGCCGAGGCCGACGCCGCCGGGCCCTCCACGCCCGAGCCCGCCGCGTCCGGCGCCGGCGTGTGCCCGCGCGAGGGCCCCGCGTCGAGCAGCGACGTCGACAGCGCCACGGCCGACACGCCCTCCGCGTCCCCGCGCTGGTCCATCAGGCTCAGGTGGGTCGAGAACTGCACGTCGAGGCGGTCCGCCTCGCTGACGAGCTGCGGGAAGGACCGCGCGACGCTTCCCGGGCAGCTGAGGCAACTCCGCCCGCGTGCAGTCTGCTCCGCCATGCATGTCGCGAGCCTCACCTGGTCCATCATGAGGTTGTAGTCCGCGGCGTTGGCGTCGGGCGGGAGGGAGTGCGCCGGGGCCGGCAAGCCCGTGCCCTTGGCGTGCATGTACTCCTCGAAAACGGTGAAGAGCGGGTCCTGGGTGCTCTCGCTGCACGCGGCCCCAGCGCCCCTGCGCCCCGAAACGAGGCGGAGCGACCCCGGGGCGTCGACCGTCCCATCACCCTCGGCGCCCGCGTCGAGGAGGTCGGCGAACGTGCTCGGCCGGGGGGCTGGCAGGGGGGGGCAGCGGGGTTCTGCATCCACCTGCGACGATCGCGCGGCAGCCGGGGTGGGTCACTCGTGATCGAGGGCCAACAAGGATATGTCAGGACCGCAAAAGGCGGGCGCCGCGTGGTGAAGCGCACCTGGACAGCGGCGGCTGGGGCCCGGGGCAGGAGGGCATCCTCGGTCACGTCATCCTCGGTCACGTCGACGGGGACGGAGGGAGGGACGATCAGCAGGGCGCCGTCGTCGGCGACGCGCGACGGCTCTGTGCGAGTCCGCGCCGCGGGCGGCGCGGGGCTGACGGGGACGGTGACCGGGTGCTCGACGGCGCAACCGCGGACCGGCACAAACACCTCAAAGGGCGACGAGGGGCGCGGCGGATGATCCGACTCGGCGACGCGGACGGTAGAAGTACCCACGGCGACCTCCGCGGCGGGCTCGGCGGGGCGCACGCTCTCCCAGGCGGCCTTGGCCATCAGGAGGTGGCTGGCGCGCATGTCAAAGTGGGCGCCCGTGACGAGCACGGCGCGCGATTGGAAGTGGCCCTCAGGCATGTCGATCTGGAGCGCTCCGGACATGGCGTGGAGACGGCGATCGCGGGGCGGGGCCCTGCGGGCGCGCGGGGTCACGATGTAGCCAGTTTGGACAGTTGCGGGGCTCTGCGGTGCGAGCGCCGCCGGGAGGCATCGGGGAGCACGTGAGGCGATCTACTCAGACGTCGAGCACCGCGAGAGCGCCCTGTCGCGGCCGGGGAGGGCGCGCAGCTGCGCTCCCGCCTCCCAGCCACGTGCAGCGCGCGCACCTCGGGGGACGCGACGGGGACGCCCAGCGGGGACGCGGACGGCAGAGGGCCTGCACGCCTCGTGTCACAGATGCAGGTGCGACTCCTGCGGGGCACCAACCGGGCCTGTGACGTGACACGGAGCACGGCGCGCCTTGGAAGACCACCAGTCAGGCTCCCCGCCCTCGCGAAGCGCATCCCCACGCATCCCAGCGCAACATACAGGCGAAGAATGGGCCAGGGAAGGGCAGGGAGCCACCCGAAAAAGCCTCCCCAGAGCAGGAAGGCGTCCGCGGGTCCACGTAAGTGAGGGGGACAAGGACCCGACCCCAGCCACGACACAGCAAATATTTGGATCGAAACAAGCACGGTGAGCCTGCGGGGAGCAGCGAAGGCCGGCACCGCGGCCTCGGAGGTGCCCTCCCACGCGCACCTGCGCGCTGAGCGGTACCCTTTGCTGTCCGGCACCACAAACCGAGATTATTAAGTCCGAGAAAGCGCTGGCGATGCGACACCGATCGGGAAACACGAAGCGTGACGGTCCCCGGCCTGGACGGTTCGAGACGAAAACCACGGAGCACACCCGGGGCACGGGCAGC
This sequence comes from Protoeuglena noctilucae, assembly GCA_958009085.1. NCBI lineage: Eukaryota > Viridiplantae > Chlorophyta > Pedinophyceae > Marsupiomonadales > Marsupiomonadaceae > Protoeuglena > Protoeuglena noctilucae. Next base: position 645,071 of record OY253684.1, read on the forward strand.
GGGATCGAGTTCAGGGGAGGAGCGGATGTTGGCCGGTTTGGTCCTCCTGGGACGACGGGTGACGCGGCTGGCCCCGGTCAGACGAGACGTTTTCGGGCAGCCCAGGGCAATCGAAATCCGCAGGGATGGCAGTCTCCGTGCCTTCAAAGCTGCATTGTCACTTCTTCTTCGCCAGCGTGCGCTGCTTGGTCGCGCTCTCGACCACCTTCTCCTCGACGGGGAGGCCCTTGCGCTTGCGCACCTGTCGAATCAGGTCGGCCGCGAGGTTGGTGCCACCCTGGCCCTGCGTGAAGGGGCGGGGAGCTGCTGGTGTTCCCCCACTCGCTTCAGCTCGCTCGACGCACATGCGCTTTTTGATGAGACCCACCTGGCCAGCCTCGCCAAATTCTTCCCGCTCCTCCTGGGTGCGCGGCACGAAGAAGGGGTCCACCTGCAGCCGCTCCCAGTGGCTCATCATGAGCTGGGCGGTGGCGGCCCCGCTGGACCGCATGCGCAGCTCCCCTGCGAACCCAAATGAGGCCTGCACGGGCAGGTAGGCCCGGATCACGAAGAGGTCCGTGCCCTCCCGCGCCTCTTCGGACAGGATCCGCGCCCGGCGGCGGTTAAGCGCCGCGTAGGCCCCCGCCAGCCCCTCGGTCGACGTCGTCACTTCGCTGAGGTACATGGCCTGCGGTGGGGCGGGCCAGGGGCCGGGTCTCGCGCTGCGCGACAGAGCCGCCTGCCCGTGCGCGCACCTCGACCCCCCCGCACGCTCACACCTCGACCAAACGGGGGTCGGACTCGGCGACAGCGGTGCGGAAGGCGTCCACAGCCGCGGCGATGATCTGCCCGGACAAGGGGCCGTAGTGCTCCTCCCGAGCGTCGACGGGGTGCACCTGAGACCGAGACAGCCGCGAACTAGTAGTCCTTCACTAAGGCAGCGTGCCAAGCGGTGGTTTGCGGGTCCAAGCGCCCGTTCTGCTTTGACACATCGCAGCGCATCGTGGCGGCTCACCAGGGCATCCACCTCGAACGCCACGCCCCACATGGGCTCCCCGCACAGGGGCCCCGAGGAGGCGGCGACTTGGAACCCCGTCACCACGCCCGACTCGATCGTGGGGCGCAAGTCCGCCCCCGAGTCCTCGTGCGTTGGCCCAGTCTCGCGTTCCGTCAGGCCCAAGCGAACGGCCATGTCCGGCGCACCCAAGGCGACCCTGCATGGGAGGGCGCGCCAACTCTGATTTAGCACCAGACGCTGCGGTGTCCGCCCGTTGCCGCGTCAAGCTCAAGCAGCAAATGCTCTCTGTCCCATCCAACACGTTCCTGTGTGCAATACGCTGCATCACGAGCCCAAGGGTGGCCCTCACCGGGTCCCTTGCTGCACATCTTCCCCAACCGGGGAGGAGTCCTCTCCGTCGTCCGCCACGCCCGCGCCCCTGCTCCTCGCTGCCACGCGGACCAAGGTGCCGGAACGCACCAGCTGCGTCAGGTCTGCCCCTGCCACCAGCACGTTGGGACCCACGAGCCGCGGCCCCAGCAGCCACGCGCGCCGCAGCACGTCCAGTGCCTCCCCGGCCCCTGCCAGAAACGCGGGGGGCGAGAACACGTCAGGAGCTCGCTCAGGCGCACGTTGTCATGTCCCCACATGCCATTCTCGCATGGGCCGCCGCCCTCGCACCTTGCTCGTCGCCCGCGCACGCCTGCCGAATCCGGTCGCCTGCCAAAGCCCCTGCCGCCTCCATCCGCGCCCCCGCCGCGTCTCCCGATGCGTGTGCGCCCTCGCTCGTCTTCGGCCCGGAAGTCGCGGCATCCTCCCCGCTGTGCCCATCCTCTGTGCCCCCAGAGCCCCCCGCCCAGCCCGCGCCGCCCACGGATCTCTTCATATCCCCCGTGGCCGCTTGCAAGTCCGTCCTTAGCCCCTCCAGCACCCCGCAAATCTGGGCCGGCAGGGGTCGCGCCCGCACACGCAGGGTCACGCGCCCATCGGACGTCGTCGCCACCACGACCCTGTCCTCGTGAGCCCTGCGTCCCATCAAAACAGTGCAATCAACGCAGCTCCGCATCTAGACGGCGCAACGCACGCTTTGAGGCAGTCTGTAGCCATGAGAGGCGTCGCAATCCCATCTCTATCTGACAGCTGACCTGCACGGACAACACCATCATGTGTGATCCGCACCTGAGGGGTGTGACGATGTCCTGCTGCGTCTGCTCAGCCTCCCCGCGGTGAAGAATCGATTCCCGAAATCCCACCAGCGGCGGGGAGACGACGAGCTCCACTCGCGCAAACCGCTCTGTCAGGTCCTTCACGCACGTCTCCAAATGGACCTGAGGGGCAGGGATCCATGCTTGCGCGTTTGTTAAAGTGCGCATCGACGTTCTTGGAAAGCTAATGGAGTGGTCCTCACTCCTCCAGTTGTCCTCCAGGTGTGCGGGTGTGCATTGCCCTGCCCAGCCCCCGGTGGTCATCCTGTTACCCACCTCTCCTGCGGCTCCCAGCACGAGCTCTCCCGTGTCGAGGACGTGGACCTCCACGAAGGGGTCGGCGCGCTCGATCAGACGAAGCCCCGCCTCCAGAGCCGGCATATGGGCCGGGTTGCGAGGCTCGACAGACACGCGGACGATGGCGGAAGACTGGAAGACCATCGGCGCGAAGGGGTTGCTGCAGTACACCGGGCAGGTGAGGTGGCTTGGTAGCTTATGATGAGCAGCGAGAAGCTGCGGCTCCTCTCCCATGGCGGCAACCACTGCTGGCTCCTCCAACTCGCCACTGCCCGCTGCCCAAGGCCTGCCGTGCCGTGCCGCCCGCCATACGCACCAGTAGGGCGAGGAGCACAACGTCGCGCTTTTGAGGACGACTCTCTCGAGGCCCCCGACGGCCACGATGCTCCCAGCTGGCACGGCGGTCACGCGCTCGAACGACCGGCCCATCATCAGGTAGAGGCCGCGTATCTTGGCCTCCTGTGTAACGCACGCGGTGATGAGAAAGCGGTCTGCGTTGCCTCCCCACATGTTAAATCGCTGCCATGCAAAGCCACCGTCAGCTGCAGCGCTGGGAGTAAAGGTGAGACAGCCAGCGGTGCTCTCCCACTGTCCGTCACCTGACGCTCCTTCGAGTTGGGCTCCGCAGGGTCGTACTTGGGCGAGAGGACGTGGACGTGGTCGCCATCTCTCGCAGTGCCAGCAAAGACCCTCCCGAACCCCACGAAGCGTTCCTCCAGGGGGTGCTCGGGGGCCGGCTCTCCCGGCAGCCTCGGCAGCGCCGCCGCGGGCACGGCCACCATCTTAGACACGAACAGGACGAGGGGTGCGGATGAGGACGCATCAGCGCCCGACAGCGCGCGCTCCACGTCTGCCACTGCGGGCGCCTGGACGGCCTCCGCCTCCGCCGGCGTGGCCTCAGACGGCAGGTCGGAGGCCCCGGCCTCGGCCACGCGCAACGCGGCGCCGTGCTCGTGGCGGCCCCACCCCGGGATGAGCTTGCACACGCGGTCGTGGGCCGCGTCCAGCGGCGAGGGCATGTGGACCGCAGCCATCGACAGGACTGCCTCTGCGAATCGCAAGGAGGATCTGACAACAATCTGCGAAGCCACGGCCTGGCGACTGCCGCACCCGCACCCGCACCCGCATCACATTCCGTGGGTCACGCGTGTCCTGCCAGACGAGGACGTCAGCACTACCTCGACCACCACAGACGCTGCTCACCCGACAAGGGCAGCCAGGCCCGCATGACGGCTCGGAGCGCCTGGCGGCCGTTGGGGTGCCGGAGCTGCTGCGCGTCCACGTTCAGGTTCAGGGCCGACACTGCGAGGGATGAAATGAGATACCTCGGCACGTCTTCTAAGCTTGCGTCGCATCTTTGTACGCTCCCCAGTTCCAGCCACACGCTCGCCACAGCCATCGCCGTCCCGGCACCCACCGATCTTGGCCAGCAGGGCCTGGTGCTCGCTGCTCATGTCGGCCGCCTCGTACGCCTTCCAGATCGGCTCGAGCGCAAATTGCACAAACATGGGCTTCAGGCCCAGGGCTGCCCCCTTCTTGCGCCCCACGACCTTCTTCTCCTGCGCCACAGTCGCGTGGGCCACGTTATAAATCTGAATCGCATACCTGCGCCCTCCACGCGATGCCGAGACAGTCCTGCGCGCGACGTACGTGCGCATAAGCTGCTCACCTTGGCGTGATAGCAAAAGTCGCCCCAGAGCGCCTTCTTCAGCACGTCCGGACTGGCCCCCAGCTTCTTCGCGTAGATCTCAGCGAACTGCCCGGCCGTGAAGGCCCAGCCATCCACGGCGCTCCCAAACGCCACGTTTCCCACCTCGGGACGAAACACCAGCTCCTCCGACTCGTCGTCGGCAATCGCGACCTCTGCCCCGTCTGCCGCGCTCCCCCGCTCCGCTGCCTGCGTAGCGAAACCAAACCGTGCTGCGGCTCACGTTTGGCACGCTTAAATAGCCAGCGCTCGCGACGGTGCAGGTTCACACACGCAGACTCGCCTCTGCCTCGGCAGCCGAGTGCGCCAGGAAGGCGTCCGCCTCCCGAATGAACTTCTCCGACTGCAGCTGGCTCATGACGTGGTTGCACTCGGACACAATCCTGCAGGGGCGTTCGGAACGACGTCTGAGCCTCAGTGAAGGCAGGCCGCAGTCACAGTACGGCCTCACCAAGGCAGCCGTGCTGGACAGCCCCCTGACCTCTTGACGCGCTCAAAGGCCTCCGCGGGCGTCATGCGCAGCTCCAGAACAAGCCGGTCGATCTTGTTCACAAACAGGCAGGGCTGCACTCGCTCCTGGAACGCCTGCCGCAGCACCGCGTGCGTCTGGATGCGCACGCCCTCAACCGCGTCCACCACCACGAGGCCCCCGTCGCTGCGGGCGGCAGGTTCCTGCAAGATTCCTGCCAAGCCTGTGCACGGCCTGTAGCAGGCTGCAGTGGCTGATTGACCCCAGGTGTGCAGCTCACCTGAGGCGGGCGGCGGTGGAGACTTCGGAGCAGAAGTCGACGTGCCCCGGGGAGTCGATGAGATTGACGAGGTAGCCGCTCTGGGCGCGAGCCTCGGGGGTCGTGCTGCGGAGGCCCCCGGCCTGTGCCGCGCCCGGCACGTACAGCAGCGTGATGCTCGACGACTTCATCGTGATGCCGCGCGCTTGCTCATCCTCCCGAGAGTCCAGGTAGCGGACCTCCCCGACCAAACGCTGGTTGATGAGGCCGTTCGACGCGATGAGGTGGTCTGGGTGAGGAGGGACACGGCAAGCGTGGCGTCCCTCAAAAATGCCGCCGGTTCGATCGCTGAGAGCGCGCCGGCGCCTGGGAAGCGTGCGTTCAGCCAAGAGCAATCACCTGAAAGCGTCGTCTTGCCATGGTCGACGTGGGCGAGGATGCAAAAGTTCCTGCAGCGCAGTGCGCACACTGGCCAGGGTTCAGGAGGACGCAGCGCAAGGAGCTGACCATTCCATCGCCAGTGTCGTCGGAAATGAACGTCACCGTATCCTCTCCGGCCTCCGTTGGAAGGCCTGGAGCTCGGCTACGTCGACGTCCATTGGCCACGCGCCCTGTCGTGTCGCCGCCGGCAAGCAGTACCAATCTAGTGGCGGCGCGCAGTAAAGAGACCCTGTCGCCCACTGTCGGGAGTCCTGCGACGGCAGGCGGTGGTCCCGGCCCTCCCCAGGCGCAGCCTGACCGTGCACCTCCCTGCGCTCACGTCCCCAGTTGCTTGCTACGGACCAGACACCACGCAGTCCACGCAGCGAGTTTAGACCAAACGACTGCACACCACATTCGCTGCCAACGAGGGGGAATGTCCGCGCTTGGATGCCGCGCCAGGTGCACGCCAGTGCCGATGGCGCGCCGGGCGATCCAAGGGCCACTGGCTCGCCACTCCCGGCGCTAGTCCTTCTCGGGGCAATTTGCGCCAACATGCTGCGCCGGGGAGCTGCATCGGCCCTGCGGGCCGCGGCGCAGGCCTGCTCCACGGTTGAGGCGGGCGCGGGTCAGGTGGGTGGACAGCTGGGCCGCCTGATGCGGCGTTTCGGATCGAATATATCGCATGGATGTCTGCGGGACGATCGGATGGCTCTGGCGCCGTCCCCCGGCTCGCAAAATTCGTCACATCGCAAGGGGTCCCGGCCCCGCCTTCTGGGCGCGGCACGCGGGACTCTCTGCCGCTCTCGAGAGCGTACGCTTGCTATGACTGACGTTAGGCGTTCCTGGGGGGTCAAAAGCGCGCATCCGCGCTCAGGAGCAGGACCTCGGCTCCCTCCTTGGCCACGCTGCAGGCGGGGGCCAGGTTCGCGTCGACGGCCGGAGCGGAGGCGTCGTCCTCTACTTCCAGCAGCTGGAGGTGAGCCGAGCGCGCTGCCATCTGCCCCGGGCGCTTCGCACTAGCGACTCCCCTTTCGGGTCCCGTGGAGCGCTCCCAGAGCGCCCGATTCGACTCCTGCCGCCTCGCCGTCCCTCCTCGCGCGTCGTTTTGACCCAACAGTAGCCGCGCCGGCTGGCATCGGAGCGGGAGGGGCTGCAACCCTTGCTCTCCAGTCCTTCCTGCGCCCGCTTTCTCGCCCGCCGACGCCGGGCGCCCTGCTGGCCCGCGAGCTCGGGATGCTGGTGTGCGTGGAGGGAGGCATGCAGAGCTGGCTGTGAGAGCTGAGGTGCCCATGCTGCCCTTCCTTCGCAGCGGGCGAGCCGTCTTCGGGGCCAGCGCCGCGGCGACCCTTGCGGCGGGGCTGGCATTGTCCTCCGGTAGCGTGTTTGCGAGCGAAGCGGACCATGGCCTGCACGCGCCGAGCTACGCGTGGAACCACTTGGTGAGTGGCGCAAGCCGCGTGCGTCTGCGAGTGACTTGCCGCCGGCGCGTCGCCGATCGCACGTCACCCGCCCCACGTGCCCAATGCGCTCGTCTGGACGCACGCGCTCGCCGTCCCGCAGGGCTGGTTCGACGCGTTTGACACGGCGGCGATCCGGCGGGGGCACCAGGTGTATCAGCAGGTGTGCGCGGCATGCCACAGCATGAACTTCATCCACTTCCGAGACCTGGTCGGGGTGTGCTACACGGAGGCGGAGGCCAAGGCCATGGCGGAGGAGATCGAGGTCGTCGACGGCCCGAACGACCAGGGGGAGATGTTTGAGCGCCCCGGCAAGCTCTCTGACCCGTTCCCGTCGCCGTACGCCAACGAGGAGGCGGCGCGCTACGCCAACGGCGGCGCCTACCCCCCCGACCTGTCCCTCATCACCAAGGCCCGCCACAACGGCCAGAACTACATCTTCGCGCTGCTCCTGGGCTACCGCACCCCGCCCGCCGGCGTCACCATGCGCGAGGGCCTCTACTACAACCCCTACTTCCCCGGCGGCGCCATCGCCATGCCCAAGATGCTTGTCGACGAGGGGGTGGAGTACGACGACGGCACGCCGGCCACCGAGTCTCAGATGGCCAAGGACGTCGTCACGTTCCTCGCGTGGGCGTCGGAGCCGGAGGTGAGTCGGGGGTAGGGGCGAGGGAGGGTGGTGCCTTGGGGCTGGGGCCAGGGTTGAGGGTCTGCGCACCGCTCCCTGGCGACGCAGACGGACGTCCGCAAGCAGATGGGGATCAAGGCGCTGGCCATGCTCTCCCTGGCCCTCGCGACCGCCGTGTACTACCGGCGCCTGCGCTGGGCGCCGCTCCGTTCTCGGCGCTTGGTTATCGACCAGCTCCACTGAGGTGTCCCTTTCAGTGGCTCCACTCGCATGTCTCGCCCTTGTTAGACTTTTCAAGACTTCAATCAGGGATGAAGGCGCACTGGTAGAGCTGCCGGCCGGCATTCGAGTCGTGGAAGGCATAGTACTCGTTCTCGCTGCAAAGAGGGAGGGGAGGGGTTGTCAGCCGAAGCACCGCTGTCAATGGGCGGCCTTGGCTAGGCGTCCCAACACTGACCTGCAGATCAGTGTCCCGTCGCCCATGTGGTCCTCAAGCACCTGCCTCATACACCTGGCGCGCTTCGGCTTGTGTGGCTGAGCGGAAGCAGAGAAAAGGCCGGGGTTGCTGGCTTAGGACAGGGAGGCGGTATTCCGCCACATGCAAGCACACCAGACGCTGCTAGGCTTACCAGGGAATAGAATGCGGCCATCTCAACGAATGACAGGCACCCATCCCCGTTCTTGTCCGCGCTCCGGAGACCCAGGCGGTCCAGGTCGCTGCCCCTGTTTATTGGTTGCTCGGCGCGGTAGCCCGTCAACGTCGCAAACGCAGGGTGAGCTATCAAGAGCACGAGGAGAAGCAGCGCGGACAGAAGGTGTGAGTGACAGGTCACCACCATTCTTGCAAGCCCCTGGAACCACCCATGTCTAGCGCTGCATGCCTAGCAAGGATTTCTTTCGCGTCGTGGCTCTGCACGCTGAAAACAGGCCGCAGCTTGCTTGCTCTGTCGGTCAAGTGCGTCAGATGCATCTGGCACAGCCCAGACCGCCCGGTCGTCATCCTGGCCGTGTCTACTGCAACGACAGGAGAGTCATTGTATGCAGGAACGCTCACGGTGCCCGGTCCAGGGAGGAAGGAGAAACTCTGCCAATCGAGGGCCGTGTGAAAGAACGACTCTCAGACGCGCAGGGCGTGCGTGGGTCGCTCATGGAAGGCCCCGTATCGCCGGAAGACCCGGCGGTGCTGCTGAGCGACCTCTGGAGCCAATTCTTCTCGCTTAAGCTCACCCCTGAAGGTGGGCGGGGGATTTGCTTCCCTCCCGCCACAAATCTGCTGCACCTGAACCAGCGCATTGGCGCAGGGCCCTCCCTCAGAATCCAGCATCCCATCGCTCACCTCTCGCCGGGCCAGCGGGCAGCTGCAAACGCGCGCTCCGTGTATCGTGCTCCGCAGCTCTCGATCTGCGCTACGCGGCCCGGAATCTCGAGTGCCGGTATGACTCCGCGTCGATGCCTTTCGGCCCAATGCGGCCGGCCATGGCCCTGCGGCCGCTGCCGCCCCAGGCGAGGCGCAGCGCTCGTGCCATCGACGCAGACGGATATCCTTCAGCCGCCAGCTCTATGTGGCCGGCGGTCGCTCAGCCTTGCAGAGTATCCGACAAAGCCGCACTTTGCGCTCCTGGAACGCCATGTAGTGCGCGCGGGTCACAGCTGGAGCAGCCCACCGATGCCTGGGTCCCCTCCGCGCGCTCGCAGGGCATTTTCCCCTGCGATCCTCGGGCCGATTTGACGCAAGTGCCTTACGAGGAGGTGTCCGTGAGCCCGGATGCGGACCCCGCGTCGCTGGTGGGCCTGCTCGTGCAGCCCCCGCCGTTTCGCCCGGAACAGGTCGAGCACCGCGTGACCGTCAGCGGCAGGCCTCGCACGTCCATTATCCCTCGCGAGCTCGTGAATGCGACGGACACGCCTTCGGCCATCGCCGCGCGCGAGGCGGCCACGGGCCGCTGGCTCGAGGACCTGGACCGAGGCCACCTGACAGCGGTGGCACCCGGGCTGGGCCTGGCCGCGCCTGTCTGGGGCTCTCCTCCTGACCGCGCGCCGGCCCAGGTGGAGCCCGCCCCGTCTGCCGCCCGCGACGACCGCATCGTGAAGGGCAAGGTCACGGCGAGCAACCTGTTCGACGGTGTCTGGCTGGCCAAGGGCGCCGCGCGTGACAGCGACGAGGACGAAGCTGTCGCGGAGGACGAGAACCTCGACTTCCTGGACGCCCAGGGCGGCGCAAAGGTGTGGCACGAGCGACGAGGTGTGCCGCGGGATGCGAGGCATCTGGACGCTTTGATGTGCTATGGGACGCTGCGATGTCGACGTGGATGCAGGGCACCAACGCTGGCATGGGGGACCTGGATGAAGTTGTGGCGGAGGGCGGGCAGGTGGCCAAGCCTACGCCCGTGGCAGTGCCGGGGGCAGGGGTGGACGGCGAGGTGAGAGTGACCCTGGCCGCTCTTGGACGCAAGCGCCGGGACCATCTCTGACCATCCATTCCTAATGCGACGACGCAACCTCTTGCACCCGCAGCTGGCGGGCCTGTTGTCCGCCGAGACGCCCGGCGCGGCCGCCACGCCCCAGGCGCCGTCCCGTCCCGGCGGCAAGGGCCACAAGTACGAGTACGCCATCGACGCGGCCTCGACCTTCAGCGCGGAGGTGGAGTTTGAAAAGGTCCGGCCCGACCTGGCCATGCACTACCCCTTCGAGCTCGACCACTTCCAGAAGGCGGCCGTGTGCCTGCTCGAGCGCGGGCAGAACGTGTTCGTGGCCGCGCACACGAGCGCCGGGAAGACGGTGGTGGCCGAGTACGCGTTCGCGCTCTCCACGCGCCACCGCACAAAGGCCATCTACACGTCGCCCATCAAGACCATCTCGAACCAGAAGTTCCGGGATTTTTCCAAGAAGTTCTCCGTCGGGCTCCTCACGGGCGACGTGTCCATCAAGCCCGAGAGCCCCTGCCTCATCATGACCACCGAGGTGGGGGGGCCCCCCACCACAACGCAAGCAGTGCGCAGTGCGGGCTGCGATGACCTCTCGCACGGCCGCGCGCATGCATTACGAACGCAGCGGCTCCCTACCTTACGCCGCAGATCCTCAGGAGCATGCTATACCGTGGAGCCGACCTCATCCGCGACGTCGAGTGGGTCGTGTTTGACGAGGTGCACTACGTCAATGACCAGGACCGCGGGGTCGTGTGGGAGGAGGTCATCATCATGCTGCCGCCGCACATCGGCATCGTCATGCTGTCCGCCACCGTGCCCAACGTCAAGGACTTTGCCGAGTGGGTCGGGCGTACCAAGCGCCGGAAGATCTACATCATGGGTGACAGAGCGCGCCGGAGCTTGCGTGCGAACAGCGGATACGTCTCCCTCTCCTGTGCCGCCTTGGCGGGGTCTGGAGCATGACACGCGTGGGCGCTGATTGGGGCACACCCTACCGTCGCAGGGACCAACAAGCGCCCAGTGCCCCTCGAGCACTTCTTGTACCACAACGGGAAGAAGTTTAAGGTTGCCGACGGGCGCACCTTCTACGACGAAAACTACGTCAAGTGCAAGAACTTCATGCTGACGGGGTCAGACGTGCCGCCGCCGCCGCCAAGGCAGCAAGGTGCGTGCCGCTGTGCTGCACAGCATGGCGCCCGAGCTCGCTTGCGCATGGATCCTGTGTGTGGTTTGCTGACCGGCGCCCGCCCATCTTGTCTCTGGCAGGGTACGGTCAGCCAGCACAGCAGGGGAGGGGCAGTGGCCGTGGTGCGTACGGGAGGCAGGGGGGTCGCGGAGCGAGCGCGGCAGGCGTGCAGGGGCAGCTCAGGGTGAGGGGCTAGTGGCAGTGCAGGCCTGGGCGCCGTTGCGTTGGCTGTGGCTACTGGAACGGCCGTACGCAGGGCCGGCGATCGGGAGAGCACTCGACGCGTTTAGCGTGCTTTGCTCTGCTCTCGGCTGCAGCATGGGTACGGCATGGGACGCGGGCGCGGCCCGAACAGCGGAGGCGGCGGCCGGGGGATGAACCGGGAGTCGTGGCTGAAGCTGATCCGCACCCTGGACAGCGAGAGCATGTTACCCGCCCTGGTCTTCTGCTTCTCCAAGAAGAAGTGCGACGAGTTCGCCAACATGCTCAACAAGCAGGATTTCCGCACGGCCGCGGAGAAGAGCCAGATCCACGTCTTCTGTAGCGAGGCTCTTAAGAAGCTCAAGGGGTCCGACCGCAGGCTGCCACAGGTGCGGGCAGCTGACAGCCGCGGCGGCCTCTGCTCCTCGGTATCGTGCGGGATTCCGTAATCCTGATGGCCTCTGCGCTGCTTCTCACCCTTACCAATCTTACCGGTGGTTGCAGCTCGTGTGCACGCGTGACGCAGTTACTCCTCCCTTGTGCGCAGATCATCCGTGTCTGCGAGCTGCTCAGCCGCGGCATCGGCGTGCACCACGCGGGCCTCCTCCCGATTGTCAAGGAGATTGTTGAGATGCTCTTCTGCCGAGGCCTCGTGTCGGTCCTCGTCTGCACTGAGGTGTGCTAGCATATGCACCTGCCGCACCCACCTGGTTCTATCAATCTCCTCTTTCTCTCCATGACAAGTCGTCGGGAGACGAAGAGACCGCACCGATTGCGTGGCTCGCGCTCAGCATGTCGCAGCAGCTGGAGATGGCACCACGTACCCTGCGCCGTGCATGCAGACGTTCGCGATGGGTGTCAACGCGCCGGCCAAGACCGTGGTGTTCCAGGACATCAAGAAGTTCGACAGCAATCAGGTGAGGAGCCCCAGCGCTGCGTGGAGCATGGTGTGGCCACAGGGTGCAATTGCTGCCTTTTTGGTGCGACAACACGCACACGTCTCAGCAGTTGCTGCACTCTCAGATATCAACGCTCTTTGTCATGCTGCAGCGTCGCCTGCTGACGTCGGGGGAGTACACGCAGATGGCGGGCCGCGCGGGGCGGCGTGGCCTGGACAAGACAGGCGCAGTGCTGGTCGGGGTGTGGACGGACCTGTACCCTCAGGCGGACGTGAAGAGCGTCATGATTGGCAAGGGCCAGAAGCTGCAGAGCCAGTTCCGTCTCACGTACCTCATGATCTGCTCTCTGCTGCGCGTGGAGGACCTCAAGGTCGAGGACATGATGCGAAGGTCGTTCGCCGAGTTCCACGCACAACGTGCTCTGGGCAACAGCTTGGCGCCGCTGCAGCGGGCGGAGGCGGAGCTCGCGCAGCTCCGGGCGCACCCTTGGCCCGGCGGCGAGGACGAGGAGGACAGGGCCTGTTTCCGACGTTACGCCAAGCTGACAGCGAGGTGCCAGTCGCACTGTGTTCCGCTTAACCTCGATGCTTTCTAGCCCTGTCTGGCGCATTCGTCAGCGTTCTTAACTTCACGCTTCCTCCCGTGCGCCAGCAGGATCGACCGGCTGAGTCAGGAGGTCATGGCGAGCGTCCTCCAGGATTGGTCCACCGTGCGCAGCATGCAGGCGGGGCGCGTCGTGGTGTGGCACGACGCGAGCACAGGGATGGACGAACTGGCTGTGGTTCTGGCACCGGTCCTTGGCTCGGAGACTGGGCCCGGAGGGCGCAACTGGTGAGCGGCAGGCGGGCTGGCCACCCCAGTTTTGCTGCCCATGTGTATGTGTATGGCACGTCATGTCGTGGGGGGTGCAGACAACGGGGGATGGTTGCTGCGCGTGACATGCGCAGGCTCAGGCGACTGTTCTTGATATCGATGCTCGTGGCTGATGCATGGGGAGTCGTCTCACCATACGCTCACCACGCGCATGTCGTGTCTCTCACTTTTGCACAGGTACCTGCTGGCCATGAGGCACGCGCCCCCCGAAGGCGTGCAGAGGGCCGACGAGGCGGACGCCGTCCACAACGGGAAAGGTGACCGGCAGATGCCCTAACACCAGCACCACCACCTGAGCTGGAAGAACAAACGCCGGGAGCTGTCCCAGCACTCACCCCCGTCTCGCCCTGCCTCGTCGCAGCGAACGGCAAGCCGACCGCGCAGCCGGTGGCATCCGTCGCGGACGAGTTCGCGAACATGCAGATCATGGGCAAGAGCGATTCGCCAGAAGACGTGCTGGGCCTGGCGACGAAGGGTCCCGGGGGAAAGGGCAAGAAGGGCGGGGCGAAGGGACCCGCCAAGGGCAAAGCGGACAAGGCCCCGGACCCCGGCCCGCTCCCGCGGCTGGGCGAGTGCCAGGGTCGCCTGTTTGCGGTGGTCCGGGCGGGCGCAGACGCCGTGCGGTGCGTGTGCTCCAGGACTGTGGACCTGACTCAGGCCGAGGCGTTCGAGGTGCTTCTTCCGGAGGGCAGCGACCGCGTCACGGACAAGGTCATCGCGCAGCTGGAGCGGCTGCGGTTCGACAGCCGGCCCTGGGGTTGGCCCGAGCCCCTCCCTCTGTCCAACGACCTGAGGGTCGACTTGCAGGTGAGACCTGGGGTCCTGCGAGACGGGGTTCACGCGGTGCAGGTCGGGTGTGGATGAGTGTCTGCGAGGCTTCTTAGCGTTTCATGTTTGCTAGCAACAACCACGCGAAGGGTTGGTTCGATGTGATGTGACGTGGCATCCGCCGTGACACAGCACGATCGATCATCTCATGAACTACCTGCAGCTGGCGGGGAAGCAGCGTGAGCTCCAGGAGGCGTTGAGCGAGAGGGCGGCCATGAACCTCGACTCGGACCCTTCCCTGCCGACCAAGGCCGCCCTGTCTATGGGCGAGCTCCTTCTGGACTCCCACGTAAGTCGTTGTGCCGCACAGGATTGTATCCTATGCTGGTAGTTGTAGAAGCTGAATAGCGTGGTCACGGTGACGCCCTAGGGCCAGAGTCTCGGACGAGCGCCCACCGACGTGCCCCTCTGCCCCGCTGCCCTCCTGCAGGTGCGTGCCCTGAAGTACCAGATGTCGGACGCCAACCTGCGTCAGCTGCCAGAGTTCCAGGCGCGCCTGCGGGTGCTGCAGCGCCTCAAGTACGTGTCGGAGGAGCGGACCATCGAGCTCAAGGGCCGCGTGATGTGCGAGGTGCAGGTGACGAACTTTTGAATTAGGGTGGATGCTGTTGTTATGCATTGCTCAGTGCACATGGTATGCATTGGCGTTTCTTTGCACGCCGACCTCCGACTAGCATGCTTGGTTCTTGGTTCTCTGCAGGGCGGGGACGAGCTCCTGGGCACCGAGATGCTGTTCGCTGGCATCTTCGCGGAGCTGGAGCCGGAGGAGTGCGTGGCCGTGCTGAGCGCCTTGGTGTTCCAGGAAAAGGTCGATGATGAGCCCGCGCTGGCGGGCAAGGGCCGACTCCTGGAGACGAGGGTGCAGGTCGACACACTGGCGCGGGACCTGGCCGTGCTGCAGGTGACTGGCGCACTGTGCCTGCCTAGACAGCTCTGGCAGCTAACAGCAGCTTTGATGTTGCGAGGGTGCAGAGCCCACGGCGCGCCAAGTCACACGCGATGTTGGCGGCGTACGCTGTCATGCTTCGTTTCACTTGGAAGCAGGACGCCAGTAACGTCATGAGCATCGACTGCGACGCAGAAAGAGTGCGGCGTGGACGTCCCTGAGCCAGACGAGTGGGCCGGGAGCGTGCTCAAGTGGGGCCTGGCCGAGGCTGTCTACGAGTGGGCGCGGGGCATGTCTTTCGAAGAGATCTGCCAGCTGACGAGTGAGGGGCGCCGTCACTGCGCCACGGCCCACTGCGCCGTCCGTTCGAGCGCGGCACGTGGCGGGTCGACCGATGTCGCACGCACGACCCACCGCTACGGCGGCCCGCGCAGGGCAGCGCCTGCGCGCGAGACGATGTGACCCGGCACGCCTTTCCGTCCCGCAGGTGTGATGGAGGGCTCTATCGTCCGCACTGTCATGCGCCTGGACGAGCAATGCCGCATGATGCGCAACGCGGCCAAGATCATGGGCAACATGGCGCTGCACGAGAAGCTGGAGAAGGCATCGCAGCTGATCAAGCGCGACGTCATCTTCGCTGCCTCGCTCTACATCCAGTGAGGTCGAGAGATGGCGACCAGGGACCGAGTGGTGGTGCTTGGCGCACGCTGTGCATCCTGGGGAATGTTCTCTTGTTTCGTTCGTTCAATTGTTTCCGCACGCCGGCATTGCACTGCCTGCCTTCTCAACCTGCCTTTGCACCTCTACATTGTCCGGAAGGTCTTGGGGACGGCCTCGCTTCCAATGGCGCCCTTGAAGAACGTGTCCTGCTCCTTCACTTCCTTGCCCAGACGCTGCGAGGAATTAGATGAGACATGGATGAGACAGCTCAGCGGCGGAGACGCTATCGGTGTGGTGAAACTGCCTCTCAGCTTCGCAGGAGGCTACCGAGAAACGTGCATGCCATTCAAACCCACCTTGCTGTACGTGTCTGACTCCATGATGGAGACCGGCCCGTGCTTGACGCTGGTGGCCTTGGGCGCCAGAATCTGTCGGCCGACGCGGTAGTTGGGGAGGCTCGGGCAGTGCAACTCCAGCACCTTCACCTTGCGGCACTCGGGGATCTGCGGGGGCCGGCCATGGGATGACCTCGGGCGTGGTGCCACATCTTCGGTCGTGGTGGCCCACAGAGCACGGGCGCGAGTGTGTGCACAGTGGCGCTACAAGCATTGGGCGTTGATTCCCATCACCCCGCAATATGCCTCACCTCGAACGTGTCCAGTACATCCGACCAGATGATGATGCTCTCCAAATTGAGGCACTGCGGCGGGGGCAGGTGCGTATGTTGTGGACACAGAAGGCCGCGAACACGCAAGCTGAAGCATACGCGAGGATTCCCATTATCCATTGACACTGCAGCCTGCGTTGACCCCACGCACTGAACTGACTTCTGCCCTCACCTCTCTCAGGTCGAGGTTGGCGAGGCTCTTGCAGTGGAGGAGGATCTTGGTGAGGCTGCCGCACAGGGAGAGGTTGAGCGTGTCGAGTGACTCGCTCTGTATGAGCACGAAGGACAGGTTGCTGCACTGGGACAGGTCGAGCTTGTTCAGGGAAGGGCACGCGCCCATGGGCGACAGCACCACGCTCCGGAGGTTGCTGCAGCCCACGAAGGCCATCTTAGAGAGGTAGGGAGGCGAGAGCTTGACGACCTCCGCGAAGAAAGCGTCCGTCACGGTCACTGCGAGACGGCGGGGTGCCTGGCAATGGTGAGGGCTGGACAACCCGGCCCTGCCGGGCGCGTCACAGGCCCAGCTGCTCCGTCGCTCACCCATGCGTGCCGGCCAGCCCTCGCGCTCCTCCTTCGGCACCTCGTCCGGTACGGAGAAGGCGTTCACGATGATTTCTGGGGTATATGGGTGGAAGGCCAGACGTCCCTCGCCAGGCTGGCGCCGGCTCAGAGCAAACGCAAGCCGTTTCCACCCTCAAATGCTCACCGGTACATGACGTCAGAATGCGCTCCCTCAGCGCGCCCCACGTGGGCCACTCCATCGAGTTGGGGAGCTCGTCGGGGGGGAGCAGCCATTTCTCGTTATCGACCGCCTGGTATGAAGGGAAGGAAGCGTGCATCAGCGCACCTAGATGCGCAGTCCTGTCGGCAGCGCCTTGCCGGAGCAGCGAAACGGCCGCACGCCGCGCGGCTGCTACGTGCCTGCGTGCGACATGTGCAGTCCCCACCTGTTCCCACGCCTGCTTGTGCTGCGGTTCGGATGGCTCATCCGACTTCTTCTTCCCCTTTTTCGGCATTCCCCGGCCAGTCCTCCTCGGCTACGCCCCGCCTCGAGGCCAGCAACGCTCCTCCACGCGTCACGCTCCGCGTGAGCGCCCCCGCCCCGACCAGCACACAGAGGACACTCAGACTTGTCCTCAACAGAGCAGGTTAAGAAGAAAGCGTGTTGCTGGGCCCTCGGATGGGCTGTTCACGCCGCCTGCTTGGCGCACAGCTGCACGAAGGGTAAAGAACGCCAATGTGCCAGGCTTTCCCCGCCAGGACGCTGCCGTGGTGTCGCGAGTAGCCGTCTTATGAGTGCCGTGCGGGGCTTTGCTCAAGCCGCGGCCGCCGCGCAGAGCACGAGGGTAAACCGAGTCCGACGCCGTCGGGCGTCATCGCCAGGGCGCCGGGCGGCACGCCACCAGAGAAGCCGGCGCCCCACGTGTCATCTGCGTGCCCTTGTCGGTCCATCGTCGTCTGTCACACCGCGAGCGGAGGGGGTGCTGGCCGCTGGGCCTCGGGCAGGGCGGAGGGGAGGATGTTTGCGGGGTCCGTCTCCCTTGGGGCTCTCACGAGCCAGTTCTCGGGGCTGTCCCTGTCTCGGGCGCCCCGCGCCACCACGGTCGCTGCGCCGATGGCTCGCGCGTCCGTCACGGTGCACGGTGAGCGCCGGCTTTCGTCGACGTTGTTCCTAGTGATGCTCGCGACACGCTCCGCCTCCCTCTCAGCGGCCAGGGGAGCCAAAACACGGCCCCCCGTGCCCGTGTGACGCTTTGGGGTCTCGCCTGCCGACGCTCTCTTGCCGACGCCATCATCGGTTATATCCCTGGCCTTTTGCCGCCTCGGGATGCCGACCCGCGCCCTCCCGGCGGCCCCGGCCCGCCAGCCCTGCCAATCCTGTCGTGGGCCGGCCCGGGCGCGTTTCGGGGCCGCGGCCGCCGGCCTGTCGCGCGTTTTCGAAGCCATGGATCGCTTGGATGGGTCGGCCGTCCCCGCCGTCGCCTCATCAGGCCAGAGGGGACGCAGTCGTGCCTGCCCAGTCGCTCCCCGGGCGACGCGGGACCGCGAGCGGCGACTGTGCACCCTCCCCGACCGCAGCCTCCCAAGTGTGCGACCTGACGGGCAAGAAGCGGAACAAGGCCAACACCGTCAGCTTCTCGGGCAAGCGCAACCGGAAGTGGCAGGGCGCCAACATCCAGGAGAAGAGGATTTACTGGCCCGAGGGTCAGAGGCTGGTCAGGCTCAAGGTGCGCCATCTGGGAAGGCCCGCCGCGGCCGCGGGGACCCCGTAGCCTCTGCTGGGCACGTCCTGTGCCGGCCCTGCCCCTCAGCCTCCATTGCCATGCGCACCGTCCTGCGCGCGGCCTGCAAGCCATGCCTCGCCGCCCCGCAGGTCTCGACCAAGGCTCTCCGCACGCTGGAGAAGAAGGGGCTGAACGTGATGGCCAAGGAGGCGGGGATCGACTTGTGGAGCCTGCCCTACGTGGACTGCTCCGAGGCTCGGCTCCAGTACAAGCGTGAGAACCCCATGAAGGTGCCCATGGCGGCCAACCCGCGGGCGATCAAGAACCCGGAAAAAATCGCCGCCTCCAAGAAGAAGCCCATCATGGCCCGCTACGAGCTGGGGCGCATCGTCTACTACCGCGAGGGGGAGCAGTAGGCGCGCCTGGCGCGTGTGTGGCGTGTTCTGTCGATGAGGGAGCCTTTTCAGGCCACACGGGCCTCGTCAGGGGCTCATTGAACAGACGTGTCACATGCATGCTTTGGCACTGCTGTTCGTGGACAACCGAAACCGCGGCTACGCTCTGGTTCGTTTTTCAAAGAAAGTTAGTCGATCGGTGAACCAAATAAGTCAGCTCTGGAGCGGCCCGCGTCAGGGGTCAATGGGCGCCGCTGTCCGAGGGGAAAGGCGCTAGCGCGCCGCCGGTGGTCGGCTGGGGTGGCGTAGGCCTGACGTGTGGTGCTCAGCAGTTCTCGCCGACGACCTTGGCCGGCGTGATGGTGAGGACGTTGCCGGGCTTGCCGGGAACGGAGCCCTTCACGACGAGCGCGCCCTTCTCGAGGTCGACCTTCACCACCTGAAGCTTGCGGGCCTTGACCCGCTCGTTCCCCATGCGCCCGGGCATCCGCAAGCCGGGCTGGACGCGCCCACCGTCGCCAGACATCCGGAGACCGATCGAGCCGGGGCCCCTGTGCGACTTGGACCCGTGGGACATGAGACCCCGCGACATGTTCCAGCGCTTGATGCCGCCCTGGAACCCCTTCCCTGCGAGAAGGCGCGGGGCGGACGGAGTTCACCGCCGGTGGCAAGAGTGACAAGCGAGGAGCAGTTGGCCCGCGGCCGAACCCCCGGGGCACCCAGGGCAGCCACGGCGGGGTGCAGCCACCCACCCGTCGACACGCCCGCCACGTCCACGTGCGACCCCACAGCAAACATGGCCGCCACGTCCAGCTTCTTCCCGACCTCGAACCCGTCGACCGAGTCCAGCTTGAACTCGGTCAGGTGCCGGAGGGCAGGGAGGCCCGCCTTCTTCAGGTGGCCCGCCTCCGGCTTGGACAGGTTCTTCTCCTTCATGGGCTGGTATGCGATTTGCACCGCGTTGTACCCGTCCGAGTCCTTCGTCTTAACCTGCGGGACGCTCGCCCGCAGCTTAGGCGGGGCCCTCCCCAGGACCAGGCACCCCCAGGCGGCCGCTCCCCGCTCGGAGCGCGCCTCCCAGCCCCCGCCGCCCTTTCGCGCAGATGCGTCGACATGCAAACCGCACCTGCGACACGACGTTGCCCTCCTCCAGCGCGATGACGGTGCACGGCAGCGCGAGGCCGTCCTCGGTGAAGACGGTCGTCATGCCGGCCTTAGTCCCCATCACGCCGCATCCCGCCTCCTTGGCCCGAGCGACGACCTCAAAGCGAGCGGTCCTGCGCGCCGGCGCCGCGCGGTGCGCGACGGCCACCTGCGGGGGCGGGCGCTTATCCATCCCGAGGCCGTGCACAGGCCCCCGCGCCGCCCGCAGCCCACCGCGATTGGTTAGGAACGGGGACGTGTCGCGCGTGCCGGCTCCTGAGCCGCGCTGGCGCTCACCGCGCGCGGGGCCGAGAGGCTGAGCACCTGGAAGGAGGAGCACAGCGGCGCCATGCTCAGTCCGCCTCTTTTCCCGCAATCTCCAGACGAGGGGCGCGGGCCTGGCCCGCAATAGGCACGCCACGGCCCAGCCAGCGCCCGACTCAGGACTGACATGGGGCCTAAAGGTGTTTGCTGCAGCTCCGAAGGGCTGCCACGACATTTCTGCGGCACCTCGCTTCCAGGGTGGCGCCGCGCGGGTGCATTTCACACTTGCTGGCCTTTTCGCCGGGCATCGTGGGGCCCGTGGGGACCCCCCTCCCCCTGTCGGGGGCCTGTCGTCGCCCCCGCCGAGATGGACTTCGATGAGTTGATGAAGGACCTCCAGAACGAGGCCAAGGAGGCGGAGAAGCGCGCGAAGACCCAGGAGGAGGTGGAGGCTCTGCTGGTGAGCGCACGTGCCAAGCGGAGGACGGGTTGCCTGCGCGGCGGGAGCACGGGGCCGCCTCTGAGGAGTGGTTCACGGCCTGGCATACGTGGCGTGCCGCGCTCGTCCCGTGTGACTCTCCTGGCCGGCTGCGCTGCCCCAAGGCTCCGTTGCCCGCATCCGGCGGGCCGCCTGGAGGCACGCCATGGCAATTACTTTTCTCGTCTCCTGGCGCACACCCTTGCGCCGCCCGAAGCCCGGTGACGCGGCCCTTTCCGCACGGCCGAGCGCCGCTCACATGGAGCCCCCACGCCGGCGCCCGAATCCCCCGCGCGCCGTTTCGGGCCGGCGATCCGATCACGAGACGGATCAGTTACGTATCCCGGCGAGAGCGTCGCGAATGGTGCTCGCGTGACGCCGGTGGCCCGTCCCCCGCGTGCAGGTGGACGAATCCCTCAGCGACGTCGAGAAGGCCGAGATGTTCATCCAGAAGGGCATCGCGGTTCAACGGACGTGGGCGTTGGAGCGTTTCGCCCAGCTGGTCAAGGACTCCGGGCCACGGGCGCTCTCAAAACTCCTGCCCGTCATCAAGGCACGTCGCCCTCGAGCGCCTGGGGCTCTCATCCGCGGCCCCTGCGGCAGGCAGCTCACGTCGCTCTTTGGGTCGCCTTTGCAGGAAGCCATGGCGGCCGGCAAGTTCAGCGTGGAAGAGCGGGGCACCCTGGCGCGGTGTCTGGAGGAGATGATAGCCAACCGCTACATCTTTGACGACGAGGTGGAGGCGCAGGTGCTCCCGGTCATCATGGAGGTGTACAAGTCCCCGGACGAGCATATCGAGGACCACGTGCAGCACTGGACGAGCGCGCTGTGGGAGGCGGCGCAGGTCCTGGGGGAGGTCAAAGTCAAGGCGCTGGTGCTGCCGGAGGTCAAGGCCATGGGCAAGGTGTACGCGACGCCCAAGGACCGGTGCATGAGCTGCTACATGACGGGTGCCATCTGCAAGGTGGTCCCCAAGCAAGAGGTGAAGGACCAGCTCCTGGCGGGGATCGTGAGCCTGTGCCAGGACACGGAGACGTCGGTGCGGCGGGCCATGGCGTCCCAGCTGCCCCCGCTCGCCACGCATCTCGGCGCCGTGCTGACGGACGAGAAGATCCTGCCGGAGCTGTTTGAGCTGATGCGCGATGAGGAGCGGGACGTGAAGGAGACGGCGCTGCGGTGCCTGGTGGAGATCCTTGACCTGGTCCCGGACTCGAGCAAGAAGGACAAGGTCATGCCACGCATCCACAACATCTGGCAGGCGCTGACCGTGGAGCCCGTGGGGGGCGTCGCCGACATCTTTGCCGAGCTCAACGGCCCGCTCGTGGTTAAGGTGGCCAAGGTCCTGTCCAATGAGGACGCCCGCGTGCTCATCGGGTGCATGCGCGGCCTCGCAGACCACAAGTCGTCCGAGGCGTCCCGCCGGTTTACGGCGTTCAACTTTTACGCCGTGCTCCACAGCCTCGGCGTCGACTACATGGCGCGCGGTATGCTCAGCATTCTGCAGGGTGAGGGCCGGCGGGACACGCGGCGGCGCCAAGCCTGGCGGAGGTCCAGGGGTAGAGAGGCCTGTCAGCACTGGCGTGCAGTGCTGGTTGCCGAGCACGTCAAGCGATTACATCGCTCGACGCTGCACCGCCCTCGCCGTCGCCCGCAGAGCTGTGCAAGGACCAGGACGCGCAAGTGCGTCGCACGGTGGCTCGGCAGTTGCCGGACGTTTGCAAGCTCGTGGGCCCGCAGCAGGCGATGAATGACCTGCTGCCGCTGTACCTGAACCTGATGACGGACAGGGACGGCACCGTGTCGGTGGCGGCCGTCACCAATATGAAGAACTTCCTCCAGGTTTTCAAGGATGAGAACCACAGCGACAAGGTGAGGGCGTCCAGTCGCCTGTGACAAACCACACTCACTCCGTGGCTCCTTTGCCCTGAGGCCCCTGGTAGGTGCCCCAGCCTCCACTCTCCGCGCCCGGCACCGTCACGTCCCTTCCTGACTGCCCATTTCACCACGCAGACCAAGCTGCACATGCAGCTGCTGGATGCGATGGTCAAGGTAGACGAGGACACCAAGCTCAACTGGCGCATCCAGCAGGCCCTGGCGACGACCTTCGCCTCGCTCCCCGAGTACTTGACGGCGCAGGAGATGCACGACAGGGTCGCGCCCATCGTCTTCCGGCTCCTGGGCCCCGAGGTCGCCGCGGCGGTGCGCCGGCCGGCTGCGGAGGCGCTGGTCCGCGTCATCCGCATGCCCGAGCTCAAGGTGCAGCAGCGCACCGACCTCTACCTGCGCGTCATCAAGGAGTTCGCCAAGGGCAAGAGTTTCTGGCAGAGGTCCATCTTCGTCGACATCTGCGACTCCCTCCTCCACATCTTCTCCACCAAGTTCTTCCGCGAGCACTTCTTCGGCCCCTGCATCGATCTCATGTCCGATCCCGTCCCCAACATCCGCCTCAAGGTCTGCGAGCTCCTCCCAGACCTCAAGCAGACCATCCGCCTTCCGGACGACGTCGAGTTCCTCGACCGACTCAACACGGCCGTGTCGGGGCTGATGACCGACAACGACCGCGACGTCTCCATGCGGGCGCGCGCCATGAACGACGCCTTCAAGAGCAAGCCCTTCCGCATGGCGCGCGCGGCCGTGTCGTCGGGGTCGGGCGGATTCGAAGCCGAGGTGCGCCGCCGCCCAGGGCGAGCGACAGACCTGTCTCAGCTCCTGCGCACGCGTGCATGCATGCTTCGCCGTCGCCGTCGCTGTCGCGCACAGCGCGCCGCGTGTGGCTTGGCCAGCCACGCACTGCCGACCCCCACGTCGCGCGCAGGACAAGCGGCGAGAAAAGGAGGAGGAGTCGGTGGTGTTTACCAAGGAGGAGGTGGAGAAGATTCGATACCAGGCGCTGGTGGAGCGCAACATGAGGAAGAACACCTCCAAGTTTGCGGGTGCTGCTGGGGACTCGGGGGCGGGGGCGAGCAAGGGCGGGTCGCGACTGACGATGCGGAGCAGGCCCAAGCCGGGGGGGGCAGCAGCAAGCGCCGCTCCGGCGGCGGGGACGGGGGTGGGCGCAGGGGCGGCGGCCAAGGCACCAGCGTGAGTCTCGCCCTGGGGCCTGTCCGCTGCTTGTAGCCATGCTGGCAGCACGAGGAATCTCATCGTCGACCCTCCTGCGCCTCTGCAGGGCGTCCAAGGTGGCCGGGACGCCGGCGTCGCGCCTGCAGTCGTCGTCGGGGGCGTCGGGCGGTGCGTCGCCCAAGGGCAGCGCAACGCCGTCGACAGCGACCAGCGCGGCGAGCTCCCGGTCGTCGTCGGCGGCTTCGACGCGGGGACGAACAGCTTCGGCGCCGAGCGCGTCGGGAGCCGCGCCGGGGGGGGGGGCGGGGACCACGGCGGGGAAGCCGCTGGCCAAGTCGGGCAGCGGGGGCACGAGCTCAGCCCTGCCCAAGGTCGGCAGCGGCGGGCTGGGGGCGGCGGGGGCTGGGGGTGGCGCAGGACCTCCATCTGCGGCGGGGAAGGGGAAGCCGGGGACGTCCTCGCTGCCAGTGGTGGGCCGGGGGAAGCCCGTCGCGGGTGTGGGAGCAGCCGCCGTGGGGCGGCGGTAGTGCAGTCCAGATCAGTGCTGACCTGCTTGGCCGCGATCATGTAACGTAGTCCAGTGGTGCGTCTTTCGGATCCAGTGCGGAGCTCCATTTAAACACAATTCTGACCAGTCGGCCATTTCCGCCCGACGCTCCCCGAGTGACCTACGAGAGCCCCGTCGCGATCAGTGCGCGTTGTATGGTTTGCAGTGGTGCCGGAGCCTTCCTTCTCAGACGAACGCGAGAGGTGAGGCCAAAAGCCAGCGGGGGATGTGATTCCGTCGTCTCAAGCATAAGATCACGCGGTCGGATGCCATGATGCCGCGCGTGGGGGCTAGCGCTGCCATCGCGGTCCCCCAGCGCCTGCGTCGGTCCCCTGCTTGACCTGCGTCCGAATCGGGCCCATGTCGCTGCGATGGCGTTGGCCGGGCGCAGAGGGGCGCATTGGCTGATTTATGGGGTCCATGCTGCAGTTGGGCCCCCGGATCTGTCCTCTCGACGTCTCCGCCGCGCTGCTTGCGTGCGAACCCGGGGCGCGCTTTCTGCGCCTGCTGCGTTCCCGCGCGGATTGCTTCTGGGCTGGCGCAATCCGCTTCGCTGCTACAAGCACATCATCATCGCATTCGAGGGGTGTCGCGGCCCTGTGCGAACGGGAGCAGGGTTCCCATGCCACGGTTGGCGCCACTTCGGCAGCTCCCGCTCTGCGCGCCCGGGAGCGGGAGTGCGGCCTCCGCTGCCCACAGGGGACGTGAAGGGTTTCGCGAGCATCGATTCGCAAGCGAGCGCGTGATCGGCGGGGCCAAAGGGGCACGGGCGTGCACAGTAGCGGAGTGCGGCGGGGCCATGTCGCTGGCGTTCGACGAGTACGGCCGCCCCTTCATCATTTTGCGAGAGCAAGATAAGAAGGCGCGGATTCGGGGAGTCGATGCCGTCAAGTCCAACATCCAGGCCGCGAAGGCGGTGGCCAAGGCAAGATGCGCTGCGAGCGGTCGCGCAACGCTTGCCAGCCACCCGCCGCCGCGCGCCGGGATG
Organism: Protoeuglena noctilucae; assembly: GCA_958009085.1. Classification (NCBI taxonomy): domain Eukaryota; kingdom Viridiplantae; phylum Chlorophyta; class Pedinophyceae; order Marsupiomonadales; family Marsupiomonadaceae; genus Protoeuglena; species Protoeuglena noctilucae. The sequence goes on from OY253684.1 coordinate 670,222, forward strand.
AACGAAGGACATTTGCTTGTTTTCCCAGGTGCTCCGCACGTCCCTGGGTCCCAAGGGCATGGACAAGATGCTGCAGAACTCGGACGGGGACATTACGATCACGAACGACGGTGCGACCATCCTGGACATGATGCAAGTGGAGAACCAGATTGGCAAGCTGCTCGTGGAGCTCTCGCGATCGCAGGTGCGCGACGGAGCCGGCAGCCGTGCACACGCAGGCGTAAGCGGCATGCGCAAGTGCCGTTGACGCGCCCTGCCCTGCCGCCCCCCCGCAGGACTACGAGATCGGGGACGGCACAACGGGCGTGGTGGTCCTGGCGGGTTCTCTGCTGGAGATGGCTGAGCCTCTCCTCGACATGGGCATCCACCCACTGCGCATCGCCGAGGGGTACGAGAAGGCGTGCCGCGTGGCGACAGAGCGCCTCGACTCGATCGCGACCGAGTTCACCTTCTCCCGCGACGACATCGAGCCGCTCGTGCGGACGTGCATGACCACGCTGTCCTCCAAGATCGTCGGACGCCACAAGCGGCAGTTCGCCGAGATGTGCGTCAACGCGGTGCTGGCCGTCGCCGACCTGGAGCGCCGGGACGTGAACCTGGACCTGATCAAGGTCGAGGGCAAGGTCGGGGGCAAGATGGAGGACACGTGCTTGATTGATGGGATCGTCATCGACAAGGACATGAGCCACCCCCAGATGGACAAGGCCATTCGGGACGCGCGCATCGCCGTGCTCACCTGCCCCTTCGAGCCCCCCAAGCCCAAGACCAAGCACAAGGCGAGCGCGGCTGGGCTGCCACCGCAGCGCAGTGCGAGCGGTGACGGCAGTCGCGGTGGTCGCGGTGTGTTGGGATGGCGCGTACTCACGAGTTCGTCGTCATGTGCGTGTTGCGCAGGTCGAGATCGACAGCGCGGAGAAGTACGAGCAGCTCCGGGAGCAGGAGAAGGAGTACTTTGTGGACATGGTCCGTCGCTGCAAGGACGCGGGCGCGAGCCTCGTCATTTGCCAGTGGGGCTTCGACGACGAGGCCAACCACCTGCTCATGCACCACAAGCTGCCGGCCGTGCGGTGGGTGGGCGGGGTCGAGATCGAGCTCATCGCCATGGCCACCGGGGCGCGCATCGTGCCGCGGTTCGAGGAGCTCAGCGAGGACAAGCTGGGGCGCGCCGCGGTCGTGGAGGAGATCGCGTTCGGGACCACCCGGGACCGGATGATCCAGATTCGCGGGTGCCCCCGCACGCGCGCCGTCACCATCCTCGTCCGGGGCGGCAACCGGATGGTCGTCGAGGAGATCAAGCGCTCGCTGCACGACGCCCTGTGCGTGGCGCGCAACCTCGTCCGCAGCAACGCCATCGTCTACGGGGGCGGCGCTGCGGAGATCGCAGCTTCGCTGCGGGTCGCAGACTACGCCAACCAGGTGCGCTGGCGTTCGCAGCGACGCGGGATGGTCGTATCTCACGTGATTATCAACTAAGTGATCATTGGCGAAGATGCGGATCGGGATTTAGGCCCTTGCACGCGCAGGTGGCGGGGGTGGACCAGTATGCCATCCGCGCCTTTGCGGACGCGCTGGAGATGACCCCGCAGGCCCTGGCAGAGAACTCGGGGCTGAACGGCATCGAGGCCGTCACCGAGGTCAAGGCCCGGCAAGTGGCCGAGGGCAACCCGTACCTGGGGGTCGACTGCATGCAGGCGGGGACCAACGACATGCGGGACCAGAACGTCTTCGAGACGCTCGTGGGCAAGAAGCAGCAGCTGTTCCTGGCCACCCAAGTCTGCAAGATGATCCTCAAGATCGACGACATCATCCAGCCCGCCCAGTACGACTGATGACAGACTGACGGGCGTGGGGGGCACTTGCAATGCCTGCCGCGCCGCAGCTCGGGCCTTGCCGGGTTTTGCCATGTCGCTGCCAGGGATCCCGTCTTTTGAAAGTGGGTGACCGTGTTTTAGAACAACAGCATGCTCGCGCTCACATGGGTCGGTGCTGCAGGCTTAAGGGTGAAGAAGGGGTACAACCACAGGGTAACAGTGGCGAGCGATCACAGCAACAGTGGCGTGCGGTCACAGAAGCCCGGCCGTCTCCTCGAATTCAGCCGTCATGCGCCGGAGGCCCTCGACTCGCGCCCTGCGCTCCTCGCACTGGGCTTGGAGCACCTGCACGGCCTTGCCGCTCGCAAAGAGAGCGCGGACGTCCGAGTCCCGCCCGCACAGCACGGCGCGGGACAGCACCGCCCCCAGCCGCCCCGACAGCGGCGTCAAGAAGCACTCGCGGAGTGCGGCGGGCGCCAGCCGGCACAGCAGGGCCTCGCGGATGCGGTAGAGGCACTCGTAGACGTGCTGTCGCACTGCCACGTGCTCGGCAGAAGCACCGCCGGCCAGAGCAGGACCCAAGCCCTGGTCCACGCATGACACGACTGCTGTGCCTGCATGAGCGGCGCCCGGCGCAGCGCAGACTGCCCTGTCCGTCGCCAGAGGGCTGCACGGCGCGTCATTCACAGGAGAGCCCGGCACCACAGCCCCGGGGGTGCCCGGCCCACCAGCCGGGGTCGTGCGGGTGCGCTTCACCCCTGCCACCGGTGACCGGGGGGACGACAGCTGGTCTGCAGCGCCACCGTCTCGCGCACATGCCATGTCGGCGCCATCCCGAGCGTCTGAAGCGCCCCGTGCGCGCGCCACGGCTCGCCCCCGCCCCACCCTCCTCCTCTTCTCGCCAGCTGCGGCCCCGCTCGCGTCGCCGTCTCCCCGCCCCACCCCTCCATCCTGACTAAGGGGCGCCGCTGTGACGGGCTCGGTGCAATGGCCCGACACGCTCGGCTCCAGGGCATCGCTCTTGGGCCGCATCCAAGGGTCAGGGTCAGGCACAGTGATGCCTTGAAGGACGGCCTCGGAGAATGGGCTCGCCACGAGGGCCATGAGGTGATCCAGGTGCCCCTGGCACTCCCCGCTCAAGTCGGACACAAACGCGATGTAGGCTGCCCGCAGGCTGGCGTGGAGACCTGCAAGTGGGGGACCGGGCGTGGTCAGGGAGTCTGTTTCCGAGGGCTGGGTCCAATTGCTACCACGAAGTGTGAGAGACAGACTTGCCTGGGTACGGCCGGACCTCTTGCTCGGCCGGATGCCCTTGTTGCAGGCGGACACATGCCAGGTCCCAGGCCCTCCCAAGGATCCCCTCCGCGCGCTGGCACACGGCCGCGAGGGCAGGCCGCAGCCACCGCCGCGCCAGGCGCCGGGCCACCTCGCTCGCCGCCTCGCGAAGGGGCGGCTGCGACGGCAGGGACCGGGCACCCATGTTAAGCAGCACGGTGCAGATCTCCTCTTGCGAGATGCTGGGGTATTGGAGGACCTTGGTGGACTCCTCGCCCTCACGGAGGCATCGCTCAAACGCCGCTCCCCCGTGCAGTCTGCGGGCGTGCTAGGTCACGCATACAGCCACGTGGCACGGGCGGGCGGCCACTCATCTGCTTAAGATGCGCTCCCTGATTGCCAAGGCGCGACGCACCTGAGCCGCGAGAGGGCCCCGTCGCTCCGCCACTGCCACTCGGCGGTCCCCGCCCCGCCCGCCAGCGCCAGCTCCTCTGCCGACGTCATCCCGTGCGCGCCGGGGTCCGGGTCCGCCCCACCGGCCATGAGCTCGCACACCGCCCCGGCGGCCGCCGCGATGAACGCCGCCGCCGCCTCCCGCAGCCGGCCCACGTCGCTGGCGCGCGCGAGCCTCGCCTCCAGCGCCGCAAGCTCTCCCTCGGCACGCCCCGTGCGGTCCCGCAGCGCAGCGACCACCCCGGGCGCCGCGGCCTGGTATCGCGCTGCGAGCTCGTCCTCGAGGTACCCCCGGAGGCTGGCGAGTCCCACCAAGGGCCCGAACGCAGCCTCATCGAACCCGCCTTCCACCCGTGTCCTGAGGTGGGCGAGCACGTCCGCGTCGCACAGGCGCACTTGCTCGCGGAAGGTGTGTGCGGGGACGTGGGAGCGGTCCCGCGGGAGGGCCACGAAGAAGGGGTGCACGTGGGCGGGGAGATAACCACGGGCCGACAGGTACTGGTCGACCTCGGCCCGGCTCCGGAACTCTCGCATCCTGCGGGTGATGTGGGCTGGCCAAAAGTCACGAGGGCAAGCACCATGGGTGCTGCCATGTGGCGTTGGTCACGTGGCAAGCGCTGTGCCGTGTTAGCCTCGCCTGTTGTCGAATTTGGAGACGACCATGATGGTCCTCCGCAGGTCGGGGTCGACCTCCTTGATCACGTCCAGCCTGTGAAGCGCAGACAGATCACGGGTAAGGCTTTGGGTGCCCCTGCAGGACGGGCGGGCCAGCCAGCGTGCCGGTCAACGAAACGGGCGATCGCAAGCAGGGACGCACCAGAGGGAGGAGCACCACTCCACGGAGCTCTGCTGGAGGAAGAGGATGATGCGGTGGCGTGGGCGCATGAGGTCGACGACCATGGACTGAATGTCCGAGGGCGTGGAGGCAGGCTCGCCGCTTCGTGCTTTGAGGATGAACCCCGGGGTGTCAATGATCGTCAAGTTGGGGCAGTGGGCCGACTGCAAGAACGCGGAGAAAGATAATTGGGTCACTGCAACAGTGGGGCGTCACGCGTTGCGAGCGGTGGTGCCGTTGGGACCTCGCACCTCGGCACGCATGACGATGGGCTTGCTGTGGACGGCGCCCCCGCCAGTGCGACGAAGCCACGCCTCCGTACGGGCGCGGATGACGTCCGCGACCCCCGTCTCGGGCTCTGCGTGCCAATGCGGCGGGCATGAGGACCGTTCGCGCAGGCGACGGGGCAGGCCATGGGCTCTGGCATTGACTCTCTCAGTGTCTGGCTTCCTCAGCGTCACCTATGGGAGGCCCGTACTCCTCCGAGTCCTCCTCCTGGAGATGGCAGCGCGGCTGATGCGCGTCGGGGTCGTGGAACATCTGCACCACGAGAGGCCGCCTCGTGCCCATCTCCGTCTGCAAGGAGCAAGCGGGTCAAGAGGAATGTCGAAGCAGACAGAACGAGCTCAATCACCGAGTCTTTCGACGAAGGAGCACGAACGCACCTCGCGAACGTTGAAGCGGAAGCCCAGCAGGGCTTCGAGCAGCGTGGACTTGCCATCGCTCTGACCGCCTACGGCGACGATCTCTGGGATCGGCAGCGCCTCGCCGGCCAGTAGAGCGGTCGTTTGGAGCCGGCTGCATGCGTTGTTAGCGGAGGTGTGAGTTTGCGCTGCTCCTTTGGCGTATCCACGCAACTATGTTCTCGCAGCTAGATTAGACTCACGAGAACGCCAAATAGCGGCTCCGGGCGCCTTCGCTGCCATACGCGGAAAGCTGCGAGCCCACGAGCGGGCTCGCTGGAGTGGAGGGGTGTTGCGGCATGTCAAAGGGTTGGGGACCACCGCGTCCTAGGCGCGCTGCACGCACCGTCGCCACGCGAGGAGGAGAGCGCCCCAATCGCTCGCTGGTCACTGAGGTCAGCCAGAAACAGTGGCAATAATCGAGATTTCTGCGTTCTTCTTCATCCCAGCGGCCGCGAAGAAGCGAATTAGTAGTTGGGCACCGAAAAGCATCGTCGACCCCCCGTCTCGGCTTTCCCGCTGGCTTCGCCACAAACATCCGTCCAGCTGAGCGGGCGGGACGCGCTGGTCGTCGCCGTCGCATCACATCCAGTTCTTCTTTGGAGGGAGGGGCTGGTGGTGGACATGAGCGCGCTGGCGCGGCTGCCTGGGGCCAGCCACAGCCGGCTAACGTGCAAGGTCCGTCTTTTGCCTGCCCCCCACCTTGCACGCGGCGCGATTGCGGCGGCTTTGAGATGCCTTGCCATTTGCGAAGCCAGTGCACAACATTGGCTGCTCGATGGCCCCACCGGACGCGCCGTGGCTGCGAGGCTGCAGGTGGTGGCGGTGCGGCGGCGTGCCGTTCGATGCTATGCGCTCGAGCCCTACATGGTCACCAAGCTCCAGGCGCTTGAGAGGACGTTTGAGGAGCTTCAGGAGCAGACCGGGAGACCCGAGGTGCAGTAGCGGCGGCTGGCGCGGCGGACACGCGTGTCCGGGGCTTGGACGACGGCCGTAACAGACCCATCCCTCGTTAACAGATCGCTTCCAATCCGGAGGAGTTTGTGAAGCTGAGCAAGAACCTCGCGGAGCTGGATAAGGCCGTTTCGGGTGCGTGCTGCAGCCCCACCGCTTGTGGCGATTGTGGTGAGGGACCGTAGATGGCTCTCCAGGCATCCAGCTCCTCCCACCTCGCGATTCGTCCCCTCCGCAGTGTACAGGAGGCACTGCGAGATCAGCCAGCAGATCGAGGATGCCAAGGCGATGATCGCGGAGGAGACGGACGCAGAGATGGTTGAGCTGGCCCAGGTGCGGTGCTCGAGCCACTCGTATTACTGAAACCCAGCGCTTGCGAGGCCGCCAGAAACCGCCCATGACGATCTCCGCATGGTACACGCGCCGATGAGCGCGGCCTGGGCTCTTCTGGCTCGCAGGCGGAGCTGCAGGGCCTGCGGCAGGAGGAGGAGGAGTTGGAGGGGCGGCTGCAGATCCTGCTGCTGCCCAAGGACCCGCTGGATGAGCGCAACATCATGCTCGAGATCCGCAGCGGGACGGGCGGGGAGGAGGCGGCGCTGTGGGCGTCGGACCTGTTCCGGATGTACCAGAAGTACGCCGCGGCGCAGTCGTGGTCGTTTGGCGTGGTCAGCTTGTCCGAGGCCGAGTCGGGGGGCTTCCGGGAGGTGGTGGTGAACATCAAGGGTGATAGCGTCTACTCGAAGCTCAAGTGGGAGGCGGGAGTGCACCGCGTGCAGCGGGTGCCGGCGACCGAGACGCAGGGGCGCGTCCACACGTCCACGGCCACGGTGGCCGTGATGCCCGAGGTGGACGACGTGGACGTCAAGCTGGATATGACCGAGATCGAGATCCACGCGACGCGGGCGGGCGGGGCGGGCGGGCAGAACGTGAACAAGGTGGAGACGGCCATCGACCTCGTCCACAAGCCGACGGGCATCCGCATCTTCTGCCAGGAGGAGCGCTCGCAGAGCCAGAACCGGGAGCGCGCTCTGTCGCTGCTGCGCGCCAAGCTCTACGAGATTGAGCTGGAGAAGCAGCTCTCTGAGGTCTCGGCGCGGCGCAAGGCGCAGGTGGGCTCGGGGGCGCGGTCGGAGAAGATCAAGACGTACAACTACAAGGACAGCCGGTGCTCGGACCACCGGATCAAGGAGAACTACGACCTGAACAAGGTCCTGAACGGGGAGCTCGAGCCCTCCATCCAGGCCATGATCGCCGTCGACCAGCAGGAGCGTCTCAAGGAGCTTAGCGAGTCGGTGGCGGCGTGACGCTTTCTGATTGAACAGAAGTGCGTGGGTGCTGACGTCTTGTGCCCCCTGAGCTGGCGCAGCTGGCACAGCTGTCAGGGCATGCCGAATCGAGGTTTGCCGCATCGTTTTCGTTCGGGCGGTTCCAGATCAAGCAGAGCCTTTCTGTTGACATTTCATGGATCGCTGCTTGCACGTGTCCGTTGCGCACAAAGCTAACCAAGCAATGCTGGCTGCGGATCAGCTCCCGTCGCTGGTGGAGGTCGAAGACGGGCCTGCTCTGCCCGCAACGGCCCTTCCTCGCGACGGTCAGGACGAAATGGAGGTTGAGCACACGTCCATGGCGATGGAGAACGCGCTTTCGCCCGCCGGGACCCAGTGCAAGCCAGAGCACTGCAGCCTCCCGGAACCGGGCGATTCCGCGCATCGCGAGGACGCGGAGGAGGACATCCGTCACCAGATGGAGATATTCGAGGACGAGGGCATCGACTGCGGCACGCAGGAGGTCGAGGGGCCCTGCTTGCTGGACATGGCATGCCGCTCGCCGCTGAGCGGGAGCGACGGGGCCAGCGCGATGCCCGCGGCGGGCGCCGGGGGCTCATCAAAAGATACAATTGGTGATTACGAGGTCCAGGAGTACGTGGGCGGTGAGAGGCGCATTCCGCGGCCAGCTGCACTATTCGGCTGAGGCATGCACCCTGGCTCTACGAGCTGCAGACGCAATGTGCGACATCGCGGAGGCCGCCAGCTTCCTGCAGGCGGTGGCTACGCGAAGGTCTACGCCGCGACGCGCGAGGGATTCCGGGTCGCGCTCAAGATCGAGGCCTTTGCTTCGGTCCCCGACACGACCGCCTCCTCCACACGCTCCAACCTCGGCCAGGATGTCTCCCAGGCGGACCTGCCCAAGCCCATCCTGACGGAGGGGTACCTCGCGTTCCCCTGCGGGGCCCGGGAGCACTTCCGCGACTTCCACGCGGCCCGGTCGCTGCTGGACCCGTCGGGCAAGGGCATCCCCGCGCACGGCATCCCCGGCATGTACTCGGTCCTGTGCTGCCTGCGCGGCGGCTACCTGCACAAGGTCACGGTCATGCAGCTCCTGGGGCCCTCCCTCGACGAGGTGGCCCATGAGATCGCGCGGTGCCCCGAGGCCGAGGCCGCGCAGGCCAAGGTCGAGACGATCGGGGCCCAGGTCCTGTCCATCATGGGTGCGGCCAGCTGCCGCGCCGAGCCACCTGCGCTGCGCTTGTCGAAAAGCGCCAGCAATTGCATCTGCTCAGCAAACATGGGATCCTGTCGCCCTGTCCTCTGCAGCCTTCATCCACCAGCGCAGGTGCGTAGTGCGGGACGTCAAGCCGCACAACTTCTGCCTGGGCCCGGAGCCCTCGTCGACCAAGGTGTGGATCGTCGACCTGGCGATGGTCGCGCGCCACGACGAGGCAGCGCAGGAGCCCTGGTGCGGCACCCCCGACTTCGCCTCCTACCGGGCCCTGAGCGGCGACGGCCCGACCTCCTACGCGGATGACCTGGTGAGTCTGCTCCATACACACTTCCCCTGGCAGGCATAGAGTTGGGTGGATGGTCCATGGCCCCTTCTGGCACTCACGCACGCGCCATGCGTCTCCTGTGTGTGTCGCAGGAGTCGGTGCTCTTCTGCCTCCTGCTGATTTCCAAGGGCGACCTTCCCTGGGAGGCCATGGTGAGTCAATGCGCCTACCACACCCTTTAAATTCTCCCATGGGACCGCTGCCTTATCATCCATGCAAACTCACTGTGACGCACCGTGCCCCTGCAGTCCTTCGATGGGACCGCCGAGAGCCGCACGTGGACCCCCTCGCGGCTGCTGGCCATGGGCGTCAGGCGGGAGACGGTGCTGGGGGAGATGCGGAAGGAGGGCCTCCTCCCGCGGTGGTTCGACGAGCTGCTCCACTACGCACGCAAGCTCGCCTTTGGGCAGCGCGTGGACTGGCGGTATGTCCGGCAGGTGTTCCTCGACAAGGAGGGGCCCCTCCCCGAGTTCTTCACCCGCATGAAGAGGGCCCGGGGTGCCGGGAACTAGGCGAGGTCACCCACCACCCCGCCCGTGCTGAGTGACGGTCAGCGATGCTGGCGCCGTCGGTGTGCCAGTCCTGGCGCGCCGTTGCCAGACCTGAGGGACGAGGCACGGGCCAGCGCAGAAACATTATGCGACATGTGATGCGAGCAACCTGTCATGGAGGCAACGAAGCGTTCAACCAAGACAACGCGAGAGTCGAGTGGCTAGTGGGGGCGCTCCTTCCTAGTTCAGCTATTGTGCCCCTAGATCTCCGCACCCCCGTCTCTTAGATTCCGGCCTAAAGTCTACTGCAGTTAGAAGAACACTCGCTGACACGCGCCCTTGGCCAGACGCCGTACAATGACCTACCCTACTCGTCACTCAACCACATCACTCGCTCACTCCAACTCTGATGCTCACTCATGCCCCAGTCACATCTGGTTCTCCAAGACGTACAGCGCCTGCAGGCGCTCGTTGATGTCTTGTATCTCCAGGATCTTTTCTGCGAGGCTCTCTCGCCACCCCATGACCCCCTCAAGGTCGGGCCCTGGGCCACCCGACATCTCCACCTCGTCCGCCTCCAGCTGAGACCTCAGAGAATCGATCTGTCGGGAAAGCAGCGCGTGCTTCTCCACGATGGCCTCCAACGCGCCGTCTCGCCCGTGGTCGAGCCAATCGCGCCCCGCCTCGCGTGGCCCACGACCGTCACGCGACACACCCACGCCCACGCCCTCCCGCTCCCAGTCCGAGGACATTGCCGAGTCCCGCCTGCCGTACAGGTACGCCCGTGACAGGCTCGGCGCGCGCCGGGGCGCGTCGGGGTGGCGGCCCTGCCCGGACCCAGGCCCCGGGCCAGCGTCGTCGCCCGCCCCCGCCCCTGCCCCGCCCCGCTCCCCGGACCCCTCCTGCCTGCTCCCCAAAGCCCTCGGCGCCTGCGACACCCCCCGCGGCGCCTGCCACTCCCCGTCCCACGCCCCACCAAGGTCGCCCCGTGCTGTGGGATGCGCCCCTGCACCGCCAGCGCGTGCCAGTGTCTCCGGGCGCGGAGGCAGGCACCCCACGCCGGGGTAGATGGTGTGGTCCTGCCGCACACCATCCCCGTCCCGCGCCCGCCCCGTCTCGACCCCCGGCCGGGACCCCACGACCGCCCCACCCATGAGCCCGGCGACGGCTTCGTCGCGCCCCATTCCGCGCAGCCCGAGGCGACCCGACATGGCCCGGCGCTCCTCGAAGTACCGTTTCCGCGCCTCCAGCAGCTCCTGCTCCCTCTTCCGGATCTCCATCTCCTTCCTCGCCCGCATGCGCGCCTTCGGGTGCATGTTCGCCAGCGCCGCCTCGTCGTACAGTCCTGCGGAATGCACTGACCCCGTGGACGGCGGCGACTCCTTGGTCAGCGTGCTCGCATCATGTCCGGCCGCGGACGCGGGCGCCACGTGCAGGGTGCGCTGCGGGCTCCCGCTCAAGTCCTTGGCCGGGCCGCTCATGTCGGACGAAAGGACGCGGCGGTGCCTGCGTCAGAACGGCGAGAGCGGGACATCAGCTACTGTGCCTTGTACAGGTGCTCATCATGTGCGATGCCACGCCCAGCTCTGTCCCGGCGCCTCACCGGCCCTGCCTCCGGCCCTCAGGCCCTGGGCGCGCGTCGTCGGGCCCTTCGGCCAAAGCCATCATCATCTCGCGCGGCAGCGACGCCGGGTGGCTCCCCTCTACCACAGCATGCGGGGCATGCAGACGCCGGGCCGGGATGGGCACGGGCGCCCCATCAATGCTTCCCCGAGCCCCGGCGGTGTCGAGGGATCTCGCAACTCGTTCCGTCGACCCCCTCCGGCCCACGCCGGACGGCGGCGGCTTCTCGGGCGACAAGGAGCCCACGGGGGCCGACACAGGCCCGGCGGGGTCGGCCTCGGTGTCCATCGACACGCCAGGGCGCGTGTCACGGGCAGGCGCGACGTGCGGCGCCCAAGGCGCGCCGGTCATGGCGGCGCGGTGGCCGCCGGACCTGGCGGGCTCCAGGGAGGACATCTCGGAGCGCACAGCAGCGCGCCGGACGACGCGCCCCGAGGACGGCGCCTCGGCTGCGATTGCGTGCACCCTGCGCGCACGGCAGACACGGGCGGTGGGTGTCAAAGCGGTACCGGCGTGACCAGGGATGCTTCGATCGGTGAATGCTTCGGCGCCAGACGCACCTGGCCTGCGTCAGGCGGGACCGCTCGTCAGAAATCTTCTTAAGCTCGGAGTCCACGGACTCGAGCGCAGCCTCCAAAATGCCAAGCTCCCCGGGAGTGCCCCGCCTGGCGCGACCGTGCCCGGGGCGCCCGAGTTCGTGGTGAGAAGTCCCCACGGCCGCACCCCCGCTGGGCGGGCTCAGTCCTGGGTTGGAGGGTCCCGGGGAGTCGGCCGGCTGAGCGCGGCGGCTCATGGGGTGCACCCTCCGCCGCAGGCGTAGCTTGTCCACGACTTTCTTGCACCGCTCCACGGTTTCCCGCAGAAATGGGAGGGCCAGGATGGTGTCCAGCGACGGTCGCCTCTGCGGGGGCGGTATGAGGGCGGTTGCGCCGCCGTCGAGCCACGCGGCAGCGCAGTGACCACGCTTAGAAAACGCACCTCCGGGTCGCGCTCGAGCATCGAGGATATCAAGTCCTGGAGGTCTGCCGAGTACTTGCTCCCAATGGGTCGCGTCTGGCCATGCAGGATCATGTTCATGAGCGTGTGCAAGTCCGAGGCTTCAAATGGGTGAGTCCTGCGAAGATCAAGCCGACCATGACGGTCGCCTGTAGCGCGGGCGCCTTCCACGGCAAGGCTACGGCGACACAGTGGCCGTCAACGAAACGGATGCAGCGTGGAGGTCCCCCTGCGACGCACCTGGTGGTCATCTCGTACAGCACGCATCCCAGGGACCAGACGTCCGACTTGAAGTCGTAAGGGCGCGACTGGATGATCTCGGGCGACATGTAGTACGGCGTCCCAATGACGGTCTGGGCCAGTTCCTCCGGCGATGTGAGGACCCGCGCAATGCCGAAGTCGCCGAGCTTCACGTCGCCGTCCTTCGTCAAGAAGATGTTCTGCGGTGGCGGACGCAGCCCGGTTCGATGCGGGAATGCGCCGCAGACACCTCTCGCATTGCAGACCGCGCAGCACCTGCGTCTTCAGGTCTCGGTGCAGGACGTTGCGGTCGTGGACGTATTTGATGGCGAGGCAGATCTGGGCGAACCAGTCGAGGACCTGCTCCTCCGGGAGCGGCTCGGTTTGCTTCTTGAGCAGGTGGCACAAGTCCCCCGCCTCGCAGAACTCCGTGACGATGCAGAGCTTGCCCTTGTGTTCGAAGCTGTCCACGTAGCCCAGAATGAGAGGGTGGTCCAGCTCCGACAGCAGCTTGACCTCCTGGTGCGCGGCGGCCTGCTGCTTGGGCGCCATCGCGCTGAGCTCCACCTTCTTGAGGACATACCGGCGACCATCATCGCTCTGCGCTCGGCGGGGGAACGATAAGAGTGCCAAGCGTCACGCGAGAGCGGCGAGGGGACCGGCAAGGCCCCGGGGACGCGGCGCGGTCCGCGCTTCGCACGCGATGCCACTTCGGTCCCGCCCCGCGTCACCTGGACCAGGTAAGCCGTCCCGCACGTCCCGGTGCCTATCTTGAGAATCACGCTGTACTTGTCCATCGCCGTTCACGACGCTTTCGCCCGAGTCACGGCATACTGGAAAGAACGCTGGGTCCACGGTTGACGCGGGGCGCCTCCCTTCTCACCAGCGCTATGTATCGTTCCTGGAAAACGATGAGACGTGAGTGCCTAAACGACGGCCCAACAGGTGTCAGGACCCGACACCGCGCGGGTCAAAATCACGCTGCAGGACCAAAGTTGGTGCTGGCTTCGCGCATGGTGGTGCGCATTCGGTCCCTGTTGCAGTCCCCGCGCTCTTGGTGGCGACCTCACGTCTCGGGCGAGCAGAGTTTCTTTTGGAGAGCGTCGCTACGCTGCCAATGACGTCCGAGGCGTCCGTGCTCGAGATACACCGGAGAGAGTTGTTGACGGCTATCAAGCATCTCGAGGTGAGCGTGCGTGGCTGCGCTCGTGGGCTGCTCGGTCCTCTCCGACGCTGGACGCCGCAGTCATTTGGCCGACGCGGCACGCATGGACGTTGCCAGCGTCAGGGAGAGCTGTTCGCATCTCGAGACTTGCCTAAAACGCGACAAACCCCCCAATCCGCCGCAGCGCTCGATTCGGGAGCTCCAGGAGGCCGCCGCGACGGACCCTGACCCCGAGTTCCGCGACGCCATCAGCGAGAACATTGTTGCGATTGCGAGGAAGAAGGCGCAGGTGGAGGCGCTCGACGAGGAGATTGCGCGCTCCCGGGGGGACCTCCCGAGCCCCTCCGTGGCACCGGCTGCCAGCCTCCCCGTCCCAGGGGGGCCGCCACCTCCACAGCTGCCTCCCGAGGTCTTCGAGTTCATTCCCGCCCGCTCTTCCCGGCAGCCTGCGCCGGTGGCACGCCCTCAGGAGCAGGAGCACGCTCAGGAGCAGGGGCAGGAGCAGGACCAGCCGATGCACGACGCAGCAGCGGCACCCGGCTTATACCTCTGACGACCTGGACCTTGGCCGCTCCGCCCCTCTCCGCCCGTCTGCGCCACCATGTCGCAGGAGCTCGTCAACCTCGGGGCAGCCACTCGGTCGCAGCGGCCGTCGTTCTTCGAGCTCCTGGCCGCCGAACGCCTGACCGCCGCGGTCCAGGCAGCCATCAGCTACTCCCTCGGTGAGTCTCGCTGCTGTCTGTTCGCGCCCGATGACCTGCCGTGCGGTAATTGCTGAGCTCCGACGCGCGCCGTGGCCCCTGCAGCATCGGCCGGGTCCCGCACGCGCCTGGGGCAGATGCTGTCCGAGGGGGCGCCCGAGCTGACCTGCCTCGCCATGCTCATCATCAATCGACAGGCCCTCATCCAGAACGACTGCTCTTTTGCGGAGCTGCTCTACGGGCTGCACCGCGTGGCCCCTGCTCGTCCACGCCCGGGGGTGGAGCCGAGAAGGGAGCCTCCCGGCGTGCCTGCCCCTCTCCAGCGCCCGCTGTCGTCGCCCGTCCGAGAAATGGAGCCGGCCCAGCGCGCCGCTGCCCTGCTGGTCCTCGTCTATGCGCCGTACGTCCGGTCCAAGCTCGACGAGCTCCACCAGACGCTGTCCCAAGACCGAGACATCGAGCGGATGCTGCCTGAGGCCCAGCGGAGGGCACTGCAGCCGCAGAGCTTGGCGGGGCGAGCCGCGAAGCTCGCGAAGGAGGCCTTCGTGGCATGCTATCCGGTGCGTGCGGGGTGAAGAGGACTGGCGTAAATGTGTGCGTTCCTGTGCATTATGCTTTGCAGCTTTCAGTGCGGGAAACTCCTTCCTGTGGAACGCACGAGTTTTTTCTCGCCCCCGCAGGTCGCCAAGACGGCGCTCGACGCCCTTCGCCTGGCCTACCAGCTGGCGTACTTGTTGGACCTTACAGACTGGTGGTCCCCGGAGCTGCATGCGATGGGTCTCGTGGTCAAACGCACGACTCAGGACGAGGCCAAGAACCTGCGGGACAGGCTGGAGGGCCACAGGCAGACGCTCCTCGATTCGTGGGGCGGCGACCCCGCGCAGGGACCCGCAGCCGCCCTCCGCCGCGTCCTGCTGCGCGCCACCTTCCTAACGTCCGACTGGGCCCGATCGGGCGTCGCGCTCGCCGTGTTCGGCTTCAAGCTGCTGGAGTGGTGGTACACGACGGGGGAGGAGCAGCTGCCACACCGCAAGACCCCCGTGCCGCCGCCCCCGCCAGGACCTCCCCCTCCCAGGCGAGTCATCCGTGCCCACCGCTTTCAAGCCCACCTGCTGCGCCGAGCTACCTGGCGCGCCGCTGTGTCTGACGCACCCGTGAAACGCCAGCACCTGTCTGGTCGTCGCAGCCAGTGGGGCGTGGGTGTCCCGAAGGACCCGTCGCTCTGCCCGCTGTGCAAGGGTGCGAGGGCGAACAGCGCGGTCCTGACAGTTTCTGGCTACGTCTTCTGTGAGGCATGCATCGCCAGGCACGTGGCCCGGACGGGACGCTGCCCGGTGACCCTCATCCCGGCCAGGGCGGGCCACGTCCGCAAGCTCTTCCTCGAATAGCGCATGCTATGATCGGCTTGCCCCAGCTTGACGTGCGGGCTAGGCTACAGCTGCTTGCAGACACATGCGTCAGTCGCTTTCAACGTTGTTGCGGTACCGGCTATGCCCTTCTGAGCCTGTCGACCGCGATGACAGCATCCTCGTCCAACTGTTGGGGAATGCGGATGCAGACGACGAACACGTGGTCCCCCACCGTCACGCTTTGCTCGGACCTGCGTTCATTCGACGCCCCACAGCGGATGATGGCAGCACTTCAGGCGCGGCGCCGCTCGCGCTCGCTTTGGACTACGCAACGCCCGAATTACGACGGCTCGACCGGGCTTGCCCTCCAGCGCAGCACCCGAACTCACCGCTCCTCCACTCCCGCTCCCTTCACCGCCAATCGGTCGCCGTGCTGCGTGCCTGGTGGGACCGAGAGCACGCGCCACCCCGACATCGTCTCCACATGCGCCTCGCATCCGAGCAACGCGTCCCATACGGAGACTTCCAAAGGCGACTCGAGGTCACAGCCCTTCCGCGTGAGACCCGGCAACGTCCCCACCACGCTGGGCGCACGCGGACGACAAAAAGGCCTTGCCACCTTGCCACGCAGATGCGCGGCGTGTTTGATTGTATCTGTGCGCGGGCAGCATGCCTTACCACTTCACATACAAATCGCCGGCCGTTCCTCCGGCCACACCCTCGTGCCCCATGCCCCGGACGCGCACCCACGACCCCGGTGCCACCCCAGGGGGCACCATGACCTGCATCGTCCTCATCTCCACGACCCTACCGCCACCCTGGCACCCCTGCGACGCCAAGGGCCCGCCGGATATGCATGTAACGTTGCGTGCCACCACGTGTCTCGCCCGCCATTCCCAGCAAGCAGCGTGCGCCCAAGTCACCTTGCAGTCCTCCACGATGAAGGACCCCGCGCCGGAGCAGCCGGGGCAGGACTGCCACCTTCCCTCCCTCGGGGCCTGGCAAGGCGCACTCGATAAGGCAGGCTCTTGCGAAACCGAGGGGGCGGTGGCGCTGTAGAATGGGCTCGACGGGTACACGAGGGCGCGGCCGGAACCCCCGCAGATGCCGCAGAGCTCGAGGCCTTGCCCCAGAGATGCGCCCACGCCGTCGCAGGACGGGCAAGCTGCCAGGCGATCGTACGAGACCGCCAGGGACGCGCCCCGTAGGCTCTGCACGAGACCCATATGCACCACTGTGCGAACGTCGCCGCCGCGCTCCGGGCGGTCCCGCGGCTTGCGCGCACGTTGATGCGGCGAGTCTCGGGACCACGTGGCATCTACACGTAGCGACTTCGCGCGGCCCCGGCCGATCCAGTCGACGCACGGTCCTATTCCTCGCGTCCACGTCCTGGGCGACCGCCGCATCACCGGGTGTCGGCACGAGCACGAACACGCTGCGACCACCCACTGCCGGTCCAGTGCCGCCCCAGTGCCCTTGCCAGCCTCCGACCGCACCGACACCCAGGGCGAAGGCGCTACCATGGAAAGCGCTGCGCCACTCGCCCCTGGCAAATGGCCGCTGGGCTTGAGGATGCGAGAAAAGCTGGCTGGAACTCACCGGGCAAGCAACGCAATCGACAGGGGATCGCAGCGTGTGTGTTACTAGAGCTAAACATGCAGCGCGCTGTGCCAGCCGGTGTCTCAACATGCATTGCGAGAAGTGCGACAGGGTGTTTCCGCTGGCGTGCCGGCGAAACCACCATTTGACGTGCTTGCCTAAGACACGGGGCTACGCATCTGACGAGAAAATCATCCGCGGAGAGGGACGCGAAACGCTCGGTGCTGTGAGAGGGGATTGGGCCGTCGCGTGGCCGAGGCAGTCTGCGAGTCTGGGACCCACAGTCGGGCTCAACTCAATGGCCTTGGTGGCAGGGCCAGCCGAGCTGCTGGCATACGTCAGGTGCCCATTGCATCCCGTGCTCATAGCGACGGCTGGAGGCGGAGGATCAGGGGCTCCATGGGGCGCTGCGAGCTTCGCGCCTGCTGTGCACGGTAAGGCCCGCGGCTCCCGAGGAGCCCGGCGAACCGCCGACGCCAACGCCCCGCAGGACTCCCGAGAATGAGAGGAAGGTGACGGAGCCCCTCCGCGGGGTGCTGATCGAGGTGGCGAATCGGGGCGTCATCCGGCACCCGTGGGTCCTCATGAAGGTCCTCGTGCGCGACATGGTGTGCCAGGCGCTGCGATCCTTCGTGGATTCGGGGGCGGGCGACGAGGAGATGGTCGGGCCGAGCTCATCGTGGCACGTCGAGGAGTCCATTCGCCGCATCTCGGCGCTCTTGGACGACACGCAGGATGAGGCGCCCTACACGCTGCAGCGTCTCTGGTGAGCGGCCGGCCCGGGCGCCATGCCGACGTCGGAGCTGTCATGCGAGCCGGGCGATGTGATACGAATTGGACCTGCCGTGGCCCACGCAGCGAGCTCGTCCTGGAGCCCCGCAAGCAGTACAAGCGGCTGCACAAGCTGGCCTATGCGGTCGAGAAGCTCCTCTGCGTGACGACGACGGTCCCGCACGCCCGCAATCCACCCGAGAGACCTACCGTTGCCTCGCTGGGCGCCGTCAACGATCCGCACCTGGCAGCCAACGGTGAAGGGCCGTCCGCCAACGGGGGTATCAAGGGCATCAGATCCAGCCCTCGAAAGGTGCGGCTGTGTCCCGTCCGCGCGCACTTCTCGTCCCGTAGCCCACAAAAGACTGCACAGCCGTGCGCTGGTGGTCCCTTCACCGCCTTCTCTTGTGTCACCCGCAGGAGTCTTCCCACCACGACATGGGGCTGGCGGGAATCGCTCTCCAGGCGCCCGACACGGTGGACATCGGGCCTCATCGGGACGAACTTCTGCAGCAGGCCGCCAAGCGTGCCCGCAGCCTCTCCCCTCCGGCATCCCCACGCGGCAGCTCGCCCGCCCGTCACGTGTCTACGTCCCCGAGCCCACCAAGGCGAGTCCCGAGTCGCGCGCACGTCCGCGTTGCGTGCTGTCGACTGCCCGGACTCAGGCCGCAGTGCGGCTCCTGCAGGAATCTGAGCCCTGGGAGGGAGTCGCCCGGCAGGGAGATGGGGCATGCACGGCACATTAACGGGCCCAGCCACCCGAGGCGGGAAGGGGTGGTGGAGGCAGGCCAACCCACGCCGGGGCGCGTGTCGGGGGCGAACGGGGCACCCTCCCAGGACAGGGGTCCCTACGTGCCGGCAGAGGGCGGCGGCACGTGGGTGCAGCCGGGCGGTGGTGGCAGCGGCGGCACCTGAGGGCAGTGGCAATTGGCTGCGCTTGCTTTGACACAACATATTGTTGAAGCGTTTCTTGCACACTTGCTCGCGCTCGTCAGAATTGTGGCCTTTGAGTTGCTCCGCTCATCCATGGGCATCGCTGGGCAAGTTTGACACACTTGGCACCGCGGAGAACATCACATCGCGCCGCCCTCCATCTCACACTGCCCTGGAGCCCGAGTCCCTTGCAACTTGCTTGTCCCGTCACACGAGTCGCTGATATCGCCCATCCAGACGCCTCTTGGCTTTGCGATGCTGTAAATGATCGACTGTGGAAGCTGGCGGATGTGAGGTGCGATGGGCGCTGTGCAGCAGCCATTTCAAAGACACGGAGCCACCGTCCTTCGTCTCCGGCGCGTCTGCCGCATTTTCAAGTGCTCTGATACCGCGCATTCTCTGTCGTCATGAGCTGCAGGCCACCACCGCGGTGGTAGAGGGGCGGGCATGGCCAATGCGGGGGGACATCAGGGGAACGTGCCAGCCCCTGGGAGCCTGGGCGACCAGGCCATTGCGCGGGCTTTGCAGCCAGTGCCGGTGTACCTGAAGGAGTTCATGGCCGGTGCGCTCACGGGGGCTTTTGGGAAGACCATCGTGGCACCGCTCGAGCGACTGAAGATCCTCTACCAGGTGCGAAAAGGGCCCTCGAACGTGCGAACGGCGTCTGCGCGTGCATATAAGCGCAGAGAGACGCACGCATACATGTTTCCTACCGCCGGAGATCAGCGCAGTCCCCATCAATTGCCCGCAGACGGGGCGCTTTCGCCAGGTACCCACGCTCCGGGCCCTGGCGGAGATTTACCGGCTGGAGGGGGTCCGTGGCCTCTTCAAGGGCAACACGGCGGCTGTGGCGCGCATCGCGCCGTACTCGGCCATCCACTTCGGGGCTTTCGAGGTGTACCGCCGCGCCCTGTCGGGGGCCGTGGGCGCCGCTCAGACCGCCTGGGGCCGCGCGCATGGCGTGGCGCCGAGCTCGCTCGCGCCCGCCCAGGCCAAGTCCCGCACTCGCCACGCGGCTGTCGACCTCGCCGCGGGGTCGGCCGCCGGCGCCACAGCGGTGCTGGCCACCTACCCCCTGGACCTCGTCCGCACCCGCCTCGCCTTCATCATCGAAGCCCAGGGAGCCTCCGCTGCGGCGGGCGTGCGCGTGAACCCGTCCACTCCGCGCGCGCCCCTCCTCGCCCCCGCCTCTCCGCCCACGGCCCAGGCGTCGCTGCCAGCGCAGCGCAAGACCATACGAGGAATGCTGCGCATCATCCTGGAGCGCGAGGGGGTCCGCGGCCTGTACCACGGCCTCGGGCCCACGATGCTGGGCATCCTGCCCTACACCGGCCTCAAGTTTTTGATCTACGAGGGCACCAAGCGCGAGTACCTGGCCCTCTATGGGGCGGCCTCCCCCGGCACCGCCCACGCTGCGGCGCGCCATGCTGACGCGGCAGGGGGGCCGGGCAGTCGTGGAGAGCGGGGCGTCGATGGCGATGCACCCGTCTCGACTGGGGTGGTGAACCGGTGGGTGTCGGCGCTGTATGCGCGCATGTGGGCCGTGGACGGAGGCGTCCCAGTTCCCATGCTGCTGCTCTTCGGCGCAATCGCGGGCGTGGTGTCCCAGACGGTCACGTACCCTCTGGACGTGGTGCGGAGGCGCATGCAAGTGCAGAACTCTACGGCTGGGCGACTGCAGCGGTACAAGAGTCCCAAGGCGACGAGGCTTGTGCGCCCGATTGCGTTTGCTGACTAGCATTGTCTACATGCAAGCGCGTTCTGCTCAGGGTCAGCACTGTGGCGCAGTTTGGGTTGGATGTGTCTGCCACACGGACTGGCCTCAAAACTGCCTCTGGTGGTCCTTGCCCCGCAGAGCAACAGCCTGCAGTTCGACCTCGAAGACGGCCGCATGCGCTCGACGTGGCACGGTCTGCAGATGATCTACCGTCGATACGGAGTGCGTGCCCTGTTCAGCGGCCTGTGGGTCAACTACATCAAGGTCGTCCCGTCCACCGCGATCGGTTTCGTCACTTACGACCTCGTCAAGGAGCTCCTCGGCGTGCCGCCCAAGCATCGCTCTAGCCATGATCCGTAATAGCTCCGCGCGCTCTTCACTGGCGCACAGCGCCTGGCCATGCCAACTTGGGCGAACGCCGGCCCAGGCCTGCAGAGCGACAGCATACCGTCGACACGAGGTGCTGCGCTCTGACGGCATGTGTGCCTCCAACAGCACCTGAACTGGGCAACTAGAAACCCCCTTGCAGGTACACATACACGGCCCCTGGCTCAGACTCCTGCCACTTCCAGCCCACCTCCTGGAGGAAGCCTTGGACCCCTGCGCGCAACCAAGTCACATCAGTTGTCAGCTAGAACTGGCTGAATGTTACACATCGCATCATGTCGACGTGCATCCAAGAACTCGCCTGCCGCAAGCCCCTCGCTGTGCCGGCCCTGCGTGTGG
Source organism: Protoeuglena noctilucae (assembly GCA_958009085.1). Taxonomy (NCBI): domain Eukaryota; kingdom Viridiplantae; phylum Chlorophyta; class Pedinophyceae; order Marsupiomonadales; family Marsupiomonadaceae; genus Protoeuglena; species Protoeuglena noctilucae. The sequence goes on from OY253684.1 coordinate 691,371, forward strand.
TGCTGCGTGCCCACGAGCAGCGTGATCCCCCGGAGACCCATCGCCTGTGCGGCGGGCAACTCGGAGCCGAGGATCTCCCGTGCCTCCGCCACGTGCAGCCCGTGCAGGTCCAGCGTAGGCGGAATCTCTGCGACAGACGACGAAGTCGCAAAGATGCTTCCGTGAAAATGTCTCTCCTGCACATCTACATCGCCGCGGGCCAGCCGCCGCGGACCTACGGGTGCATGGTGCACGCGGGTCGCCGCCCAGCCCGCGTTCCGCTTGCCGAACAGCGCCGTCGCCGCCTCTCGGTGCGCCTGGAACATCTGCTGCTCGATTGCGCGGGCCTGGTCGCTCAAGGACTGCGAAGGCAACGCAGCGGAGGGTGTTGGCCCTGCACGGGGCGGCTCTCTGTAGACGTCGCTCCCATGCACACCAAGCCCCGCACCTTTGCGGCTGCGCCGTCGCCCTGCTTGTAAGCGTTCTGGGCGGCATCGTACAACCGGTTGCGCTGGCTCGCCAGCTCTTTGGCCTTCTGCCGCTCCTTCTCGTAGTGGACGGCGACCGCGCGGCCCGTCTCCACCCACTGCGCGGGCGGGTCCGGCGGGCGGACCGGGCGGCCGGCGCCCGGCATGCCCGACATCATCCAGGGCGGCACAGGCTGGCCCGAAGGGCGAGGGCCCGCGGGCGCCGACGGCGGCGGGGCCGGAGCGGGCCGGGAGGCCATGTCCGCGAAGGATGTGCCCCATGGCCGGGCCGGGCCCGTGGCCATCGAGGGGGCGGCGCGGGGCATCAGGGGCGCGGAGACCGGGGCGGGAGGGGCGTCCGTGCGCCACGAATCCGGCATCGTGTCACCCAGGTGCGCAGGAGGGGCGCCCGCCATCGCCACGCCCAGCGCAGGGAAGTCCCCGGCCTGCGGCGGCGGGGGCCGCGCGCGGCTCCTGGCCGCGACGGCCTGCCTCTGGCGGGCTGCGAGCGCCTGGGCCTGCTGCTCCAGGTTGGAGATGAGGGCGTGGGCCGCTGCGTCGTCGCCTCCCGTCAGGTCTAGCACCTCCGCCAGCGCCGGTGCGGAGTAGGATGGGAACGCAGCGGCCAGCCGCGCAAACGCCTGCGGGCGCGGACTCGGTGCAAGCATGGCAACTGCACGGGGAGCCCGAAGCGGATACCGAGTGGCCTGGCAGCAACTCAGCGTCGTTCCGCACCTCGCCCCCTTGATATCCACCTTCTGCGTCCCATCCTTCCCAATACTCGTCGCCGCCGGGGCTCTCCTCTTCACCATACCCCTCGTATCCGGCATGAGCACCTCCGCCCCCGCCTGCCCCGCGCGCGGGCGCGGCCGTCGGCCCGCTCCATAAAGTGGCCCCGGGATTGAGACCTCCCGGCTGCGTCGGACCGGGCCTGAAAGGTGCCCCGTGCGTCGAGGCCGACGCCCCTCCCGCGGAATCGAGGGGCACCTCCCAGTCGTCCTCCCGCAGCACGTCGTTCTCGCGGAACTCGTCCGTGTACGCGGCCTCATCCTGCACAAAGTCCTCCCACCACTCCTTCTGGCCTGCGGCGCGGGCGCGGCCCACTTGCCAACGTCACGGCGCAGCGACCGGTTCCGCGGCAGCGCCGCGCTCCCGCCGCCCGCCAGTGCTTCATAAAAGTGCATCGGTATTCGCAGTATCGTCAGCAGACGCGACATGCGAAGATGCTGACGGAGGGGAACGGAGGGCTGCCCGAACAAATGGACCGCCTCCGGGGGGCACCTGTCGACGATCTCAGCGCGTCAGCGACTTCCTTCTCCCATTTCCCCTCCATGCTTGCCACAGAGACGGCGCCGTGCCGGCGGAGAGCGATGCCCGGCTTATATTCGATGTGCACAGTTGAAAGTCGTGCCGACTCCAAAGCACAGTCGTGCCAGCGGGCGCGGGATGCGCGGCCGTTGGCTTTGATGTACCCCAGTGCAGGTTGTGGCAGGGTCGAGGCGCAGCGGGGGAAGATCATGCTTCAAGCTGCAAGCTGGTTCCGACGTGGCTCTTCCAGCCACTGTCACTCTCCGTCTTGTTCCATCTGATCCCCGTCCGCTTGCACTTCCGCCTGCGCCCACCAGCTGACCAGCCCCAAACCATCTCCGCAAATTTCCCCCACAACTCGCATGGGGACGTACGGGTTCGTCGCCGTCCCAACTGCGCCCGTGTTCCCCTCCAGCCGCGCCTGATGCAGCTCTAGAGGCGTGGGCCGGGGCAAGAATGTCACCTCCCGCACGCACACACGAATGGGCTCCCCGGCATCTGCGGCGCAGGGACCGTGGGGCTGTGTGCACATCGTTGGTGCCATGGTGGGACCGTTGGAGTAAAGAGAAAGCTTCGTCCACTCCAACCCGTTCGCTGCACTGTCTGCCGTGACATCAGTGCAAGCGGGTGGGGCATTTGACGCAGCAAAGCCCACGCAGCAAAGCAAGCGCAGGGAGTCTCACAGTCACACAGGGGCCGAGAGTCTGCCGGCCTCACCCATGAACATTTGCGTCCCGTCGAAGTCCCACCGCCACACCGACTGCCCCTGCTCCTGATCGTCGACGTATGCGCTGGGCTGCTGCAGGAAATGCTCCGGGATGAACACGTCGTGGAAAAAGCCCAGCGAAACGTGCAACCCTTCCGGGACGCTCTGCGAAGACCGGGGTTGCCAAGGTGCAGCGAGCAGTGGCCATTACGCACGTGCAGCGTGCGCAAGTCACACCGGCTCGGCACAGTGTACACTGCATTCTGCCACGGACCTTGGCTACCGTGCCCGTGATGACTTCGCCTTCTGCGGGCCTGAAGACCACCAGACGGAAGACCACCTGCGGCGAGAAGGGCAACACGAGACCGTCGGCCGGGCCAACGGCGCCTGACGAGGGATAGCAGTCCCCTCCGAGCTCAGAGGGCATCGAGCGGGCACCTGGAAGGTTGCAGACCCCTCGCTGTGGTATATCTGCCCGTCCCCGATGGAAAGGATGTCGTAAAGCGTGATTACGAGACCCTGAAACGCGAGGGGACCGCGGAGGAAGGTGTAGCAGCGCCGGCAAGTTGCCGCGGCGCGCGCGGTTCGGCAGCAGAGCGAATCCGCTGCAGCCATCCGTCGCCAGCCACGCACCACGTCTGCGATGACTTTGTCGAGGTACAGCTTCTCCAGCACGGCGCTGATGGCCTGCGCCCGTGGCTTCCCCAGGTCCGACGGGTGCACTTTGATGTCGTCTTGAAGCTTGACCACCACAAACATGCTCCAGCGCTGACGGCCTAAGAATGCATGCCAGCGCCACTCAAAGCAGTCGCCGCGGAAAGGGACGCGAGAGACGGCAGGGGCAAGAGGGGCCTGGGGCGAGCCTGGGGGCTACGCGCACGCAGTCCGAGACATGGACTGGACATCAGCTAGCAATCGCGCATGCCCAGCCTCGATGATATGCACGCGCGCGCCTTCCAACAACTGGCGAAACGGCGTCAGTGACGGGGCCTCCCTCCGCGTCTCCCCCGTCTCCCCGCGTGGGCCACGGCCAGACCGCGCGCATTGCATCTAGTGCAGCGCATCCGGTTACATCAGTAGGCGCGGGAGGCCTCGGTTGGTTGTTCCCGAGACCTGGGCCCGTGCTATGCGGCACGAAACGCTATTGTTTCTGCCGGCGACATGAGGGTAAGGGCTCTGCTCCTTACGGCGGCCGCGGCCCTGCTGCTGGGGGCTTTGGGACCCGTTTCCGCCGTGTCGCGGAGCCTGGACCAGGTCGCGACCGGATACACGCGCTTGAAGACGTTCACGTACACGGACCCGCTGTTCAGGTGAGCCCAGACGCCCGCAGCGCAACGCCCTGGGGCCGACATGACGACGGGCATTCAGGGGCCCGCGTTGCGCGACGCCGGCTCTTCGGGCAATGCGGCTCGTTGTCGCGATTCGTTTCTTTGTATTGTATGTCTGCGCCGGCGCGCACGACCCCTGGGATCCGGGTTGCGCCGGAGAAGCTGGCCTGCCAGAGTTTGGCGAATGCGGCCCCCCCGGGACCCCGCGACGGCCCGTAGATGCTGCACCGCTTTCATCGCGCTAGTTACGGCCGTGGCACGGACCCGCCGGGTTTCCGGGACGCGGGGGGGGGCGCAGCGAACCTCCTGCACTTTTTGCCACCGCTGCGCTCGCTCGCCCGCTCCCCGCCCTCGCTTAATGGTTCCCTTGGCCCCTGTGCAGTGATGACTACTCCTGCTACACGACGACGCTGCCCAGCGGGCGCACCAAGTACGTCCCACGCGGGGTGCCCAAGACATGTGGGCTCGGATGCCAATACGCCAAGAGCGTGTCGACGAACGACACCCAGGCAACAAGCATGGACGCCATGACGGGGCCGCCGGACTTCTGGCCCCAGTCCGGTGACAGGTGAGCGCGGCGCATGTGCCGCAGGGGTCGACACCGTCGGGGCTCCCACCCGCCGCCAAGCTTCTCCAATGAGCCAAGTGGTCCCACAGCGTCTTCTCTCCTCTCCGCCTCGCCCAGCCCCAAGGCGTTCAAGCCCTCCAGCTCCAACCAGGCCCCGGCCGGCGCGAGCTACCTGACGGTGGATGTGACCGTCAACTCCAAGATCTACGTGAGCAAGGTCCGCGTCTACGAGACGGATCATCCCGGGGCCATCGTCAAGATCAGCGGCTTCACGGACTCGACGTCTGGCCTGGAGTACGTGCTGTGGGAAGCCCCCAAGGGAACCAACGGCAAGTACACCGTCTACATCCCCGCGGGGTCCTCGCAGGCGAGTTCCGATGACGATGAGTGATACGAGTAGAAAAGGGGTGCTGTGCCATAGTTTGCTGGGAGGCCGCTCGTCAAGGCCGGTGGCCGATGCTTCAAGGCGCGGAGGCTCGTGAGCCGCGGCCCTGGACGGCGTTTGGAAATGCGTGGTCGCGTGCCCCGCCCCCGCAGTACGACCCTGTCAAGAACGTGCTGACGACGGCGTCGCGCATCTTCGAGCCCCCGGTCAAGGCCCCGAGGGACGTGCAGCTGTCCATCATCCGCCTGTACATGGACGTGGCGCAGGTCGACGGCACCAACGCCCTGGACGCAATCGAGGTCTGGGGCGATGACGCCACCGGCGTCCCTGTCGAGGACTACGGCACCGTGTGCGCCAACGAGGCCGCCATCAACTGCTGGCATGCCTGCCGCACCGGCGACCTCGTCACGACCGCGCGGGCGTCGGCGGCCGAGACGGTGCTGTCCGACGCGGCCCAGTGGCTCATGACGGCCCTCACGGTTCCCACGGCCGGGTCGTCCCCGCTGACGGTGGCGCTCGACCCCGCCAACCAGGGCGACCTCCCCTGCGACGACGTCCCGCTGCCGCCCTACTTCCAGAACCCGGGGCTGTACGCCGCGGGGCTCCTGGTGGTCCCGACCCTGCGCCCCGACCGCGTCCCGGTCAAGGCCTACCCCTGCCGGCCCACCAACCGCGCGCTGGTCGCCGGCTCGCGCCCCACCGCCATCCGGGTCAACATCGTGCCGGGCTTCGCGGAGGCGGCGCTCAAACAGGACGCGGCGGAGCGCGGCACGCGGCTGCGGCGCGCGGCGGCCGATGCCGTGCTGCACGAGATGTACAAGGCCCTCGGGTGGGGCTGGGACTCGACGTCCGTGACGGCCCGCAACGCGGCGCTCAAGAAGCACCTCGGCGCAGACATGATCTCGTACCAGTCCACCACAACGTGTACGTCGTTCGTCGACTGCGCCAGCGACTTTGCCAACCGCTACCTGATCAAGAACACGGCCCCGGCCATCCTGTCCCAGGCCCGCACGCACTTCGCGAGCTCCTCGATGCTGTTCGTGGAGATGGAGACCAACTACGGCGACGGCCTCTACGCCGTCGGGGCCGACCCCGACTGCATGACGGACCAGGCCCAGGCCACCTTCAACTTCCTGCCGTCGGTGAGTGTCAGAACTGAGCTTAAGCCCCAGGGCCTCCCGCCGCAACCCCTTGGCAAGACGCAAGCGACCGCTCATGTGACCCTTCGCCCCCGCAGAAGTGCAACCCGGGTCTCCTCCTGGAGCACCGCATCTTCCTCGGGGAGCTCATGACGACCGCCATGTACTCCAAGCTCGCCTACTTCGACACGGTCGCGGCGTCGTGGGTTTTCCAGACGGGGCCGGAGGTCAAGGGCTCGACCCGCACGGGCATCTCCCTGGCCATGTTCGACGACTTGGGCTACTTCAAGCCCGACTACAGCGCTTCCGAGCTCCTCACGTACGGACACGGCATGGGCGACGCCTTCGGTGAGAGCCGCCCCACCGACCCTTGTCCACATGTGTCACGCCCGACCCTTGCATCTGCCTCTACGTCCGCCCAGCAAATATCCACCATGGCGCTCTCCTTCCCTCCCGCAGTGAGCCAGTCGTGCGTGGACTGGCCCACGGCCGCGCAGAGGTACCTCTGTCCCATCCAGGGCCAGGGCTTCACGGGCAACGACAACATTGCGTGCTCGCCCCAGCGCACCCACAAGGGCCGGTGCCTGCTCACCAACTGGACCAATCCGCCCACGCCATACCGGTACGGCTCCAACACCCTCGGCCTGTCGGCCGCCCTCGACTACTGCCCCGTGGTCGCACCGGGCGGCTACGTGAGGACGAGCGGCAACGCGCCCACGGCCGACCCTACCAAGGTCGGTGGCCAGACGGTGGCCTCTAACGCCTGGACGGCCTGCAACGTCCCGCGCCAGGAGCCCACACCCGCGTCCAGCAACACCCTGAACGAGGAGACGGGGCCCCCGTCCCGCTGCTTCAGCGTCACGCAGACGGGGTCAGGTGAGGCCACTGCCCGAGCGGTGCCAGAACAGCTGGGGGGATTGAGGGTTGCATTCTTTGAGGCAGATTGTCGTGATGATAGCGGGTTGCGAGAATGACGTGCACTAGCATGGGAGATGAGAGTCAGTTGGTACCAACACCGACCCTTCACGCGCCTCCCTTGGTCGCAGCGAGCGCGGGGTGCTACAAGATGCACTGCGACGGCAACACGCTGTACATCAAGATGCTCGGGACTTGGAAGGCTTGCGTGGCCACGAACGTGTACTTCGAGAGCACACCACCCGGGTCGGGCGTCACAGTCACGTGCCCCACGGCCAGCGAGGTCTGCAGTACGTTCCAGCAGCTCACGGGGCCCTTCGTGGAGGTGTACGGCCTGCCCGACCCGCAGACGACATCGACGGCCGTGAGCTCGCCCACCAACCTCATCCTCATCCAGGCCTCGACCGTCAAGGTCACGGTCGAGACGGGCACGTTCCGCGTGGGCGTGGACGGCAACGTGCTGCAGGTGCTCGTGGGCGGCGGGATCATCGCGACCTTTTCGGACCCCTGGCCCAACAACACGGACGGCTCCATCGCCCTGAGCTACGCCTACACGGTCAAGGGCCTGCCGGCCACGCCGTCGACGGGCTCGACGCTCGTCTTCCAGCTCGTCGACAAGTACGGCGCCGTGCAGAGCGCCCAGACCTTCTACGTGTACGTGCAGCACACGGGGATCACCCAGGGCGTGACGCAGACCGTCACGGGGTCGTCGCAGTACACCCCGTTCGACCCCAACAACAACCTCAACCCCGCCAAGCGCCCCTTCACGGGCGTGGCCGAGACCAACTACCCCACGACCATCACGCCCAGCGTCATGGGCGACTCAACGGACGCCTGGGCCCCGCAGTCGGCGGGCGGCCGCACGCTCGACGGCGTGCCCCTGTCGTGGCTGACGAACCAGTGGATCTACGAGGAGTACCTGGACGTCAAGGTCACGCACGCGGTCATCCCGACGCAGGTCACCGTCTACGAGAACCTGGCGCCGGGGAGCCTCGTGCGGGTGCAGAGCGCCGTGACGACCAACAGCGTCACCACGTACGTGCCCGCCTGGGAGCGCCTGCGCCCGGCGCGCTCGTCCATGACGACCCCGGCGATCGGGGCCAACGTGCAGAAGACCGTGTACCAGCTGCGCACGGTGGGCGACAACACGCCCGAGCTGTCCGACACCTTCCGCCTCTCGTGGGGCCTGAAGCGCACCTCCTGGCCCGAGGTGGCCTCCATCGGCATCACGGGCGACGCCGCCGAGATGCCCCACGTGGCCGACGACCCCAGGGGCCTCCCCGCGGAGGCTATCGTGGGCTTGCCGGACAAGGCCACCGCGACGGTGCAGTTCACGCTCGACACGACCGCCACCCTTGTGTGGTCCACCCCCACGTACCTGCGCCTCATCGACGAGAACTGCGCCCCCACGGGCGGCTCCTCGTGCGTCGACTCGGCGCTGGACCTCCAGTGGGGCCGCGTCATCAACCAGTCCGGGGTCGCGTTCGGGCCCGGCACCGTGTCAGTCGGGGTGGCCATCGACACGTCCCTCATGTCCCGCGCCGACGCCCGGCGGTGGATGGCCGGCGGGGCAGAGGGCTACGTGGTCCTGTACAACGCCCTCTTCCCCACCAACGCCCAGCCCACGGGGTGGCCGGTCGCGCGGCCCGTCGTGGCCACGCGCCGCGTCACGGACGGCATCACCCTCCGCGGCCCCGCCTGCGCCCACGGCGTCGTCTACCGCACCGGGCCCCTCGACTCCGGGGAGTGCCAGTGCTTCCCGGGTGCGTACGGCCCTGCCTGCGAGTTCCTCTCGTGCCCCGCCGGCTGCGCCAAGGACGGCGTCCCCGCGGGCGTGTGCGACCACTCGACCGGCACGTGCCTGTGCCTGGACGGCCACTACGGCGTCGACTGCTCGGGCGTCGTGGGCACGTGCGTGCTGTCGTACGACGGCAGCTGCCCGGCGGGCTACAAGGAGGGCACGTACACGATCAACGCGGAGGACGACAACAACCTCAACCGCGCGATCGGCACGGTCCCCGAGTCGATGCAGTGCGGGAGCAGCAGCTCCAAGACCAACGCCTTCGACTGCACGGCCCTGATCGACATGGACCTCTGCTGCAGGCCCAGCGCCAACGCGGGGTGCCCCTTCGCGTCCGGGTCCGACCCCTGCACGAGCTCCTCCTGCCCCTCGAGCTCCTCGCCCACGCCCACGTCCCAGCTGCAGTCGGTGCTGCAGTCGGACTCCACCGGCGGCTGGCGGGCCCCCAAGTGCCTCGCGGTGGTGCAGCACTACTGCTTCTACCACCCGGAGGACGCAGCCTGCCACGCCTTCGCGCCCATCCCGATCCCGGCCGACTTCGCCTGCCCCACCAACCTCGCCGCCAGGTTCTGCGCCGCCAACCGCGACGACCCCGACTGCGCCGCCTTCGTCGCCTGGCGCACCTGCGGGTTCGCCCCGGCCTCCGGCATCTGCCAGGGGTCCGCCTGCAAGGACTCCACGGGCAACTACGACTTCACCAGCCAGGCCTGCCGCGCGGCCGTTATGACCTACTGCGCCAGCGCCACCGACCCCGCGTGCAACCTCCAGGGGTTCGGGAGCGGGTGCCTGTTCGCGGCCGGGTCGCCGCCCTGCGAGGCGGTGGCCTGCCAGATGGAGTACTACCAGGTCGGGCCGTGCAAGGCGGTCGTGGACAGCTACTGCGGGTCGGCGGCCGGGCCCAACGACCCCCAGTGCCTCGTGCTGGGCTACGGGGGCCTCACGGCCAATGAGGCGCCCTATGCGATGCCGCTGCCGCAGAGCACGTGCCCCCTGGCGCTCGCGCAGAAGCAGTGCAACCTGATGCCGCTCGACGCGACGTGCGTCATGCTGGCGCAGTACGGCCTCATCGCGGCCGCGGCGCCCCTCCCGGCCCTGCAGCCGCCGTCCGCGCTGCAGAGCGCCGCGAGCGCCGACACGCGGCCGGCGCTGCAGCTGCTCAAGTCCGCCGCCCTGGCCGCCGATGTGCTCCGGCAGCAGGACGTGTCGAGGCAAGCCATGTACCGCGAGCTCTTCGACTTCGCGGACGGGGATGCCGACGGTCTCCTGGTCGCCGAGGAGGTCGCCCTGGCCCTCAACGTCATTAAGTCGTGGCGGCTGTCGGGCAACGCGATCCCCGCGAGCCGGGGCTTCCTGTCGGCCATCGACGACGCGACGCTGGCGACCGGCCTGGCCCTCAGCACGGACCCCTCGGCCAGCAGCGGCAACCACTTTACGCGGAGCGACTTCTACACTGCCATGGAGACGCTTTACCTCAACTGGGTGGACGCCCACGGCGCTCCGAACCTCTGGGGCTGAGGCGCGAGGTGGGAGGGGTCGGGTGGAGCAGCGAGGAGAGAATGGGAGAGCGCTGAGCGCGCTGCGGGGAACCTCGATAGCTAGAGGGTGGATCAGAGGGAATCAGAGGGGGTGGGGGTGGGGGCATGCGCGGGTGACCCGATGCATGCCGAATAGAGAAGCGAAAACATAGTGATTTGTGATATTTGTGCGCGGGAACGGGGTTGTACCGTGGTTCGTGATCTGAGATAGCGAGGAGGGAGAGCTGGGATCGGGGGTTAGCTAGGGATTTGTCATGGTGTTTGCTGGGCTAGGGATGGCCGTGCAACCCTGGTGGGTGGCTGTCACCCGGTCGCAAGGGGTGGCACTCTTGGCGCATCGGTCTCGCGCGCAATCTATGACATCAGCGGAGACTTGAATGAGACGCCGCCTGGCCTCCCGTAAGGGTCGCAGCAACACATAGACGCCGTTGACACACAAGGATAGGCACAACCTCATTGCAAAGATAGGCGCGACATGCCGCCCAGGGCCTTGCGGATGGGATCGGGGCCAGCGCCCAATCCCAGCAGCGCCGCCCCGTCGTCCCCTATTGCCTCGAGGACCGATGCCGTGTCCCTCGCAAGCTGAGCGTGACGTGCCATGCACGCCGATGCCAGTGCCCGGCACTGCTCGTCAGAGTCGCGGTTCGCGGCCGTCTCGGCCCATTCTCTGCGGTGGTACAAGAGAGAGAGCAATGCAAGCCCGGCGATCCTAGTCGCAGGCATTCAGCACACACAAGCCCATCCAGCTTGATGAGTTCCATTCCATGCGTGCAGCAAGCAGTGAGTGCCGTAGATGGCGCAGGTGAGACAGCCGCTGCCGAAAACGCTCACCGTGCCCAGACCACGCCGTCCCTAATGGCAGAGGGTCCCTGGGACACTAGGGCGCCTGCCACGGCCGCCGGGGGCAGCGATCCCAGGGCCTGCACCACGGACAAGAGCGCCATGCGCCGCACGAAGGGCTGTGCGTGCTGGGAGATGGCAGGGGCGCGGAGGGCCGTGAGAAGCGCTGCTGTCACAGCCACCCCCTCGTCGTGTGGTGCAGCACACTCCGCCAAGGATCCTAGCGCTGCCAGGCTCCTCCCGAGGACCACAAAGTCACGCCCCATGGGCTCCAGCGACACGGACCGGGACCCAATGCCCTGCGAAGATTCGGGTCTCTATGAGAAGAGGCACGTGGGGATGACAGTCAGCTTCGTCCAGCCGATTGCTGTCGCCACATGGTTCCCAACGGGCTGCTCAACGTCACAGATGCCTTTTAACTGCTTCGTGTTAACTTACCTGTAGGATCTCATGAGCCCATTGGCGCACCACAGGGGCCAGGCGGTTGCGCCACTGCCGCGGCCGGGGTTTGTCCCGAGCAGCCAGCGCGCGGTGACCCCACACCCGCGTGCGGCCCGCCTTGCCCTCCCGCCGCACGAAAGTCGACGAGGACGCTTCCGCTGTCTCATTCTCGGGTCCGCCAGCCGACGTCGCACCCCGGGTCTCGCCCCTGCTGGCATTGTCGCCGCCGTCCCGTGTCGCCCCAGCCACGCCTGCATGCTGCCCGCCCCGTCCCTCTCCTCCCTTCCCAGGCAACGCCCCTCCGGCCGCGCCGCCACCCAAGCCACGTCCCCCGGAGGCAGGACCTGGGCCCGCGAGCTCCCGGGCAGCCATAACGACCGCGTCCAGGGCTGATAGCCTCTGAGCCATGTCCATGCCCTCAGCGAACGCCGACCGCAGCAGCCCGACCCCCGACAGCGCCGGCGTGGCGACCACCACGGCCACCAGAGCCCCCATCCGCTCCTGCTCCCCCGTGGGACCCTGGCTGGGCCTGCCTGCCTCCGCCAGCACTTTCGTCGACGCGCCTGCGATAGGGCAAACATTGCACGCGTGACAGCCACTGACTTGTAGAGTGGTCCACGGCTGTCCATTCGCAACAAGGCCGCTAGCACCATCGCAAGTGACCAAGCTGGGCTCTGAGTAAGCAGGGCGTCGCTTGCCATTCGCATGGTGCGAGGACAGCGCCAAAGCGTCACCTCGTTCGCCCCTGCGGTGCGTGCCGTCCGCCCACTCTGGCACGTGCGTGTGTGCGAGAACGTGCGTCAGCTCGGCCGCGTAGATGGGCAGCTCCTCGACCCCACCCCTGCACGAAACGCATCGCGGCGCCTTGGAACTTAACTTCCATAACATGCCTTTTCCAAGAATGCGCTTGGCCTCAGGTAGTCACCGCACCTAATCAGTTCCTCTGCCACCCCCAGCGCGTCCACCACGGCGACTGAATCCTCGCCCCCCGACCGCAGCTGCTTGACCAGCGCGCCGAGACTGTCGGGGAGCGGGTTGCCCGTCACTCCCACCGCATCCGCCTCTTCCGACATATCAAACGCAGCCAGCGAGTCCTCAGAAACACTGGCATCGTCTGCCCCGCCCTCATCGTCGCTGTCGGGACACGCCTGCATCGACCAAACACAAGCAAATGAGGCCCTGCTTGGTGGGGTTTGCATCCAGTGACACCCCGTTGCAAGCCTGGCTCCAGCGCTGCCTCAACAATGCCCCTGCCCTTCCCATCGCTCGCACCTCTGCCATGTCAACGGTCCACTTGCCGCTCTCTGACGCGTCCACCTTCCCAGGCGCCCCTGCGGAGCCATCCTGAACCCCAGCGCCTCTGCGCACACTCCGCCCGTCGCGTGCCGGCGCCGCGCCCACCTCCCCGGAGCCCCTGGCACCCCGTTCCACGCCCCTCCCCGCGCCTCTGACCGATGCCTGCGAGTCGCCCCACATGCCCGGCCACCGCTCCTCCCGCGTGAAGTCGTCCACAGCCACATGCTCAAACAGAGCTTTCTGGCTCGGACTGTCCCCGGTAGCATCCGGTCCCATCGCATGCGTGTCCTCCGCAAGCCCCGTCGCAGGCTCCCCCGCGCCCCACTGGCGGGGCGGGGCGGGGCACAGCGCCGCGAACGCGTTGCCAACGCGCATGGCCTGCCGCCGCACGGCAGGGATGGGGCTGCCGAGACGCGTCGACACCCCATTCAGAACCGAAGGGACCAGGCCTGGGACAGCGGGGGTCCCGCCAGGACCCAGCAGGCGAAGCAACGCCAAAAACGCCTCCGTGGAGAAGGCCATCGTGGGCACGGGCGTGCCAGAGACCGCGTCCGGAGCCGCCCAGATCCGAGCGGCGTGACGGGCGAGGGCCGACAGCCAGGCGGGTGTGTCGGTGGGGAGCGCTGGGTTCGCTGCGGGGCGAGGCTCGTTGCAGAGGATGCGGAGGGCGCTCACAAGGACGGCGAGGGCGGGGAGCGGCCGGGCGTGGGCGCAGAAGAGCTTCTGGAGGGCGAGGGTGCATGCCGGGCCATCGACGTGCTCACGCAGCAGCACCGCGCACGCCCGCGCCGCCCATCCTGGCACGGCGCTCGTGTCAGAAACCGAGCCCGAGCGACGGGGGAGGTCGACGCCCGAAGAGAGCTCTCGTGCACAGGCCTGCGCATGGGACGTCGGTGCGTGGCATTTGACGAGCCACACGCGCCCACCATGCCCTGCCACGTTAATGCCTCTCAAGCAACATGGCAGGTTTCGTGATCCAAGCACACCACTCACCGCCAGCAGCCGCTCCATGTCCCCGACGGTGTCGAGCCAGCCCAGTAGGGCGGCCCACAATGTCTGGAAACCCTCTGGGCTTGGTACCTCATCACATCCCGCGTGCTCTTCGCACGTTCCCGGATCTGCCACTGCTCCTGACGTCCCAGCGGAGAGGACCAGGGCGCCTCTTGCCCACGGGACGAGTGTGGAGGTGACGGGTGCCGCGTGCCCCCGCCGCACCAAGCGTTGCAGGAGCTCACGGGCGATGTCCGAGTGCGCCGCTCCCACGCTCGACCCACACGCTAGCGCGCAGACCCGTCGCAGCACGTCCGGCAGCGCTCCCGGCACACTCTCAGCAACGCTCGCCAGGTGCCCCGCGATGCGGGCGGGGGGCAGGGAACCCTCAGACACGCGAGCTGCGACGTCTTGGAACCCCCCCGAGGCTGGATCCAGGAATCGTTGCCGGATCGCGGACCAGGCGGCGTCGGCTGACGCCAGCTGCACGCGGGCTTGGCCGGGCACGGCGGGGGTCGCGCCCAAGGCCGTCAGCTGCGCCGCGGCGACCTCGAGCAGCGCGTCCGCGGGTGCGTCCACCAGGAGCGCATCGATAAGTGTCGCGAGGGGGGGGTCTCGGCCGCTGTTTCCGGCGGCATCAAGCGGGGCGCTGGCGAACAGTGCGTCGAGGAAACTCGGGAGAGCTTCGGAGCGCGCGAGGGCTGCTCGCGCGGCAGCGCAAGCGTCCCCGCTGCAGCTCCTGCATGCTGAGTATACGTCAGAAGCGAGGGACGCCAGCGCCTGGAGGTCCTCGGCGCCGGGCCCAGCGCCGAGAGACTTTCCAGCCCCCTCCTGGCTCGAACCCGAGCCTCCACCGTACAGCAGATCGTACGCTGCGTACGAAGGACCCAACAGCAAGATCGGATGGATGTTGGGTGAACAATGCCGCACACCGACCGCGAAGGCGGGGCCAGCGCAACTTGGGACGACAGAGCTCCCTCCTCGCCGCCTCACCGATCCCCAGAAGAGCCGCGGTGCTTTCCTCGGATAGAGAACGACCCAGGGCGCTACATAGAAAGCCTACAAACCTCGCCAGCCGGCGGTCCAGGTCTGCGTCCTGCGGGGGGGACCGCACACGTGCTGTGGAGCACCTGTGAGGCCACAGCCAGCTCCCCGCGGCGAGGGGTCTGCCCTGACCACTGTCAACGCACCTGCGGCTGCATATCCGGCTGCGGCCAGCGACGGCGCCTAGCATCAGCACCGGGCGTCACTGCGTGCTGGCCATGCGCCGACGACACGCCCGGCGCATTTGGTACGCAGGCAACATGACGTATTTGCGCTGTCTGCCCCGATCGTGCCTTCTGACACTTCGCTGCCAGTCCGTCGTTTGCCGTTGAGAACTCCCGCCCACATCCTCAGCATTTCGTCGCTCCCCGCCCGTATCCTGCTTCCGCTGGGTCGTCCGGAGCTTGCCATTTCGCTGGGATCGCTTAAGTCGCTCGCCTTTCGGCGCCCCTCTCGTACCCGTCCACGCGAGCACGCGCGGGAGGTAATTTCGGTGCCATGAGCAGGGAGGAGCAGTACGAGGGCGCGCCGGACGCGCAGGCGGCGTCCGGGGCCCAGAACGGAGGTGAGCGGGGGCACACGGGCGAGCAGACGACAGCGTGGCGCTCTGTGCGCTTGGGGCTGGGGGACGGGGCCCGTCTGGCCGCGGAAGCCGACGCGCGCTGGCCCCTGTTCGTACCCGCCGCAGCCGAGGCCAAGGGTGAGCGCGAGAACGGCGCCACGGAGGGGCGTGAAGCGAGGGAGAACGGTTCTGGAGCCGAGAGGAAGGGCGGCCGCGAGGGCACGTCCGAGAGGGCGCGCAGCGGGACCCGGGAGCGCGAGCGCAGCCGCGACAGAGATCGGGAGCGCAGCCGCGACAGGGACAGGGGTCGGGAGCGCAGGCCGGACAGGGACCGGGAGCGCAGCCGCGACAGGGACCGGGACAGGGACCGGGACCGGGAGAGGGATTGGGAGATGAGCAAGGGCCGCAGCGACCGGGAGCGCAGCCGCGACCGAGGCCGCGAGCGGTCTCGGGACCGAGAGCGATCGAGGGACACGGGATACGATTGGGGCTACGACCGCGGGCGTGACCGGGCGCGCTACCGGGACCGCGACGACGACCGCTACCGCAGCTATGGTCGGAGGCACGCCTCGCCGCCCCCGCGGCACCGCGGCGGGTACGCTCCTCGCGAGCCCACGCCGCCCGAAGTGCGGGAGGAGAGGGAGAGGGCGAAGGAGATGGAGCGCCTGGAGCGGGATGCCCGCACCATCTTCGCCTACAACCTCCCGCTCCTTGCCAACGAGCAAGATCTCTTTCCGTTTTTCAGCCAAGTCGGCACGGTCACCGACATGCGCATCATCCGGTGCGCGACGGGTGGGGCGGGCCATGCGATGGCCATGCGCTTGAGCCGCGTGCCGCGCCAGCGTTGATGCGTTGGCTGTCGACCTGGTCCGAGCCCGCTTGCCCGCAGGGACAAGGGCAGCGTCAAGTCCAAGGGAGTTGCGTACATTGAGTTCGAGACACTGGACATGGTGCCGAACGCCATGACGCTCAACGGGGCCATGTTTATGAACCAGACCATCGGCGTCAGGCCTTCCGAGGCTGAGAAGGTGGGTCCCGCGGCGCCTTCCAGCTCAACGTATGTGATGAAAAGCCGCCGGAACTGCAGATGGTCCCCGTTGGAAAGGGCTGCGGCGATTCCACAGAACAACGTTACGCGGTGCCCGCAGAACCTGGCTTGGGAGCTCGAGCAGCAGGCAAAGAAGGCGGGCTTGCCTCCGCCCACGCTGCTCAACCAGGTCAAGGCAGGGGGCGACAACGCTCCCAAGAGCGTCCAGCTCGTCATCACCAACCTGCACCCGCTCATCGCGGAGGCGGACGTGCGGGCCATGTTCGAGGTAAGATGCTGCGTGCTTTGTTGTCGGCACAGCGTGCCCTCGTGTATGGGGTGTGTGAGCAGGGCAGGAAGATGTGCTGTTTGACTCCCCGCCTCTCTTTGCTGGTCGCGCACAGGCGTGAACCCTCACATTTCAGCTCGTGACTCGTCCCCGCAGCATTTCGGCCCCGTGGAGGAGGTGCTGGTGAAGAAGGACCCCAACCCCCGTACGCCGGGGCAGGCGTACGTGACCTTCACGGAGGTCGCGCACGGCACCGCGGCGACGCAGATGGGCGGGGTCAAGATCATGGAGCTGCCCATCACCGTCAAAGTGTGGAGCTACCTGCCCAGGAAGGGTCCCCCGGGCGAGGGCGTCATCGGGGGGCAGCGCGACCTGGACCTGGTGGCCCACGACACGATCACGATCGGCAAGCAGCAGCAGGCGGCCCTGATGGCGGCGCGGGCGGCCGAGGCGGGGATCGCGGTGCTGCAAACGACCCCGCAGCCGGCGACGCAGCCGGCCGCCCCCCCACCCCACCCCATGCGCCACTTGCAGGGGCTGCTCGGCCCCGCTAGCCCCATCCCGACTGAGTCGCTCCTCATCAAGAACATGTTCGACCCGAACGACGAGCAGGGCGCCGAGTGGGACATTGAGATCGCCGAGGACGTGCGCGAGGAGTGCCAGGCCAAGTACGGCCCGGTCGAACACGTCTTTGTCGACCGCAACAGCCCCGGGTTTGTCTATGTGCGCTTCAAGACGGTGCCCGCTTGCAAGCTCGCGCAGGAGGGACTCCAGGACCGCAACTTCGGGGGCCGCCGGCTCTTCACCGAGTTCGCCTTCTCCGCCACCTACAAGAACCACTTCAAGCTGTAAAAGCATGCGGGGGCGGGTGGCCGGCGCAACGGAGCAGCCCCGCTCCCTCGACGCAGATGGCCGGCCGCTGGGCGCCCCTGGCGGCGCCCCTGGGTTCGCTGTTTCTGTTGCTGACCCTGCCGTCTGTGCGCTGTGCTGCAGGGTGGCAAGTCTGCGATCCGCGGGGTCGCCTCGGGGTGCGTGTAGCTCGCCTCTTCTCTGGTTGAAACATCAGATTTCAGTAGCCGCATTCTTGCAGGGCGGTCTGTGCCTACCGAGGAACGGCGCAGCTCCCAGCATAGGTGCCCAAGTGCAAGTCCGGCCTCCTGCGGGATCCTTGCGCGCCAGGTGACAGCCGTTTCCAGTTGGCAGGGCCAGCGAGGGCCATGTCAGCAACGGCGGCGTTCGCGTGCAATCAGAAGGGTGCTCTCATAACCACAAATGGCCGCCAAATCCCTACAAGGCGGACGCCTTGCGGGCCCACTCGTCCTTCTGCTCAGATGAGAGCCTGGCCCACGCCTCGGCTGCGTCCTTGATCAGACCTCCCCTGCAGAGTCAGACTCGAGGGAATCGCGTCGGGCCCGGCAGAGCGTCTCAGGGCGCTGGGACGGGCACGGGCGCAGCGCGGACGCACCGGATGTGTGCTAGCTGCGACTTGCGCTCCGCCGACATGTTCTTGGTGTGCTCGGACACGAAGAAGTTGTATGGCCGCACCTTTTTTTTGGATCCCGACGCGGACTGCGAGAAATGACTTTGCTGGATGAAACGCGGACCGTGATGTGACATTCCGAACCGGCTGCATCGTCGCGCGGCCTGCGATCCGCACCTCAGTGCCCGTCGCCATGGCGCGCTGTGGGGCGCTGTCGGCGGCCGTGGGGCGCGACGCGGGGGCGCAGACGGTGGCGGGCTGCCCCAGCGCCACGGGCGGAATTAGGGGCGCAGCTGCCGTCGCGATGGCCGGTCCCGAGGCCCCGCCATCGACGAAAGGCGCCTGTGCCGCGTGATTTCGTGCTGACCGGAGGGCGACGGAGCCCGCCTGCCCCACGCGCTGCTCGAGGCCATGGGCGCACGAGTTTGCGGGGGAGACCAGCCTGCGGACAGACAAACGGGTCAGATGCGTTCATATTGGATCCATGAGGAAAGCAAAGATCCCGATAGCGACGCGTCCCTCCATGAAGGCGGACTGGGCCAGCATCGGGGCCCGTCAACTCGCGGCTACGTTTAAAGGCCTCGGGCGCTACGTGCTGCGACGCGGGAACGTCCCGACAGCCACGGCGCTGCAAAATCTCAGACACGGCTTGAAGAGCGCAGCGCCACTTTGGCCAGATACCGCAGCGGCTGGTGGCGGGGGGCCCAACCGTGTCGCAATATTAACAACGAGCAGGCGGGCACGGGCGGACCCCCGCGAGGACAACCCACCACAGAAACAATGTGTCCTTGCTCACTTGTGAAGCAAATTCACCACCGCCCTCTTCATGACGCGCACGACTTTTGGGTCCTCCACAGAAAGGTGGTTCTTCTGCTTCGATTAGCAAGTGCCCCTTAGCTATGAACGCTTGAAGATGCAGTGCGTGCGTGCTTCACAAAGCACGCGATTAGACTCGTCTCTTGACAGTCCAGCCCGGCTGGCAGCCGTGACACTGACTTGACTCGCCGGACCGGTGATTTTAAGGCACAGAAGCTCCCCAACGAGTAGATGGACAGACTGCAGGTTTGCGCACAAAGTGCTCAGCTGTTTTCAGCGGCTATCAGTCCCTCGTCGATCCGCATTAGCCAGGATTTGCAGGCCGCGCTTTAACCCCGATTAGCACGTCGGTGGGCCCTCCGCTGGACCCCGGCTCCCGGCAGCCAGTTTTAGTATCTCGGATAGGCACAACAGCGGAAAGGATGTCCAAGAAGGGCTACGAGCAATCGCCCTGGGTCTTTGAGGGGCGGGCGCTGTACCAGCTCCACCTGGTGAAGGCGTCCGAGGCCGCAAAATACATCCCAGAAGGACTCAAACTCGTCCAGCTTTTCGGGTGCGCATGTCGTGACCTGAGTCGCCTCGACGGGGAGCTTCCAGGACACGGCAGACCACGGCAAGCGCGTTCCCCGACCGCAGGTACACTCTGGGCGGGCTGTTCCTGGCGCGGTACGACGACTCGCCCACGGGCAAGTTCAACGAAATGGTGGTGCTCGCCGGGCTGGCCTGGAACCCGCCCACGTCTTGTGCGTGGGCTGCCCGTGTGCTTGTGGATAGCGTGCCAGCAAGAGACCATGGGCTTCGCGCGGTGGGGCTGCCCTCGCGCATTGCGGCCTTCCGGGCCGCGCCCAAGACCGCTGTTGGCACGGGCCAGGTGCCCGGGCTCAGCTGGTGGGGCGCGCACTACAGCCCACGGGGGTTCCGGCCAGCTGCCACCCGAGCGCGCGAGGTGGGTCGCTGCGCCTCTCCCGAGCATTTTAAAACAAGCTTTGTCAATCCAACATGTCCCCCGCGCCTGCCTGCCTGTCCCAGTGCCCCCTGTGGCCCGCCAGCCCCGAGCCCCCTGCCAGCTCTCACTTCGCCAAGGGCTTGCCTGTGGAGGAGGGTGACGGCGGGGAGGTGGACGTCTTCAACATGGAGCCGGGCTCGAGGGGCCACGCTGGGCCGCTGGCGCACCTTTCCCTGCCGCCTGCCCGCCCCTGGTGGCAGTGGGCTGGGCCGCGCGTGTGCCTGCCCCTGCCCAGCTTCAGTGGGCTCACGGATGCCGTCCCGCACATGCTGCGTTACGCCTGCGACATGCACGCCAACGTCAGGCTGTGCAAGCCCATCTCAGGTGCATGGCAGCGGCTATGCGTAAACTAAGCCTCGGTCCCTGCATGGGACAGGTGTCGTGGTCCTGACACTGGAGCCCCCCGCCTCTGGCATTGCAGTGTCGCTCCCGTCACGGACGAGCAAGGACAGCGAGGAGGGCCCCGAGAGCATGGCTGGGGTTCTAAAGGGAGTGCCGATCCTCTGCATCGCGTTTGATGAGATGCGCATGTCGGTGCAAGAGCCGGTGCGGGTGCCTGACCCGGCGACGCAGAGGGCGGTTAAGAAAGCCGTGGCCCTTGCTTCGTTGGTCAAGGCGTGCTAATCTGGTTCAGACAGCTAGTAGTTATTTGATGCCAAATTTTTAGCACTGAGACCTGCCCAGCTGCGCCCTCCAGCTCTCCCCGGGCTGACCTCCTGCGCCGTCTGAGTGCATCAAGTCCTCCAGCCTTTAGGTTGGAGGATCAACATTCAACCCTGTAGGACCCTACAAGTCCATCGTCACCACTACGCACTCCTTGCTCACACACGCAGCGTCTGCCACCATCATCTTGCCCCTCAGCTCTCTAGCCAGCGCGCTGCCGTCACTGCTCCCGTCCGCCGCCCCCAGCTCCCGCAGTGCTTGAGTGGGAAGCCTCACCACGACGGCAGCAGCGGCATTGACCGTGGAACGAGCGGACCAGCACAGGGTGTCGTCCGCGGTGAGTTCTAGTGACAAAAGGCTCGTCACTAATAGGGTCATTGGGATCTTGCACAGCAGAGCAGGGGGCGTCGCATGCATATCCCAGGCACAAAGGTCGGCGCTTCCGGTAAAAATGTTGCTGAAAATTACGGAAACCAGAATGCCGCCGTCGCAGGTAATGGCCAACCATATGGGAACATGACTCAGCATTGTCGGTACGATTGCAGAGCGCGTGCTCCCGACCTCAAAGGTGCACAGGTTATACTTTGTGGCACTCTCCGCAGAGTCCTCATCGGGTTCCCCAACTGCCACCGCCACCGCCACCACCCCCCACGCGCAGTCCCGAGACGTTGCTGACTTTGCTGCCTCCCACGCCCTCCCATCGGCATCGACACACCTTGTCGGCAGCACGCGCCTGGCCTGCCCAGCGACGTCCTCTTGCACCAAACTACCCTCCTCCCACACCCACAAGCGCTCCCCGTCAGGGCTCAAGAAGTCCACAGCCTCCCGCACTATCTTTGCCTGCTCGCCCGAGGATGGGCTCCAGGCATACAAGACGCCGCGGCTGAGCAAGTACAGCTTGTCCTCCCCAGCAAAGCAAAGATGCCAACCGTGCCATCTGTCTGCCCCTGGCACCTCGGTATCAGCCAGCATCTCCCCCGTTGCCATGTCCCACACTAGCGCCCAGCCGCGGTCGCGCATCAAAAAACCAGCAGCGCCCCTCTTGCGGTCAGGCGAGATTGCCATTCCCAGGACCCGTACACCCACATCCACCTTACAGATGCGCACCCCCGTCCTCGCATCCACAATGCGTGCAGTGCTTTCGTTTTCCGCTTGCACCACGAGCACGCCTCCATCGGGCGAAAGACTAGCTACATACACTTCTCGCATAGCATCAATGTCATCCCCGCCGACTATGACTGGCGAGTCCCCTTGCTGAGCCGACATATCCAACAGCCAGGTCGCAGTACCGGTCGTAACCCCTAATGTCTTACCAGTGGGGTCTACCTGTATGTCACGCAGTATAGCTTTGATCTGGAACACAGCCCAGGGGCACTCTGTGACTGCATCACGAAGGCTCAGCTCTAGTCCACCTGAGATAAGCTTCGACGTAACAATGAACGCTCCATCAGGGCTGGAATACAACCCGTGGTCTTTTGCTGATTGCCGCAGCTCTCGCCACGACTCCCTGTTGTGAAAGACCCCGCCTTCGATTTGTGTGACGATGGTCGCCCCGTCAGGGCTGACCAGCGAGTGGCTGCCCTCCAGAAGCCCACGCTGCTTGCCCACCTTTGCGTCCCACACGAGCATCCCCCCACTGACAACCGCCATAATCCCATCGCCATCCGAGATGATCTCTCTGCTGGACGAGGTGGATGTCCCTTCCAGCTCCGCCCGCAGCTGCCCCGACTGCACGTCAAACACCCTCAAGTTGCTGTTTCTCGGCTTCATCGCCACCCACGCGCCGTCTCCACCCACCATGCCCAGCTCAATCTCCAACGCTGCCACCTCGGCGAGCGGCCCCGCAGGCACTGCCAGCTCCTCCCCACTGGGCACGCCCCACTGGCGGTAACCCCGCTCCGTGACCGCTCCCACCGTCGTCCCCCCGTTCATGAGCCCCGCATCGTGCACGTTGACAAAGACCTTGGCACCCTTGCCAGGCAGCGGCAGCAAACTGCCCGCCATGCAGTCCACAAGGTACAGCCCTTTGTTTCCCCAGACTGCCAGCGTGGCTCCGCTGGGGCTGAACTGCATGCCCCTTGCCTCAAACCCGTCGTCCGGCAGTCCGACGACCAGGGTCCTCGCCCCCGTCACGGTGTCCCAGAGACTGACTGCTTGCTTATCCACCACCCCCAGCACGTCGCCCTCGGGCGAGAAGGCCATGGCATCTACGGGTCCAGAGGCCAGTACCTGCGCCTCCGGGAACCCGTCCATGGTCCCCACCACCCGCACCCGGCCGTCCACGAGCCCCTCGCGCGCGCACGCGTCCCCTGCAGCATGCATCCAGGTACCCTGCGGCGCCACCAGCGCCGCATCCACGGCCACGCTGGGGTTGCTGACGAGGACAGCCGAGAAGCATCTGCGAGCGAGTCGAGATGTCGACAGGATGCAGTCAACCCCATACAGAGCAGACATCAACGAAGCTAGACAAACACGTCGCCCCCGTTTCCCTTACCTCAGCCACGCCCTCGTCTCCTGCGCGGAAGCAGCCTTGGGGTGTGACGACGCCCTCAGCGCCTGCGCCGCCCTCGCCACGTCCCTCACCAGCCGCCCCACCTCCCCCGCCTCCGCGCACGCCCGCACGTACCCCAGGCTCGTGCACACGCCCGCAGCCACGCCCAGCTCCCCAGCCTCCACCGCGTGGTGCAGCGTGTACACGCTGGCGTACGCCCCCAGCGTCTCCACCACCGCCCCGCTCCCGCCGCCCTGCCCCAGCGCCTCCACCTTGCGCCCCCACACCACCGCGTGCAGCGCGTGGCCCACCCGCACGTCCACGTGCCACCCCGACGCCTTGTCCTCCGCCAGCCAGTCCATCACCGACCTGCATGGCGTGTGAGAGCGCACGTCAGGCTCACCGGTACGCTCCACCCGCCCCCAGCCCCACCACTTTCCCCATCGCCAGCCCCGCCGCGCCTCTGCCGCCACTCACTTGTGGAAGGGCCGTACGCGCCCGTCCGCGCCCACAGGGAACAGGCTGCCCATGGCCCCCAGCACGCGCGCGGCTGCCCCCGCGTCCTCGTCGCCGTGCTGGACCAGCTCCTGCAGCTCCGACAGGCTCAGCGGCTCCACCGCCGCCACCAGCGCCGGCAGCACCCGCGTCCGCACCACCTCCACGTCCCGCTCCGCCAGCGCCCTGAACTGCCTGCAAATGCAACCGGACGCTGACATGCGCCACCCCTGTGCAAGCCAACAGTCCACGTGCCATGCAGACCTTGCGATCCACGCCCCCAACATCTGTGCACCGCCACATGACCACCCGCCCATCCCCACCTGTCGAAGTACTCCTTGTACAGCGCCCGGTGCCCCTCCGGCAGATCCCCCACCGCCATGCTCGCCACCCCGCCCTCCGCCCTCGCCCCCACCTCCCGCTGCACCATGCCCACCAGCGCCGCCACATATGCGAACACCCCCCCGCTCTTCCCCTCCAGCGCCTCCACCACCGCGCCCCTCTCGTCCTCGCTCAGCCCCTCGCTCCTCAGGCTCCCCCGGATGTACGCCCGGATGTCCTCCCGGTTGCGCCCCTCGCTCGGCTCCAGCGTGAAGGGCTGGAACCGCGCCACCTGCCGCACGATGTACTCCTCCGGCCGCGACGTCACCAGCACCCGCACCCACCCCGGAAGCTCCCCCACGCACCCCGACAGCATCTGTAGCACCCCGTTGCTCCGCGCATCCGCCCCTGCCTCGTCCACCGCGTCGATCACCAGCACCACCGGCGCCTTGGCCCAAGCCACGCCCTTCGACGGGCCCACCACCAGGCTGCGGGGGCGCGGTTGACGAGAAGGCTGTTACACATGCACACTCGCATGGACACATGTTCATGCATGCCACAAAATGCGCATCCCACTCACCTCCGGAACCAGTCCATCGCCGTGCCGTTCAGGTCCAGCTCCCGCAGCCCCTCCTCCACCGCCGTCGCCGCCTCCGGCACTGCCTCCGCCAGCTGGTACGCCAGCGACTGCGCCATCACCCTCGCGTCCGTCCTCGACTCGTCCCCCGCCCGGCAGAAGTGTCCCCCCAGCAGCCGCCCGGCCTTGTGCAGCTCCAGCGCCACGTGCGCGGTGAACGCCGTCTTGCCCATGCCTGCGGACGACCGGGGAGGGGTGCGTGGCAGTGAAACGGGCCTTCACCGCATCCCTCCACTCCATGTCAGCCCTCGCGCTCGCCAGTCGCTGTCACTCGCCTGGCAGGGACAGCAGCAGGAACATGTTGCTGGAGCGCTGCGCCTCGCTCCGCGTCGTCGCCTTCCCGTCCACCCACACCATGACCTCCTCGGCCAGCCACCCGCGCGTCCCCACCTGCGAGCCATAGACAATGGACCTGCTTCACCCCCGACCCCATGACGTGATCACATGCGCCCCCGTGCTCGCTCACCATAAACCCCGCCTCCCGCAAGTCCGCGTCGTGCAGGAAGTCGTGGTGCTTCAGCACCCCGGCCAGCCTCTCCAGCGACCCTCCCGCCGGCTCTCCCTTCTCCCCCCTCTCCCTGCCTTGCGTCACGGCTGCCGCCAGGTTCCTGGCGCTCGCACGCTTGCCCGCCCCGCCCCGCGCCTCGCTCCTGCCCTTGCCCGCGCCGTTCACGTGCACGTACCACAGCACGTCCCGGAACCGCACGCTGCCCCACTCCAGCTTGCCCCTGCGCTTGGCCCCCTGCGCCAGCTGGTACAGGTTGTGCGCCTGCACCCTGTCCGCCGGCGCCAGCAGCCGGTGCAGGTCCGTCCGCACGAACTCCGCCAGCTCCGGCGGCGCCAGCGTCTCCTCGTACCACCGCGCGGCCTCCTCCAGGATCGGCAGCTCCTCGTTCAGCAGCGCGATCTCAAACAACCCCCACTCCATCTCCGCCGCCACGTGCGCGAACCCCTCGTCCTCGTCCACCCACAGCCGCCGCAGCTCCCCCGGCAGCTTCTTCACCTCCTGCGGCTCCGCGTCCAGCACCTGCCCGATCTTCCGCTCCAGCGCCTCCAAGCCCCTGTCTACGCGCTCCCCCAGCGCCGCCACCTGCTCCCCCACGTTCTGCACCAGCCCCGCCAGCACCTGCTCCCCCGGCGCCAGCAGCCCAAACACCGCCTCCACCCTGCCCCGGTCCCCCAGCACCGCCCGCAGCTGCGCCGGTGACGCGTCCTCCAGCCGCTCCGCGCCGGCCTCCTGGGCCAGCCTCTCTGCCAGAGCCCTGCTCGAGAGCAGGCTGCCGTCCTCCACCGCCGACCGGATCTCCTGCACCCCGCGCAAGGTCTCCACCTGCATGGCCGCCGTCAGCACCCCCACCTGCCCCAGCACCTTGCCCGCCAGCTCCTGCAGCCCGTCCGTGTCGCCCCGCGCCTGCAGGAACCGCCCCAGCCACGTCCGCGTCTCCACCTGCTGCACCAGCCCCGCCGCCTCCTCCAGCAGCCCTGCACGCGGCAGCGACATGGCGGATTTGTAAGCTACGCTGCACGCGCCCCTCCCTCGCACGAAGCCATCTCACTCCGCCGCCGCTCTCTCCGCACCCTTCAGCTCCTCCAACGCCCGCGTGTGCTCGCTCAGCACCTCGTGCGCGCCCACCACCACCTCCATCACCCCCGCCACCACGCGCTTGAAGTCCCCCACCGCTGCCCTCACCGACACGGCCTGGGAGGCGACGGCAGGCGCGCTCGTTTGCGACGTCAGCCGGCTCGCGGCACGTGCTCCGCGCAGCCACCATCGCCCTCACCTCGGCGATGCCGGCCATGACCCTGGACGCCACTTCCGCCAAGGGCCCCACCATGGGCGCCCTCGCCAGCACCTCCATCGCCTGCATGCCGCCCCTGGCCAGGATCCGCAGCACCTCCCCGGTCACGCTGTTCGTCTGCGGCGTCGCGCATCGAAAGCACGATAGCTCCCAAAGCATGATCGCTCACAAAGCGCTCGCGAGGCGACGCGCAGTCGGCGCCCGCGGCCGCAGCGATCACCTGCAGCAGCGTCACGATCTCCGGGGCCAGCGGCGCCACAGTGTCCCACAGCTTCTGCGCACACAAAGCAAAAGAACTCGCCCCTGCCCTTCCCGCATCTTAGCGGCCCGACGCTGCGCCGATCCATGGGCCCGGCATGACCCTATACGGCACTCAGCCCAGGATGCGGAGCCCAGCGTCCCAAACGGCGGACTCGGAGGCCCTGACCCAGAGACCTAACTATGTCCACACCTGCAGCTCGGCCACGCGGCCCTGCCAGCCCTCTTGCGCGGCCGCAGCACCCTCCGCGAGAGATACGTGTTCGTCATCTTTCGCCGCCGCCCCACCGGGGACCTCGCTTGTCGCGCTCGGCCGGTCCTGCACAATCAAAGCAGCTGGTTTGGCAGTGTCGCGAGGCGGGAGAGGAGTGCGGATCGCTGGCTGCTTGACATAGTATGCAGAGACTGCGCCGGGCAGATGCAGGCCACGCACCGGAGCCCCGGCGCGGCATCGGAGGAGGGCGGCATGCCCTGGCGGAGCGCATGCGCAGCGCGCCAGGGCGGCCCCGCTAGCTGCAGCGGCGCTGACCTGCGTCTTGCTCACGTCAATGCCGCACGCATCCACCCCCGGTGCTGCCGCGTTCCCCACTCCTTCTCCGGAGGACACGGCTTTCTCCGTCGCATCTCCCGCCGCTGCCTTGCTCGCCCCGCAGCCCATGCCCGGGACCGATCGCTTGGACCTGCCAGCCACAGCTTGCTCTGCCAACCCAGCTCAAGCCTGCTTTGTGTCGCTGCCAACTCTCAACTTGTTGTGGGGTCACAGCCAGCCAGGGCTGCATGCGTCCCAGCATATGCTGACAGCGACGGGAGCGCGCACATTGCCACGCCACCAGCATCGGCTGCTCTGTAGGTTCAAGCAGCAAGGTGGTGGGAATCTGATGCCGGAAAACTGGCATGCCAGTACGCAGGCCTGTCATTACAGGTCGACCACCGAAAGGTCCATCCGCGCCCTCCAGCTCTCCCCGGGCTTGACCTCGACCGGCTTGTCGCACACGCCGCGCTCGACGCAGCAGAACTCCTTGTAGCAAGCCTCCATGGCAGTCCACGGGCTCCACACCACCACGTCCTTCCACCCGTCGCTCGAGATGGCCACCGCCGCGCCCGTCCCGACGTCCCTGCATGCAGAACGTAGACATGGATTGCATGCAGGCGCATGCATGCGAGTCTGCATGCCTTGGCTGCTTCGTAGGCACTCACAGCTCCACCTGGTCCCCAGCATTCAGGTACACTGAGTCCTGTGGTACAACGGCAAGGGAGTGTGTTTTGTAACTTCATCGGCTGCTTCAGGGCATCATCTGAACCTAAACAAGCCTCGCCATCTGCACACCAGGGACAGAGACCCACACGACTAGCAGAGGTCGCGTGAGTGCCTGACGCTGTCACCTTGGGGCCAGAGAACGTGATCTTGTCAGCGGTCTCGGTCTTCTTCGCCGGGTTCTTCGGGTCCGCGACCTTGTCCAGGTAGGACAACCCCTTGAGGCCCCGCACGGCGGCCTTGGTGATGTCGGCCACCTCGAAGTAGCTGTGGAGCGCAGCCGTGAAGGTGAAGGGCTTGGTGTCCTCGTTGATCACACGGAAGTCCGTCTTGAGCGTCTCCCCGTGCAGGGTCTGCGAGAAGAGGGGCACGCGGTGGTTGCCTGCTCTTGCGCGGGGCGGCCCAAAACTCGCCAAATCGACCACGCAAGGAAGGCAGGTGCAACCACCGGCTGCCAGCCGTGCTAACTGCAGTTCTGACAGTGCTGCCATACCCAGGCACCCTGGGCGACGCCATATGGTGAGGCCCCACGTTCTGCTCACCACCGTGTACACGGCCCGGAACTTGAAGGGCCACATCTTGGTCGTGTAGTCATTGGGCGTGAGCACCAGCTCGACCTCGGGGTCGCGCTCGTCGGGCTGCACGTCCGCCGACGTGCTGCCGATCGCCCAGTCGAGGTTGCGGGCGAAGCCGTGCTGCTGCATGGCGCCCGGGCCGAACTGAGGGAAGCAGTGCGGGATGCCGCCCGAGATGGGCTTGCTCTTGTCAAAGACGGCGTCAGGACGCACGTAGAGCACCTCCGAGCCGTTGGCCTGCTTCCAGGAGATGACGCAGCCGCCGAACAGGTAGACGTCCGCCGACGCGCCGCACGAGTGGGTGAGGCGCACCATGGGGAGGCCGCCGCGGCCCTCCATGATCTGTACATGATCCTTGATGCCGAACTTCTTGTTCAGCTCCGCCACGTCCGTCGTCGTCGCCTGCGCGAGGACGGCACGCCTGCAGGAGGCCACGCATATTTGGCATTGGATCTCGCTCCTTGGCGTCCGATCGCCGGCGCCACTGTGTCCATGGGCATGAGCAAAGCAACAGCGAGGAAGTGCGACCCGATCGCGAGGCCAGTCACCCGCCCTGCGTGTGCACAAAAGCAGATCGTCCCGCGCTCCGCCTCAGAGCGATGGCCGGCCTGCAGGGCGCTGCGCCCCGCTGCACGCTCAGCGTGCGCTGGCATGCGATACCCGCGGGAACCGCGATCATCTTATCCACTCCCTGCGACGGGGACGAGTCGCTGATCAACGCCTTGCGATCAGCACCTTGCGCGCAGGCCAATCCATGCCGAGGCCTGGTGCCAGCAGCATCAATTGATCCATCGCATCCTTCATGTGGCTTGAGAGTCGTGTTCCGTGGGCCAATGGCCGAGAACAAGCAAGCGACACCTGTGCACTGGGCCCCGCGTGACCCCAGACGACCAATTCGCCACGCCGACGCCGACTTCGTAGTGAGAGTGGACATGAGCCACCGCAGACCCGCATGCACGCTTCCAACGGTGCATCGCTGTGCCGCACAATTGCGCGTCGGGACACCGAGCAGAAGACGGGCTCCACCCGTGGGAGGGGCCACGAAGAGCAAAAAGTTCTTGCTCTTCGTGCTGAAAGAAAAGATGCCAAGCATTGTGGCATTGGCCACGCAGCTCAGAGCTGGGAGCATAGCTTACACGGCAAAATGGACCACAGAGTCCTTGGCGCACATGTGTGTGCGAGTCTCGCGCCACACATGGCGAGGCGGGCATGGCGTGGGGTGACGAGCGCCCCAGGGTTGCTGTCCGGGCTGCCTTGGCGCCCTAAGGCCGTGGGCCCCCCCCGCGCCGCGTCTTCTTACCGGCGCTCGGCGCCCGTGCGATATCGGCGTGACAGCGAGCGTACGGAATCGGGCAGCAGGGCCAGGGAGGGGGGAAACGGCTCGTCGACGGCGGAAGGGTGCGTGCAAGGGCTGCGTGCATGGGCGACAGCTCCCCGCCGTCCTCCTAGCCGCGGGAGCACGAACGCGGTTTCAAATCGTGAAAGAAGGACTCGATTTCAATGTTCAGGTGAACGATTCCCGCGTGCCGTCTTTCGTCCCACCGCTAACGGCCCTCGTACTTTGCGCAGGAGACAGTTGGAGGAGAAACAGTCGGTGTTGGGAGTCGGGACCCACCGAGCGGCGAGGAAGCGCGATGTCATCGAGGAGGATAGCGGCGCGACCTTTGGAGTCACGAGCAGGTGCACGGGGCTGCGTATGACGGGGCGCTCCGTGGCGCGGTGGTCGCCGCAGAGGTGAGCTCACCTCTGCGCCGTGGTCGCCTGCGACCAACCGCACTTCTTCCGTCCCGCAGCGATCTGCAATTCATCTGCTCTCGCCGAGGGAAGGACGAGGTGTACGCGTGCGGGGTGGCGGGGTCCAAGGAGCAGCTGGCGGCGCAGCTTGGGTCGTGCCTCACGTCTGGCATCCCCCACGAGGACCCGGACGACATGAAGAGGCGCTGCGATGCTTTCGGAACGAACACTCTGCCAGAGAAGGAGGCCCTCACTTTCTGGCAGGCGCTTGCGGAGGCGTACGACGACTTTACGCTCCAGACCCTCACGGCAGCGGGCATCGCCAGCATCGCCATCGAGCGCGCGAGCAACCCGGGCGCTCACCTCCAGGATTACATGGAGGGCCTCGCCATCCTGGGTGCCGTGGTTGTGGTGAGTAAACCCACGCTCATGCACCTGGACCCGTGTGTCCGTGTAGGCCTAGCGACATCAAGCCCCGGTCCGCCCCATCCCGCAGTGCGTGGTGGTGGTGGCGGTGAACAACTATCAGAAAGAATCTCAGTTCCGCGCCCTCAACGCGGCTGTGTCGGACCGCCCCGTCTGCGTGGTGCGGGGAGGCGAGCCTCGGGAGGTCTCGTCCACCGCGGTCGTCCCAGGCGACATCCTCTTAGTCGATGCAGGTGAGTGTCGCAGCAGCTGAGACTCGGGCCTTCCTTCGCCGTTGCCAGTTGCTCGTTCAAGCTACCACACCGTTCAAGGCAACGCGTGACGCCTATTGTTGCCCCAGGGGACATCATGGTGGCGGATGGGGTGCTCGTGGCCGGGTCGGATGTGCGGGTGGACGAGTCGCACTTGACGGGGGAGAGCGAGGACGTGGCAAAGGACACCAAGGATCACCCGCTGATGCTGAGCGGGTCACGGGTCATGCACGGCAGCGGCAGGGTCCTGGTGCTGGCGGTGGGGTGCTCCTCCCAGCAGGGCCAGATATCGGAGCTCGTGCAGGGGAATGGCGCCCTCGACGCCCCCAAGAAGCGCTCGCACCTTGGCGAGTCCCTGGAAACCCTGGCGCGCCAGATCGGCACGGCGGGGGTCGTTGCAGCCGCCTTCTGCTTCGTCTTCCTGGCGGGGCGCGTGCTGATCGACGCGTCGGTCGCGGGGACTCCCTTACTACAGGTGGGTTCGTGGGACACGCCTGGGGTGGCGTTGAGAAGCAGCGACGAGGTCCGCTGCGACCGCTTCATAAACGCCGTGCACGCAGCCGTCTGTGCTTCACGAGCTGATGGAGGCTGTCATCATCGCCATCACCATCCTCGTCGTGGCCATTCCGGAGGGGTTGCCACTCGGTGAGCACCGCAAGTGTGCGATGAGCGCCGCCAGCGTGCCCGCAGCACACATCCCCGCATTCGACTGCTCCACGTGCCTGACCCCCCCATGCGCACCTGCCCTTTCGCAGCCGTCACGCTGGCGCTGGCTTACAGCGTCAAGCGGATGCTGGCAGATAACAACCTGGTCCGACACCTGGACGCTTGTGAGACGATGGGGTGCGCCACGACCATTTGCTCGGACAAGACCGGCACGCTCACGACGAACCGGCAGACGGTCGTGCGGCTCTGGACCTCCCGTGGGGAGCATGCCATTCCAGCCTCTATGTCGGCCCCTCTCCCCCGTGACATGGACCCGGCCCAGTACAGCCCCGACCGCCATGTGCCCTCGTCTCCAGCCTCATCCCGCCACGCAGGCCCAGCGCCGGTCGTGGGGCTCCGCAGGCTGGTCGGCCCCGGGCGCACCCGCGCCCACCCCATCGCCGCTGCAGCGGTCGAGGGAGGGGCGCTGCACACAGAGCCACTGCCGGGGCGGCCGGCGTGGGCGTCGGCGGCGCAGCGCTACGGCCTCGTCCCGACCCTGCTCGCCTTGGCCGATGCCGGCGGCGGCCCTGAGGTTGGCGGCACTTCAGGGAGCGCAGCTGGTGCGGGTGCTGCCCCCGAGTTCCTTTCCCGGAGAGAGGGTTTGGACCCCGACCAGCTGGTGCTGGACGTGGCGTGCCAAGCCGTGATGCTCAACTCCACGGCGGTGGACCAGTTCGACAAGGCGGCCGGGAGGCGCAAGTTCTCTGGGACGAGGACCGAGGTGGCGCTCCTCAAGCTGGCACGGGGCTGCGGCTGGGGCTTCGACGCGCTGCGGGACGCGCACCGGGAGTTGCGTGTGCTGCCCTTCAGCAGCGCGCGCAAGCGTATGACGACGGTGGTGTCGGGGGCGCTCAGGGGCGGGCGCGGGGACCCGGGGCGCGCCGTGGTGCTCTGCAAGGGGGCCGCGGAGGTGGTGCTCGACAAGTGCGACCGCGTGCTGCTGCCGGGGGGCGCCGCGTGGCCTCTGGATGCGGAGACCAAGGCGAGGCTGCTGTCGCAGTCGTGCCGCAGCCACCTGCGCGTGCTGGCAGTGGCATTCAAGGTCCAGGACACGTCTCGCGCGACGGAGGACTCTGAAGATGAGCTCGAGTCCGGCCTGACGTTCGTGCTGTTGGCGGGCATCGAGGACCCCGTGAGGGAGGCGGTGCCGGGGGCCATCGAGCGGTGCCAGCGGGCGGGCATCGTGGTGCGGATGCTGACGGGCGACAACGCCATCACAGCCGCCAACATCGCAAGGCAGTGCGGGATCCTGCGGGAGGGCGACGTCGCGCAGCTGGGCCAGACCTCGTCGAGCGGCCGCGACGACCCTGAGGGCCCTGAGGGTGCGGGTATGCCTTCCGTTGTGACGCCGGAGGGCGTGCAGGCGCTCCAGGCGGCTGGGGTCGTCGTGGAGGGGCAGAAGTTTCGGGAGACGGTGCTGCGGCCGGTGAGAGATGAGATGGGACGGTGCTCGTGTAGCGCGTGTAATGGTGATGGTCGAGGGAAGCCCGGCCCCTCGCCGCGGCTCCGCAGGACGGCAGCGTGGACTGGCCCGCGTTTCTGGAGCTGTGGCCGAGCCTGCGCGTGATGGCGCGGTGCACGCCGCAGGACAAGCACCTCTTGGTGACGTGCGTGCGGGCGATGGAGGAGCGCGGGGGGCTCAAGGAGGTGGTGGCGGTGACGGGCGACGGCACCAACGACGCGCCCGCGCTGCGCACGGCCGACGTGGGCTTCGCGATGAACAGCGGCACGGCCATCGCCAAGGACGCCTCGGACATCGTGCTTCTGAACGACGACTTCCAGAGCATCGTGAGTGCGACCAAGTGGGGCCGCAACGTCTTCATCTCCGTGCGCAAGTTCCTCCAGTTCCAGCTCACGGTCAACCTGGTGGCCATCCTCACGGCCACCGTCAGCGCCGTGGCGCTGCAGACGAGCCCCCTCTCCGCCGTCCAGATGCTCTGGGTCAACCTCATCATGGACTCACTGGCATCGCTGGTGAGAGGCACTGTGCGCGCCCTTACACTGTGCGCTCCCTGTAGCTGGCGCGTCGTGGCCAACTGAATGCCACCCGGGGCTCGTGTGACGTGGGCCGCAGGCGCTGGCAACGGACGAGCCCACGGAAGAGGTCCTCGAGCAACCGCCGTTCAGTGTCTCGGAGCCCATGGTCACGCCGGACGTGGCGAAAGGGATCCTCGGCAAGGGCCTGTACCAGCTCGCCGTCATGTACGCTCTGGTGTTCCAGGCCCCCACGGTGCTGGGCCTGGCCGAGGGCGACATCGGCAGCGTCCTGCACTGGACGATGGTCTTCAACGCCTTCGTCGTCATGCAGCTGTTCAACCAGGTCAACTGCCAGATGGGCGCGGGCGTGCGGTCGCAGGAGGACGTCCTGCGCAGCCTGACGGGGAACGGGACGTTCCTGGCCGTCGTCGGGGCCGAGCTCGCGCTGCAAGCAGGAATTGTGCAGTTCGGCGGGGCGTTGTTTCAGACGCAGCCGCTGTCGCCCCAGCAGTGGGCGGTGTGCTTTGGCTTCGGCGCGCTCTCGATGGCGCTGGCGCAGGCGCTGCGACCCTTGCGCGCCCCGGCGTGGCTGCGGTTCGGGTAGGCGCGTAGGCGGCGTGCGGGCGCGACCGGCGCGATGCTCGGAGCTTGAAGTGACGGACCACGAGCGCGTCCAGCGGCTGGAAGCCGATGAAAGTTGCGTGTTTCACTGGCACGCGGGGCGGGCGCCGGGGCGCGCTTCAAAGAGGACGGCACGCGAGCCGGGCCGGGCCCTCTGTACCATCTTTTTTCTTCGCCCCCCACCCCCCCACCCCCCCCGGCTGAGGAGAAGAGGTGAGGGACGGCGCGGAGGTGGCGAGGGGCGGGCGCAACGACGGCCTGGCTGCGTCGCGCGGCCCTGCGACGGCCCGAGCGATCCGCACTGTCGCTATCTCGTCGCCGTATCACGGGGCGAGTCCTGCCGCGGCTCGAGCGCACGGAGCGAGCCGAAATCGGTCCCTTCTGCCCGCAGATGCGTCCGAAGTGGCGCAAGAAGCGGATGCGGCGGCTGAAGCGCCGCAGGTGAGTGTCGCGCAGCGCTCTCGGCGCTGGGGGCGCGCGGAGCGGACGGTCAGTTGCCCACAGTCTCGGGGCCTCGGCGGAGCGCCTGCGACACTGCCCGGCCATCCGGGAGGCTCACTGATGTCCTTCCCATGCCACGCAGGAGGCGGATGCGGCAGCGGTCCAAATAAGGCCGTGAGCGCCGCGTGGGGGTGACGGCTGTTCCAGGTCAGTCGGCTGGCCGGAGACTGCGCCCGCCCGCCGTGGCCTTGGGTCACTCAATGCGTCTACTTGCCGGCTGCGATGCGTTGGGGTCCCTCGTGGCGCGACCAGCCGGGGACGGCGGTCGGCTTGCCGAGTGCTCCTATGTGTTGGACCCGATGCGTCGATGGGTGATGCCAACCGATCCTTGTGCCTCCCAGGTGTGCGGCGCGGTGCCTGGCGGCCTGGGGAGCGGACGGGGAGGGCGACCTCCCGGCAGTCTGCGCGGTGGGAGGGCGGCAGGCGGGCGGAGGGGGCAGGCGCGAGTGCCGGTCGGTTGACATTGGCGGCAAGAGCGCTTGCTCTCATCGCGCGCTTTGAAGCCCGCGTTTTAGCCCCGCTAACCGCGCGAAGGGGACGACGATTCACGCCCGCCCGTCGCTAGCAGCCCTACCCCCGTCTGCTGCTCGCCTACGCATCACCGCTATCGTGCGGCAGAGACACCTGTACATGCGCGGCGTTTGGGCTGCTAAGGCTACCTACACGTGCATGGCAGCGTCTACCTACTCGCTCACGCAGCTCTACAAGAGCGAGAGCCCGTTGTTCCGGATGCTGTCAATGAGGGAGCCCACCCTGCAAGAAAGGAGCACGGCATGGGACTACTGCTCTTCGCCTGGCCACCAGCTGTCCTTGCGATGCCGCAGCGCCGCGGTCGGCTAGCATCTACCTCACTCACCTCTCGTGGTAGTAAGACTGACCCGGCCTCAATCGCACCTCCACACCAGCAATGCCCCTTTCTCGCGCACGCTCCGCCACCAGCTGGCCCAAGAACGCCGAGGCCTCCCTGCAAACACGTCAGGAGAAGCAGTGGGACCGAGTTAGGCGTGGCAGAGCGTCGTCGCGCAGCACCACATTCGTATCATTGCTAATGATCCCGCCGCCGCTCGTCGCTTTGCGCCCGGGCGGCGAAAGCACCCCACCTCGTGCCCGTCGACTTCCCCTGCTCTTTCAGCGCGTCCCTCACGGATTTCTCGATAGAAGACGCCGAGAAAACCACCCGATTCTCCTCCTGCGATCCCGGGGACCCGCGACAGTTCTCATCGACGACGCAGGGGCCCGTCATCACCGTAGCGCTCGCGCACGCCCCTGGGCTCGACGCCACACCTGGCTGAAGACCTGCGCGTACGTGTACTTGTTCGACGTGCGTATTTGCAAGTAATGGGCGCGGATACGCCACCGCATGGGCCCTCCACTGCTGAGTGGCTGGGTGTCCGGTGCAACCAGCAGCTATGATGGCTTGATTCTCAGGATCTGTTCAACCCAGCGGTGAGATAACGAGGTGACACGAGGCGGTGCACGGCCGCCCTATCAAACGAAATGCAGAGTTTCAGTCACTGGCACAGCCGCAGCGCACGGGAGCTACATGGGCGACGCGGTAGCTGCTTAGAAAACTGCCCCCTACCCCTTCCCGTTGCGGTGCCCAGCCCACCCCAGCGTTACTCCTCGCTGTCCCGCGGTGCCGTCACGCCCGCGAGCCCCGCGTCGGCCGTCGCCGCAGCCAACTCCTGCGCCACGCTGTTGCTGGCCACCAGCTCGTCGATGTTGTCCGCAATGCCCGCAGCGATGGTCTCCAGTGGCAAGATGCTGTACGGCTCCTCGATCTGGGGGCGCAGACTTGCAGAGGGCATCTTGTGTGGACGCTCCACGCTGCGCAGGGGCGCCGACGCTTGGCGCGACCAGTCACACCCTGTGCCGCACCTGCACCCCGATCTCGTCGATCCCAAGGAGGAAGAATGCCAGAATGAACGTCGCTGGGACCGTGCCCCATCCGAGGCTGGCCCAGAGGCTGGGGGCAGGTAAACACCAACGAGTCGCAACGACGGGGCAGAGCATGGGGTGGCGCTGACTGGCGCATGGGAGCCGCCTGGCACGGCGGCGACTCACCCGAAAGGCAAGAAGAAGAGCCAGGAGGTGATGAAGCGGCTGATGTGGTGCGTGCAGAAGAGCGGGACAGGTGTCTTGAGGATCTGCGGGAGGTGATGACCCGAGTTGACCTTCATGGCCTCCAGTACATATCGCATCGCAGACAGCAGCACCCCTCGCGGGCTTGCGCTACGCACCCGCTCCATCCCACCCATCATGTCCTCCAGGCACGTCAGGTTGGACTCCATATGCACGCGGATCATCGGGTCGAGCTTGGCCCTGGCGAGGCAGCTCGCGAGCACCTGCACGGCCGCCGTTAGGGACATCTGTCAAAACGTGCATGGGTCGGGTGCGACCAACCCAGGCCAGTGGAAAGCCATCCACCGGTGAGCTCGCCTGGAGAATGAAGTTTGGGTGGTGCTTGGCCGCGAGCACTGCGTCCAGCTCTCGTGGCGTGAGGCCGGCGCGCGCGAGCTTGGGCTTGAGCGTGGGGTCGTCGCGGAGGTGGCACTTGAGGGCGATGGGGAAAACCTTGGTCCACTTGACAGTCACCGCGGCCATATCAGGGTCCATGTACGCGAGCGACATGCGCACGATATCTCGGGAGCGGTTGACGACCTTGCCCCACTGGGCCCGTGCTTCCCACCAGCGAGAGTAGCTCGAGTTCGTCCGGAAGACGAGAAGCAGGGACAGCGCGAAGGATGTCAGTGTGAAGGGGGCCAGGGTGAGGTAGGGCGGAGGCGGGAGCCGGGGAAAGTAGAAGCGCTGGACGTCGTGGTAGGCGACCACTGCCGCAGAGAGGATCGTGAAGAACAGACACGGCCCCGCCAGGGAGCGCACGATCCCCGACCGGAGCATCGAGTAGATGTGGCGGCCGTAACGGGCGATCGAGCGATGCTCGACCCAGTCGTGGCAGGTGAAGCTGGTGCGTCTGCGAAGGCACAGGCGCAGAGATCGACATGGATACACCCCCTCGCTACCCGCGCCACGCACTCACATCATCGGCGACGTGGGCGGGTGAGCGAGACATTGCTCGCTCATTGCCGCTGAAAGGCATGCAAGAGAGTGCAGCGCGCGCGCTCTTCTCAGACACCTGTACATGCGCATGCGGTCCCAAACATCCTGCTTCGTCCTGCCCGCCGGAGGCGGGGCGTCGAAGCCGAGGTCCGAGTTTGCCTGCGGAAGACTTGGTCCTGGCTGTCCCTCCTCGGCATCTACCGAAAGCCGCACACCCGATCTGTAGCCACGCCAGGACGCCTGGGGCACCAGCACGCGGGCATGCGACCAGTCCTGCAAGGACGCCAAGGCGGTTGCTGGATACGCTCCGATGGCCGCATCCGACCGACCGTGCATGTTGAGATGATTTACGAGATGCTGCAGCCGTCCCTCACCACCGATTTTCGTGCCGCAGAGCTCGGGGCATGCTTCCGTGACGAGAAAGTCCCATTGCGGCCGTTCCTCGCGTCCGCGAAAGTCAGTGACCTTTCCCTGGTGCTGGATCCCTCGCTTTCAGACTCATCGTCCGCAAAGTGAGGCCGCAAGGGTTCCGCGAGGCCTGCGGCGGCCGCGGTCGCCATCGCAGTGTCACGAGATCTGTTGCAGCCCCCCGTCCGCGCCAAGCCACGTCTTCCCACAGCAGCTATCGCGAAGCAATGAAATCCAAAGGAGCGGGTTTTTGGCAAGTGAGGGCAGGCGCATACTGGCACGCCGACTCGCACTGCGTCCAAACGATTGCGACGTAGGTACACCGGCGAGCGTTGTACGATCCGCTACGGCACGGCCGAGCTGTCGGTGTCCGAAGCCGCTCACGCGTCGCCTCAAAGCTTTAAAAGGTCAACAGCGGCAGCAGGCGGGCATGGCTCTGACCCCCAAGCGCAGGCAGCAAGGCGTCAGAGATGCGCAGTCTGGGGTCGCTTCTCGTACAAAGGCTCGACGAAGATGGAGGAGGGCGCGTGCGCGCGGGCCCGGTAGAGCTGGTAGTAGTAGGACGAGTGCATGGACATGGCCTGGCTCGGGCCCCCCAGCACCCTTGTCTCATAGTGCCGCCGCTCGGCCTCCTTGGTCCGGTCGAAGTTGCCGTACAGCTCGCGCATCACGGGGGCGCCGTACTCGTAGTTGCGCACGATCCCCGTCATGTGCTCCGTGGGCTGGATCTGCGCGGGTCGACAGCAGGACAGGGACATGGAAACCGGCAGGGGCCCCGGGGATGTGAAGAGCCGACGCAAGCGCCGAGTGGTCGCGAGACGAGCCGCCGCCGTCGCAGGGTGCACGTGAACAGCCTAGCCCAGCTGCTGCCAGTTGCCGGGCCGCACCTCGCCCGGCTTGAGCTGCCGGCGCATGTTGAGGTCTGGGTCCACCTCCTGGGGGTGCATGTGCTCCCCGCGGCCCATGATGCGCGCCGTCGTCGGCACGCGGTAGCTCTTCCCGGGCAGCCCCGGCCCCCGCACTTTGCGCTCCGGGTCCTCGGGCGCCAGGTACTGGATGTTGGCCCCGCAGACCTTGTAGCCCTTCAGGTCCGGGTTCTCCGGGATCATCTTCTTGGAGAAGACGTGCGCGTTGTCCGCGTCGTCCACGCCTTGGAACCCGTGGAACCTGCGGTGGCAAGCGGGTTCGGGCCGGTCACAGGCGGGTCGCAGCCAGAGCAGCGATCCATGATGCGTTCCCTCCGCGCACTCCCACTGGAAGCCGCGCCCGGCGCTCACCCGAGAATGTCGCGGTCGTGGACCGTGCGGAGAAGGTGCGAGTGCTCGTTCTTCCTCTTCCCCTTGCTGGCCTGAATCTCCCCCGCGTGGTCGTGCTGCGCCCCGTGCCCCCGCATCGGGAGGTCCTTACCGCCCCAGCGCTGTAGCAGCCCCGCCGCGTCGCCGGGAGGCAGCCGCTTCAGCCCCTTCATCGGCTTCTGCGACGTTAAGGGACAGCGATGGTCGGGGGACAGGACGCGCTGGGCGATGGTCTCGCACCTGCAGCGGAGGACTGCGAGCCGTGCCTCCATCCCTGGCCTACGCGTGCCTCGCCTGGGGTCCGTACGGGAAGGGACTCCGGGGCAAGAAGATGTCCGACCGCGGGGGGATTTTCATGGACTGAGGGTACTCGGCCTCGGGCCCCATGTTGCGGAACATGTTCGGCGAGGCCGTGTACGGGCGCTGCACGTACCCGGAGTCCGTCCCGTCATGGAGAGCGTAAGGGACTTTGGCGCTGGCCCCTGCAAGGAGTAGGCGACGGCGGACAGCGGATGGCACATGGTGGGGTTGGGCAGAGTGCGCGGGGGCGCCACACGCTCGCAACGATGGCGCCCGAGTCGGGTCCCTATCTGCAAGGAGAACTGGCCCTCACCGCTCGGGCTGCCCTCCGGCTCAAAGGAGAGCTCGCGGTGGACAGGCGCCTTCTGGTCGCTCGCCCGCGAGAACCTCTCCGCGTAGCCGCCGGGGGCTCTGCGAAGGCGAGAGAAAGAGCAAGGAGTCAAGAGTGCAGGCGGTTGCCCCGCACGAAGCAGATCGCGGCTCCCGGGGCTCCCTCCGCATCCCTTAACAAGCCCCCCGGCAGCAGCTGGCAACGACGGCCCGGGCCACCCCTGCGCGGACGCAGCGAGCCGCCGACATCCCTCGCAAGTGTGAGCCACGGGGAGCCGCGCATCCCGGAAGGCACGCGCTGAGAAACGGGCGTGCGGCATCCACAGGCCCACGGCCCTATGCGCCGGACACGGGAGCTCAGGGCGCGGCGGAGCGGAACCGATGGCATTCTTGCATTGAATTTCGACCCGCGCCACTCACGGGCCTCGGCCTGATGCGTCCATCGCCGCCCTCCTCCGCGCACGAAGCGATGAGCCGTCCGACCTCGCCACTGTTCACTTGACCGCACCTACGTCACTCCTGCCGCAGAGAGGCCAGCTGGAAGCGCCTGAGCTGGTGGGGCCGGTGTGATGGACCGGTTGTCGCGCGAAATCAAGGGGCGCGAAGTGTGGGTGCGGACGATGAGCTTCTCTGTAGCCCCTGGGGTTGGTCCTGAAGCGAGGATCCTTCGGCCAGTTTCTGACGCGTCCTTGTCAGGTGACCTGGGCCGTATCCAGGACCCCTCCCCGCTCAGGCATTCAGATTTTGCAGTTTCGACCGCGGCACCACGTTCCGTTGTTCATCTGGATGCGTCTGCGGTCCAGGAGTCGCTTAG
Source organism: Protoeuglena noctilucae (assembly GCA_958009085.1). NCBI lineage: Eukaryota > Viridiplantae > Chlorophyta > Pedinophyceae > Marsupiomonadales > Marsupiomonadaceae > Protoeuglena > Protoeuglena noctilucae. Next base: position 732,212 of record OY253684.1, read on the forward strand.
CCGCTGCTGCTCACCGCTCCTGGCCTCCCCGGAGGCCGCCTTTCCGGGGATCTCGTGTTCGTTGGACGGTCGTAGTGGGGGAGATGCCGAGACGCTTTGTTTGTTGACGGGGCATGCTGCCATTGGGTCACCTCCCTGTCGCCGCGTGCGCCGGATCGACTACCTGGCCCTCAGGTGCGTACTACCGTCCCTAGTGTCGTAGGCGATACGGGCAACCCGGCCCTCGAGGCCGGCGGGCCTCGGCGAGGTCCGCTCCGAGGCGCAGCCTCGTGCGGGCCCCGCCCTCTGTATCCCGCCGGCTGGCTAGAGCCATGCTTTACCATTGAGGGGGTGTGTGCGTCTCAGCACTCGGCGCCTTCCCCCCTGGCGGCAGGGACGAGGACTCAGCCCAACACCCTGTCTGCCCCCGTGGCCGCTCTCGCAGGGCGGGCCGGGTCCCGGGGCCCTTGGCTCCCGGCGTTTCAGGACGTCAATGCTTCGTCCCATGTCACCCGCGACTTGGGGAGGCGCGCCCCCCTCCGTCCCCGGGCCGTGAGGGGGGGGAGCTGTCCCGCGGAGGATGACGAGCACACGGAGGCGGTCTCCGATGCGGGAGCGGCTGCGGCTGCTCTGGGTGCAGAAGACAGGGCGCGCGAGGACCGGATTGCGTCCCACGCGCCCGCCTCGACTTCAGGGGGCGAATCCATCTCGAGGTCGGCTTCGATCCGGGCAGGTACGGCGCGCGTGCCCGGATCCCGCACCGTCGGGGCGCAGAGAGCATCTGACGCGGATGCATTTCGAAGTTTGGACTGTCTCGTCGCTGGGGGCGCTGCAGCGGCAGCGGAGCGCGGCGGTGTGCAGCGGTCACGTCACGACTTGCGAGTTGTGCCCCGCGCCGCCCGCGGACGCAGGCAGGGCCGCGTCGGTGTCAATGTCCTCGGCCCAGTCGCGCACGAAGGGGGGCCCGTCGGCGCCGGACATGTTTATGTTCGGCGTGGGCGTGGCCACGGCGACGTGGGCCATCGTGCAGCTCCAGCGCGCGCTCCGCGGCAACAGCGCGGCGTACGCTGCGGCAGACAAGAAGGAGGCCGTCGAGTACTTTGAGTCGGGTGCGGTGCTGACGTAGGCGGCGGCCCGTGTGACGTCGCGGGCAATCGCGCATGCAGCGGTCTCGGCGCAGCCTTGCAAGCTTGGCGCGGTCTCGCGAGCGCCTCTCTTTCATGCAACCCCGCGCTGTCCGAATCCGCAGGGGAGACCGTGGAGTGGGTGAACATGAGTTGGCGCAAGCTGTGGCGCGTCTACCAACGGGGGCTGGAGAAGTGGCTGGGAGAGATGCTCCAAAGCGTCTTTGACATGGGTGACGACCGCTGGCATGTCCTCTCGTGTTTCTGTCCAAAGTGCAGCCCACCCGTTCGTTTGCACGCGTTCTCGCTGCACGATGCCTTTGCTGCGACCCTCCTTTCAGCGGGCCCCGCCCTGAGCCTTGCAGTGACCCTGCCGTCCCCGTGCACTCGCCGCAGTCACCAGCGAGTACACGCCGAAGTGGATTCGCCGCATGCGGATCGCCGAGTTCACGCTCGACCACGCGGCGCCCGTTTTCCAGAACATGCGGCGGCGCACGAGCCGCAAGGACTCTGACATCTCCGGCGTCGTGGACATCCGGTACACGGGCGGGGCGCGCATGCTGCTCGTCCTGGAAATCGGCCGCGGCAGGTGGAGCTTCAAGGTTCCGGTGCAGGTGCGGGGCATAGCGACGTCCGATGGTCGTCGCAGGAGCTGCTGCTTTGCTGGGCCCGGCGAAGCGGTTGGAAAAAGCGAGATGCTTATGTTTCAAATTGCCGCTCGATCAATGCAGGTGTCCGATCTGGACGTGGAGGGGAAGCTGTGGATCAAAATTCGCCTGGCGCCCATGCCACCGTGGATCGGCACGCTGTCTGTGGCGTTCGTCGGCCCGCCGCGCATCCGCATCCAGCTGGCTCCGTACAACCGCATCCGCCTCATGCAGGTGAGTCAGTGCTGTCCACCGCCAAGCATGGCAGCCACCCGCAGCCACTCCGCACGCCTCTGACCTGCGTCCCAGCGCTTCCCACCTCCCAGGTCCCCGTGATTCAAAATTTCCTGCGAAAGCTTCTCACCGTGGACCTCCCGTCCCTTATGGTCCTCCCCAAACGCCTCGAGATCAGCGTGCCCCCCTCCATCACCTCGCTCGCCGAGGCGGCCGTCGGGCGAGACACCATCATGCGCGCCGTGGCCTCGGCCGTGCTCGAGGCGGACGCGCTGGAGCAGGCCCTCGACAACGTGCTGCCCCTGGGCAGGCAGGGACCCGCGGGGGGCGTCGAGCTGCCGGAGTCGTTCAAGGGAGAGCTGTCCGTTTCCCTCAGGGAGGCCCGGGACCTGGACGTCCCCGCCGTGCCCTGGCAGAGCAATCCGTACTGTCGGCTCGTCCTCGGGAGCCAGGTGAGGGTTATAACGGACATGCACGCAAGTGGGCCGCTGTGCACGCTGCATGACGTGGCGTGCGTCTGGTCGCGAGCATTGGGCCGTTCCACGCTTCGTTTCCAGCGCTTTAATCGCCAAGGGTGCCGAGCCAGATGATGCGGTCTCGTCGGCTGCGGCGCAGGTGGCGGAGAGCAAGGGCAACAACGACACGGGCGTCGACCGACCGGCCATGCACAGCAGCTGGAATCAGGACTTCGAGTTCCTCGTGGAGAACCACGAGACGCAGGTGCTGGAGATCTACGTCCGCGACGTGCCCATCTCGGGCCGCACGCTCCTCGGGACGGTCCGCCTGCCCCTGTCGTCCCTCCCGCCCGACCGCACCGTGTCTGTGTGGCTGCCCATCGCCCCCGCGCCCATCGCCGCGCCCGAAGCCACCGCGAGCCGTCGCGTGGGCCGCGAGCGCTCCGCGGGCGAGCTCCGGCTCGAGCTCACGTACACGCCCTTCACCGAGGACGATGCGGATTTGGGATACCGCGAGGCGGAGCGGCTGGCCCAGCTCGTGCGCGAGCAGATCGGGGAAATCACCGACGTCAAGAGCGCGGCCTACGCGAGCTCCCGGGCGGCGGTGGCCACCAGCGCTGCGGTGAGCGATGCGCGACTGCCACGGCTGGCGTCCGCCACCGCCTCGCTCAGAGGAGGGCGTGCCTGCGAGCGATGTGTTGTCGAACATCGCTGGCGTGTTCGCGCTCGCAGGTCAGCGCCCTGGCGGCGACGAAGGCCAAAGCGGCGCGGGCAGCGGCGAGGGCGCTGCTGAGCTCCCGCAAAGCCCAGGCTGCAGCCGCGGAGATTCGGATGCCCCGCGCGCCGCCGTCCCCGTCCGCGCCCGGCGCTCTCCCGGCCGAGATAGAGCGCATGGCCGAGTCGTATCAGAACTTCCTGCAGAGCATCTCGGAGGACCCCGACAGGGCTGGGCCTGGCATGCGGGAGGAGCTGGCCATGTACGGCGACGGGCAGGGCTGGGGCATGGCGGGGCTGGGAGAGGAGCCTCCTTCCGAGGTGACGCGCAGCGCGCGAAGTGATGCGGCGCGTTCCGCTGCTCTGGCGGGCGTAGCATGTGCACGTGCGGGGCTGAGACGACGGGCATTGCTTTGCTTGCCCCTTGGCTCGGGCTCATGATGTGGTTTGCTTATGACACGTCGTTTGCCGCGTCCCGTCCGCAGGCGGACCTTCTCCGGCGGTCGCAGCGCGGTGGTCGCAGGGCCGTCATTCCCCCATGGGTGCGCCGCCCCGGTCCGGGCGAGCTGAGCGCGTTTGGCGTCTCGGACGTCCTCCCGACGGTTCGCGTCCGACAAAACACGGACGCCTCGGACGAGGAGATCGACTCGGTGCTGCGGGACGAGATCGGAGGGGCGGCATCCTCGTCAGACCGGGCACTGCCTGAGTCGGGGCGCGACGCGTCAGAACCCACGGCAGGGGCGGGGGCTGGGGCGGGGTCGGGGTCGGGGTCAGAGGCAACGGGGGACGCGGAGGAGGCGTCCTCGAGCAGCGGCGCGAGGTGGGAGCATTCGCGGGGTGCAGCTGAGGATGCACGTCTGCCGGTGCACGCGGGGGGCACATGGGCGGGTGCGGAGCAGGGGAATGGGAACGGGGCCAAGCACGCGGGGTCGCATGGAATGAGCCACGGGGGGGTCTACGGGGCAGCGCACGGGCGGGGGCGGTCGTTAGCGGAGCGCATGGGTATGGGGCGGGGTGGGCCGGCTGGGGTGTCTGTGGGGCCTCGGATGACGGCGAGCGGCGACGAGTTTGCGGGCTGGGATGGCATGGCGGGGTCGCATCCGGGGCGGCCGGGGCCCGGGGAGCGAGAGGGAGAGGGAGAGGGAGAGGAGGCGTTGGTGGTGGCGGGGGCGTCGGGACGGACGGCGGCGGAGGGTGGGGTGGCGAGGGAGGTCTCGCGGGGTCGGGGGGCGGGGCACGGGCGGCCTGGAGGGGGTTCATCGAGCGGCGGAGGGGACAGGGGCGCAGGGCAAGCCGAGCCGGGTGACGCGGATTCACTGGCGTTACGGGAGGAAGTGGTGGCCTCCTGGATGGCACCCGGGCCTGGCGAGCAGGGGGTGCCGAAAGAGGGCGGGAGTGACGACAAGGGCAGCGGGGGCGATGAGGAGGGTGGTTGGGCTCGGGACGACGGGCGGGCGTTTTGGGGTGTGGAGGAAGTGGGGCCTGAAGGGCTGTCTAAGAAAGTGGGGCAGAGTCCGGGGCAGCTGGAGATCACGCTGGGGAAGGAACCGGGCGGGGAGTCTCGTGTGGCAGAGGCGGCAGAGGGGCGGGGAGGGAAGGAGGGCGGGGAGGGCAAGCGCGGGGGCGGGGGGTGGCTGGGGTGGGTGGGGGCGGTGGGGAGCTGGGCGGGGGGGCTGTTCCGGCGGGGGAAGCGGGAGCGGGAGGAGGGTGGCGAGGGCGAGGGGTCTGGCAGTGATGGGGAGGCGTCTGCGGTGGCGGGGGCGTCTGGCAAGGACGGGCGGCCCTCGCGGGGGCGGCCGGTGTCACCGGACCGGGGCCGGGGCAAGGGCGGGGACGGCGCGGCGAGCCGGGAGAAGGGCGCGGCGCCGGAGGGGGCCAGCACGGGTGGGTGGCTGCGGGGCGGGCGGTACTTGGGCGCGGCGGCTGTGCGCCTCACGCAGCGCACTGCAACGCAGTCTGTTGTTTGTCTGTTGTCTCAGGGGTTCCTTAGGACCCCGCAGTGTCGCTGCGCATCGTGTGTAACCCCTGCGCGACACGTCTGAGTGGTTGCAATGTGTGCTCTGCGCGTGCAGGGGCAGAGGGGCCAAGGCAGGAGGAGGAGGGTGGTCCTCTGACGCGTGTGCCCGTGCCTGACGTAAACCCGGAGGAGATTCTGCGGCAGGTCTGGCGCGTGATGACGCTCAAGGACGTGAGGGTCGAGTCGATGTGGCGGAGGTACCTGCAAGAGAGCGAGGTGAGGGAGCAGAGGCGGAAGCAAGTGGCGGTGGCATGCGCTGGGAGTGATGAGGGACAGGCACCTGCAAGAGAGCGAGGTGAGGGCAGCGTCACACGCGGGTGGTCATTCAGTGTCGGTATAACGACAGGCAGCGTCCGGTGTAGGCGGTGAGGGACCTGCAGGCTTCGATCTCACCCTTAAGCGCTTTGTGACGGCGGCCCGTGGCCCTCGGTTCGCAGAAGCCCTGGCTCCAGCTCCTGGCCTTCCTCATGGCCGTCATGATCGTGCTCCTCTGTGTCGTCGCGTACCGTTTGAAGGAGGCAGAGGACTTCGGGCTGATCGACTCGGAGGCGGGGCGTGGGACCATGGACCTGCTAAGAGAGACGGCGGAGAGGGAGGTGAGAGGGAGGTGGTGGGGTGCATGTTGTGAGCTGGTGGCTGGCGGAGGGTGGGGAGGGTGGTGGGGTGCATGCTGTGCCTGTGGTTTCATTCGCATCTACCCCTGCTTGCACCGACAGAAGCTGGAGAAGGAGATGAGGAGGACCAAGGTCTCGACTACGCCAACCCGCGCGATGGGGCCTGGCCGCGACAGGGCAGGCGCGACGGAGGGTCAAGAGGCGCGGGGCCCCGAGGGCGTCCCGCCGGCGCCAAATTTGCGTGTCTGAGGGACGACGTGGCAGTTTTTGCGTCCCAGTCTGCCACAGTGATGATGTCCCATTCCCACGTCCGGACCCTAGCACGCCGCCAGTGGCGTTTGGCCTGCATCTAGCTACTAGTGCGTCCTGCCGGTCAGTGGAGCAGGGAGTTCAAGGAACGAAGAACACAGATGAGGGTCGATGCATGAGTTGCTTCTGATTAGCCAGAGAAAGCATCAGAATCCGGAAAAGGGCCGGCAACGTCACTTGTTTGATCTAAGCTACAAAGGGGAAGCTCCCCGCGCGTGCCCGGAGCAGCTACGGGCCGCGCGTCCGCATGCAAGTGGGGGAGAGTCCGATGAGTGTGCGAGCGTCGGCACAAGCGCGCAGGACATGCGAGACGGAAGGGTATGCCTTTATGCCCGTGCCATAAGTCCTATTCGTTTCACGAATAAGTCCCCCCGCGGTCGGCGTGCTCGCGGATCCCGATCGTGCGCGCCTCCTGCCCCAGCGCGAGGCTGGGGCAGCAGCACCACATCGCCACGTCCCCCAGGCGCGTGCCCCGTATGCCCAGCATCGTCCGCAGCTTGGTGCGCTGCCGCGCCGCGTAGATGGCGACACCGGCGGAGGCGGGGAGGAACATGAGCGCCAGGCTCCGCAGGGCCAGGAGGTAGTCACAGCGGGTCGGCCCACGGAAGGGCACGGGCTCTGCGAAGAAGTGATCCTCCTGCGAGCGGAAACGCGCTAGACTAGGTTGGCGAGGATAGAGGGGTGCAGGACTGTCAGGTGCACATGGGCTGAGCCCAGGCCATGGCAAAGCACATTTACTTTCTCCCTTTGCTGGGGCTGCACTTGATGCTCGATGCCTACCCTAAACGCAGTCACTCGCCTCCACGACCTGGATGGGCGGACAGACGATGCCGACGGTCGAGTAGAGGGCGCAGTGGAAGAAGCAGGTGAGGAAGACGAACAGCAGGGCCTGCATCCAGCTGCTCGACCCAAGCCGGGTGGCGTTGCGGCCAAAGGCGGCGCACGGCACGCACGCCGCGAGGTAGCAGCCAAGCGGGGCTGGCCAGCCTGCGAGGGGTGTATGCGGAACGTGATGTTTGTGAGTCTCGACACGCTCGCGCGTAGGGATGGTGTGCGTGCGGCGTCACAGGGTGCATCTGCTTTGGCAATGCACTGCCACAGCTTGCAAGCGAAGGCACGAGCTGCACACAGCACTCACCGACTTTTCGCGCCTTGGCCATCTTCCGCTCCTGCGCTGGCTGCGAGCAGTCTGGAGCGGCACAGCACGCGGCTTCCCAGTGCCCCGATCCCCACGAGCCTCCCGCCCGGCTGCGGCGGACCACCCCCCCGCAGGCCGGACAGGAGGACGAGGACTGCTTCCCGGAGGTCGGCGAGGGCCGGGACGGTACCGAGCACCGGCACCGGAAGCGCCCCTCCTGCACAACAAGTGCCCTCGACATCTCCGCTAGAGGCATTCCAGGCGCCCATCCGACAATGCTTAAGCTCGCGGACCTCGAGTGGAGGCTCTTGCTTATGGTTCGGCCAATGTGCTGCAGCCCCAACTCCACGTCGCCGCAGAGATGCGCATCTCTCGACGTCGACGGGCCCTCCGAACACAGGTCAGCGCAGATGACAGGGGCGTCATCCCTCCCGAGCCGCTGGTACCTCATCGTCGCCGCGCGGGTCCAGTCACGTCACCCTCGCCTCGCCTCCGCAGCTGGCGGTCTGGGAGCAAGGCAGGAGGGCGTCAGCGTCATCTCGACATCCAAACGCACGACGTTCTCGGCAGCACGTATCAGAATTTCATCAATTTGCGCCCCCGCGGTCAACGCGGCCCTCGTCCCCGTCGGCCCAGCGCGACTCGTGCACGGAGAAGGAATTTGCTTGGCTGAGGTGTCGTTAATTGGCGAATTGCGAGACTGACGATGGCGAAAAGGGGCGCGCAGCGATGGTCGGAGCTGGCCGACCTCGTGCCAGTGGCACTGGCCTTACATCACTGGCTTCGACAGGAGCGGGTGAACCTTCAACGGCGCGATGCGAGTGCCCAGAGCAACTCCGCGAGCGCCTGTTCCCGGGGCGAGAGGCGCGCCGCGAGCCACTCGAGGTCTTCCCGAGACGACCGCTGGCCGACGGAGCGGATCGCAGAGGCCAGCACATCCACCGGCAGCCACCACGCGCCCCCGCGGCGGACGTGCGTGCGCGACGCGACCGCGATGCGCATGCGGACCTTCCCAGGCGCCGCGTCGACGGCCTCCGAGTCCTTTGCCCCACCGTAGACCACCTCGACCGCATCGCGGAGCGCAGGGTGGTTCGAGACCCCGCCCAGGACCTCGTCCACGGCGTTGGCCGCCGCGATGACGTCCGCGACGCCGCGCGCGTCGAGAGCCCCCGCGGCCTCCGCGGCAGGCACCGCCACGCCCGCCAGCACGCGCGCCTTGCGGCGGAGGCGGTTCCATCGCTCCGCCGATCCCTGGCCCTCCCCAGCGCCGACCGCGGCCGCCCATCGCGCGGCGTCCCGCGCCTCCTCGCACACGTCGCGCGCCATCGTCCCCAGCGCACGCTGCACGGCGTCGGGCGGCACTGACACGGCCCACCCGCACGCCACCCGCAGCTGCTCCTCGGCAGCCCGCACCTGCTCCCCTGCGCGACACGACGGCCTCTCTGGCTGATGAGACACAGTTTAATTACTTGCAGCGAGACTCGCTTGATGAACAAAACAGCATGACAAACGCACCTGACACAGGCCGCCTCCCGGCCGCCAGCATCGCCGGCTGCACCGTCCAAGGCCGCACGAGGTTCCCAATGGCCTGCAACGCCCGCACGGAGCCCCGCTTGGCGCTAGCGACCGTCTCCGCCACTGTCGCGGCCAGCTGGCTTAGTTCCTGCCGCTCTGCCTCCGATGGGGTGGGCCAGGGAGCGTCAGCCTCACCAACCCCACCCCTGCGAGCGAGCGCATGGGTCGAGGCGCTCACGACCGTCACAGCTATCGTGCAGCAATCCCTGGACAATTTATTGCAGAAAGCATCATGACGAAACAATCCACTGCAGCTCTGCGCTCCCCGGATGGTGGATACCCAACCCCCCGTCGCTGGCCCGCGTCAGCCCCACACACCTGGTCAAGAGCGGCGAGAGGAGCCCCCCGGCGCGCAGCACGCGCAGCTTGGGGATCGTGACGGCGATTTCGGCGCACCGCTTCAAAGCCTCGAGCCTCATCGCCCCCGCAGCGTCGTCTTCCGCGCCCCGCAGCGCCAGGGTGCGCCGCAGAGACCCCAGCACCTGCCCCACGGTCCAGGCTTCGCGGAAGTCAGGCAGGGCGTTGACAGGGTCCGTCCCGGCGCCGATGGACAGCGACGCGGCCGCAGCATCCAACGTCCCTGCGTGCGACGGCGGCACCGACCCCCATGGCCGCAGCGCAACGCAGGGAGCATCGCTGGCTTTGACATTCGTCGACATCGACGACAACACTCACCCCGGGCGTTGGCGTCGAGCGCCGGCAGTGGGGTGTTCTTGGCCACGCGATATCGCGTGACGTCTCTGTGGGGAATGGGAGAAAGTACTAACTCCAGGCCTGGGGCTCCATTACGGGGCAAACAACTGCAGTCATGCAATCCAGATAACAGTCGTGCAATTCTCGATCCCGCCTATGCACCCTCTACACATCGGTGACAACGTCGTTGCTTCACGCCCAGCACCGCACCCCAAGGCCCTCTGCCACTTGCACGCCCCTCACCGCCACACGTGGCCCACAGACGCCGTCCATCTGTCCACGACCCCGCTGGTGGCGCCAGGCCCATCATGCCCACCAGAGCCGCGCCTCTCGCTCTCCCTCTCCCGCACCCGCGCCACCTCCAAGGCATGCCGCCTCCCCATAAGCTCCACGGCCCTGTCTGAGAACGTGCCCGGGGCCGTGCGCGTCAGCAGCCGCGCCGCGAGGAGCACGGCGCCCCAGTCCGGGGCCGTCGCCACCATGCGCTCGACGTGAGATGCGTTGACGCTTCCCACGAACGCCGCCCCGGCCACTGCGGCCTTGTGGATCACCCCTGCGAGAGATGATGAGGCGGCAGGGCTGGGTTCCGACTTTACGAGTCGGCCAGGGCCGGGCCTGCCTGCTTCACAGTGGGCTGCGTTATGATAGGTGCATCATTGGAAGATCTTGTTAGGCCCCTCACCAGGGCCACGCTGAAGCAGGCACGCCACGGGGAGTGCCTGGGAGAGCGCCTGGGAATCGAGGGAACGGGCGGCGTGCGACTCGCGCAGGATCTCCAAAGCTGGAGCAAGGGACGACAGTGCACCGACGTTCGTGCCCGCACACTTGCTGAGGACTTGGTGGGCCTGCAAGAACAGGGCGATTAAATTGACTCGTTCTCTTGCCTTGCTTTCATCGATTACATCGACACGGTGGCGCGTCGTGCACATCACGCAGCGCGGGGCCAAGCCACAGTGCCTGCCGCCGGTCTGGTCCCAATCCCACCCCAAGCGCAGCCACTCCACGCCGCCCCTCACCCGCCAGAACGCGAGCAGCGCCTTCGGTACCGCCTCCCGGTCCGTCGCTTGCGCCTCGTCTCCGCCGCGCACGGCCCTGGCCCTTCCTTGCAGATGCATCGCCAGCATCGCGTCCGCCTCATGAAGCACGATGGAGAGGCCCCGCACGTCCGATACCCCCGCGCCGCCCTGCCGACGCCCCTCTCGCACATGACTATCACCACCATCGTCGCGCTTACTCGCATCGCCCGCCTCAGAGCCATGAGATGCGTCCACGCCAGACCGGGCCAGGATGCGCGCGCGGTCGGCCACTGCGCCCATCGCCTCGGCGTCCCCCGCGCCCGGCGTGCCACGGAGCGCCCGCAGCGCCGCGAGCAGCTCGCCGGACGAGCCCGCAGACGCCACGGCACCCAGCAACGCGTCCCGGAGCCCACGCTCATCCCGCGTCCCCATTGACCCCTCCAACGCCCCCTGGCCACCCAGCGCCTTGAACAGGGCCTGGTCTGTATCGGGGTCCGCTCCCAATCGGTGCAGAAGCATCGCGACGGCCGCGGCGGCTTCTGCAGGCAGCGGCGTGACGATCATTGCTGCACTCTCGGCGCGTAGCACCTCCAGCAACGCACCGGCCTCTGCCTGCCCCGCGCGGAGGGCACCTGCGAAGCGAAACACGTAGGATATATGGTGCAGCGACTTCACTACGTAAGACAGATGCCATTTGCTGGGCACTGCAACATCGCGTCGTAAAGCCACCAGACCAGCGCGCGCACGCTCCGCCTCACCCGCTCCCTCAGGGCCTGTTCCCGCCGCGGCCAGGAGCAGTGGCCGCAGAATGTCCGGCGACAGCATCCCGAGCCGCTTTGTCGACCACAGCATTGATGCGGCCGTCGTGGGCGACATGGATGGCGCCAACTCCGCGACCCTCGCCGTCAGCGCCGAGAGAGTCTCGGCGGGTGCAGCCACGCGCGCATCGCAGAGCGCACCCAGCGCCGCGTCCAGCGACCCCGGACCGAGCCGCGGTGCTGCCGCCTGCATCGCACGCGCTACCCCTGGCGCCAGCGCCCCATCACTCGCAGCCACCCACTGCGCCCAGGCGTCCCGCCCCTTGGAGTGCCGCCACAGCGCCTCCCGCAACTGCCTCCGCTCGTCCGGTTCCAGCCCCACCGACCCGTCCGCCCTCATAGATGGGAAGGCATCCACGGGCCCTAGGTCATCCCCCTGCTGAGGCAATGGCCACCCACTCAGCCCCGGGTCCGCCGCAACGCCAGGCTCGGTCACCAGAGACTCCGCCACCGCTGCCGACGTGCTCGGTGCAGCAGGTGGCAGCGCGAGCAGGCCCAACTCGTCACGGACGCGTTGGCACCGGGCCAAGGCCGCCAGCAGCCCTGCGAGGTCCTCCGGGACCAGCGCCGCCACCTGCCGCGCCGAGAGCGTCACGGGCGCGGAGTACCACTCCGAGAGGTCGGCCAGCAGACCACGCAGGTCGCGACCCTCTGGGGCGGTCACCGCATCCGGCGCCGCATCCAAAGCAGTGATCCCTGCGCCACTCGGCCCCGCGCCTTGCACCGCTGCCGCGATGGCGCGACGGGTCGCGTCGCTGACGGCGGGGAAGCGGCTTGCCAGGAAGGTCCGCGACTCCCGTCCCGCCCCGTCGCTCTCTCCACCCGCCACTACCCTCCCCTCCACCTCCGCCCACCGCAGCACAGCCCGCAAGTCGTCCGTCGACTCTCCCAGAGCTGCGCCGGAGGGCTGTCGGCCTCCCAAGCTGCCTCGCGCGCCGTTTGCGAGGGCGAGTGTGGCTGCCACCACCGCCTCCGCCACCAGCGGGGCGGCTCGCTGGAAGGCCAGCTGCAGGAGCTCGGGCGGCGCCGGTGCGCCCCACAGCGCGGGATCGCGCCACCAGCCCCGCTCGGCCGCGGCCCGGTAGGGGAGGGGCACGTCGAGGAGGTCACGAAGGGCGGTAGGGCCCCGCGCTGATCTCATCCGCCTCCCCCTCGCGGCCAGCACGGTGCCGCGTTTGTCGAACCACGGCGCGGCGCACGCGTTGACGACGGCCACGCCCTCCTGCGACACCCGGGCCAGCGCGGCCGCTGCGTCCGTGTCCGCCCTTGCGGCGGCAAAGACGGAGCGATAGGCGCTGAAGACGTCGGCGCGCTGGTCGCGGGTCAGGGAGCCGAGTCGGCCGATGAGGGACTCGACCGCGGCCACGAGCGTCGAGGCGTCGAGGGCTCCGGAGGCATGGAGCGTGCGGACGAGCCCGGTGATCACCCTGCAAGGAGGCACAACATGCGAGGGAGTCCCATCGTTGCGCGATTCATAAGCATGATGACTACCAAGGACCTGCTAGCTGTAAACGTACAGCAATAAGCGACGCGACTCACCGGGGGGGCGCGTCCGGCACGACCCAATCACTGGCAGATGCTTGCAAGTCCCGAAGCTCGTCCCTCGTAAAGGGGTGCCCCGAGGCAGGAGCGGAGGCGAGGAGCGAGACGAGGCTGTCGGGCCGCAACGTGTCGAGATCCCGCAGCGCCGTGCGAACCAGAGCGTCGACGGCGGACCGTGGCGCGGGGCTGCCAGACGCCGCTGCCGCCGCCCCCACCCGCACCAGCCGCGCCGCCATGTCACCGTCCATGCACCCGTCCATGGCCAGACCCTCCGCGGCGTCCCACAGCCGCGCCACCCAGTCCGCGCCCCAGTCCACCGCCGCACCACCTGCCCCGTGCCCCTCGCCTGCCTCGTCACTCCCGCGCCTGTCCGCCGGGCTCCCCTCGCCCTGCGACCCCCTCTGGAGGTCCTCCAGGGCCACCATCGCCCCGCGCACCGCGACGGCCACCTCGCTGCCGTTTGGCTCCACCATGGACTGCAGCACTGCCTCCATCGCCTCCCGCACCTGCGCCCCGGACCGTGCCGTCGCCAGCGCCCGCAGCCCCTCCTCGCGACCCGGCGAGGCCGCTCCCGCGACGCCCTCGCTCCGCTGGTCGGCCCCTCTCTCCGCCATCAGCCGGCACCGGGACAGCAGCCGCGCCGCCAAGGGCGAGAGCTCTGGGGTAGACCCAGACGCCTCCCCAGCTGCCGCCCACCGCCGCCAGAGCCCCGCAGCGACGGGGTTCGGGAGCTGATGGCCCACGAAGCGCAGAGACTCGAGGGCCGCGGCGATGGACGTCGGGCGGGGCGCAGGGCACGCGACGAGCGCGGCTGTTAGGGGTGCCACCGCACGACTCGACCGGCGCCTAGTGCCCGCCCCAGCGCCGCCCTCGCCCTCCTGTCGCCCGGCTGCGGTGTTGTCGTCCATGTAAGCTTCCCGCTTGTCCTGCGCCACGCGGGCCAGCATGGAGCACGCCGCGCTTTCGACAGCGTCCCACAGACCCGGAGTGTGGGGCCCGAGGCACCCGGTCCAGTGAGCCGAGTCGACGGCCTCCAGCAGCGCCAGTCGCTCGGCATCGCTGACTGTAGATTGAGGCCCCAGGAGCTCCCCGGCAGCGGCGGCCACCTGGGCCACGACATCGTCCGGCAGCGGGGTCGTCTGGGCAAGGGCCAACAGCGCCTGCACCGTCGCAGAGGGACCGACGACCCCGGCGTCTGCCCTGCCGTCGGACGGCTGCCCGAGGACCCCACGGCCAAGCAGGGTCGGCGCGTCAGAGCCCACACCGTCGCCGTCCTGTACATCCGCCCCGCCCCGCGCCTCTCCCAGCGTCGCAAGGGCGGCACGCGCCACGGTCGCCGCCGCAGCCTCCGCGACGTCAGGGGCGCTCGCTTGCGAGGCTTGCAGCTTCACGAGCCGCCTCAGAGCCGCCGTGGTCACACGGAGTCGAGACTCGACGCTGTCTGTGGGAATGGGCACATGCTAGTGGATAAGGAGAGCCAATCTGACCAAACCGTATCTGGTGCGGCATCGAGATGCTCAAAAGTTGTCCATGCACGCATGAGCACAGTCGGAGCAGCATTGATAACGTCCCTCCACTGTGCGAGGTCCCCACCGTATGGCGCAGCTGGCCCACCTGGTCTCGCCTCCTCGACCGCCTCCACGACCTCCGCGATCGAAGACCCCGTCTTGGCACGCTTGTACGGCATCGTTCGCGGCTTGCTGCTGTACCCGCGTGCGTCCAGGGAGGCGTCGGGGAGGTCGGAAAACAGAGCGCGGAGGTCGGCGGCGAGCCGGGGCGACATGGACTGTCCCTCCGACAACGCGCCGACCGCTGCGGGGCGGAGAGAGCGACACTGGCATTTATACTCATGAATGAAACAATGGCATCACCTGACAGGGTGTTCAGAGGGCGTGCATTATTAAGCTTGAGTCAGGGGGTGCAGCTGTGGTCACCCTCCTCTGCCAGGCGCGCCCCGTCGGTGACGCAGAGCGTGCTGGTGGTGGCATCGACCGCCGCGCGAAGCACGACGGGCGCAGTGAGCGCTCCCTCTCCTGCCACCCACCACCGGTCCAACCCCGCCTGTGGGCACGGACGCAATGACATCCCAATTCGTGCATGGACCGCAGATATCTAAAATATATCCCCTATATCTGTATCACGCGAGAGAGCTGTCGGGCAGTCGACAGACCTGGGCCGAGCCTCACGAAGGCAGATGTGTTAGGTGACGATGTGTGTCGAGTGTCAGCAGCGTGGTTTGCGAGTGCTCGCCTGGATGGCGTGCAGGAGCATGTCGTGCGCGTATGGCTCGTCCCTCCGCGCTCCGCAGTCGGACTTGACCTTCTCCACCAGGAGCCGCAGCATCTTGAGCAGCGTGTGGGGCGTGAGAGACCCGACTGAAGACAGCGCCTGCAGAGAGAGTCGGGAAACATTTGAGGGCTTTGGTTCATGTGATGAGTGCAGTTGTCTGAGGTGGCGCAGGCACTCGCATGTTGGCTGTGAGGCAGAGCTGCCTAGGGATGCTGAGGCACGATGAAAGATGTGCTCCCACTTCGCATGATGCGTGTGAGGTGCGCGTAGTCTCCATCTCACGTGCGTGCGCGTGCACTCACCTGCATGGTCCGGACAAGGCCCGGGAGGGACATGCGCTCGGCAGCGATGGCGGCGTTGTGCGCCAACACGTGTGTGTCTTCCCACCCCGTCGGGGGCTGCAGGCGCACGGACGCTTGGATCGCGCGCACCACGACGCGGGGGTCATGGATCTGGCCCATCTGTCGGAAGAAGAGGCGGACCTGTCGGGCACAAGGGCGGTCTCGGTGATCAGAGCGGCGGTCACAGCACAGGGTGCTGTGGTGCTAGCCTGGCATGCCGCTCACAGCTGCCGATGTGCGTTGCGACCGCTCACCAGGTCTCCCGGCTGGCAGGCGTCCCGGGTGGCAGCGACGTCGCGGGTGATGGTCGACAGGGAGGCGAGCGCCAGGGCCGCCTGGCGCGGGTGCACCCCGGAGGACATTTGGGACACGGCGGCGACGAGGGAGGTGAGGAATCGCGATTCCCTGTAAGTCAGGGGCGCCCTCCCTTTGTCCTGAGGAAACGGGGAGGCGAGGGTTCATATGGGCCATGCGCGTGTGGGGAAGGAGAGCTGGCGTCATCTGAAAGACCCCATCCGCCCTGAGTATTGACGAGCGTCGCCACGCTGCACACCACCAGCCTCGCCACAGCATCGAAGCGGCACTCGCCCGCAGGAGGTTGGCGCATCGCACGACGGCGTGGAAGGTCGCGACGGAGGTGGGCCGGGGGCCCCCCGCTGCCTCAAGCACGGTCGCCACGTCTTGTATCGACTTCGCACCTCCCAAACGCTCTTGCACCGACAGCGCCAACCCCGCAGCGTCCACCCCAGCCATGGCCTCGCTCACCACCGCCATGGCGCTGGCAGAGAGGCCCTGCAAGTGGCGATCAAAGGCCTGGGTTTCCTCTGATCACAATTGCCTGTCACTGCCGGCAGCAATGTGAGAGCATGCGAACGGGCCCACTGGCCGCAAAGCGTGTCACGCATGAGCGCACCGCAGTCACCTGGAGGGCCGATGGGCTTTCTCGGCGCAGGATGTCCACTGCTTCCCGCACCCGCGCGGCGCCCTTCTCCATCCCGCTCCCCAGCGCGGCCAAGGGCCCGACGGCCTCAGCCACGGCAGACAGAGCCCGAGCATCGTCCACGCCCACCGCAGCCGTGCACCGCAAGACCTGCGAGCGGCGAAGCCCTTATGCGTGCACACACATCGCCCGCACCTAGTAGCTACGAGCTAGGTGCAGGTGCAAGAGATTAACCTGCCAGGTTGCTGCGGGACGGGGCTTGGCGAGTGACTTGCGCCGCACCGCACCTGCGCTGCCAGTCCGTGGCCCAGGGTCGGTGCCACTGCGGCGATCCTGGAGGACAGGGAGGCGGCCTGAGGAGAAGAGGGCTCCAGGCGGAGGCCGAGGGACACGAGGAGGCGCAGGGCGCTCGCGAAGTCGGCGCCAGACACGCACTGCAGGCTTGCGAGGCCGAGCTGGCACGCGCGCTCCCGCAACGCTGTGAAGGTAGGCGGCCACCTGGGGATGCGGACATCTCACGTATCGTCAGGATACGACGGGCATGTGGTAGGACAGGCGATGTTGCAACGGCCTTGCGCCCCGCAGCCCCTCACGTGGCGAGGGTCTGCTGTGTCAGGACGAGGCTGTCCGCTCCCGTGGCCGGGTCATGATAGCAGAGGCGCAGGTACGCCAGAGCCGCGCTGGAGGCGCGCAGGACGACCAGGCATGCCTGCAAATGAGGGTGGAGAGGACCGTGTGCAGACTTGGTTGAGTGCTTCGCCAAGAGGCCATGACTCATGCAAGCGGCCTCATGCATCACTCTTGCACGAAATGTTATCCGGCGTCCTGTGCTAGCGAGACCGCGCACCCGGGTGTCCGTGGGAGATGCGGCATCGGCCGTCGCTTGCACAGTCCCCGCCATCCATGCCACGTCGTCGTCGGTGGGCGCGGCTCGCCCGGCCAGCATTTGGCCCCGGGACTCCGCGGCTAGGCGTCGCCTGCGCAAAGAAGCAGGGCAGGGCAGTCAGAGCCTGCGCTGGGCGCAAAGGTCACGACCTGGGGCCCGGCTCTCGCCACTGCGGTGGCCACCTGAGGTACGCGGTGCCGATGGAGAGCCCGAGAAGGGCGTCCTCGAATCCGACGGAGCTCTCGGCGTCCTCCAAGCAGCGCCGAACGTCAGCAAGGGTCCGGCATTCGCCAAGCCGCGCCTGGGTCGTATCTGCCGGCTCTCTCAGCGCCGGGGCGGCAGCGGCATGCAAGCTGTAAGGGCGCCCCGAATGGAGAAACAAGGAAGGACTGCGTAGAGTGGTAAAGGCATGCCGTTCGCGAATCATCAACCGCAGAAAATCGCTGGTAGCTCCAGCAGTGCTCACCTGCGCCACCCGGACCTCATGACGTCCAGCGTGGGGGCTTCGGCAGCATTAAATGGGCAATGAAGCGCTCGCTGCACGCCGGATGTACGAAATCGGGCCCCCAAGCACGCCTGATGCGATGCGACACTCAGCCACCCTCTGTGGTCCCTCCAGGACGCCCGCGCAAACGATTCCGACTCCCACGACCATCTTGCACCACGTGGCTTTGTTCGGACAGCTGTGCGTTCCTCAACAGGCCAAGGGGTCAGTCCGTGGGGCCGTCCTTGGCACAGCACGGGCAAGGGGCGCCGAGGGAGCCCGCGATCGCAGGTCTCGGGCCCCGCCGCTCCACTCCTTGCATCCCTCAGATTGGCGAACACCTGCACGATGAGCGTACGGGGTCAAAAGATGGAATGCGACGGTAGGGGCCCCGCGGCCGCCATCGGGCCCATTTGCACTGCCCACGCACCCGACCCCAACGATGGATGCCCTCCCGCGGAGCCGGAGCCGCATATTGACTAGCGACCAAAAGAGATGGGTCGGCAGGAGGGAAAGTTGCCTCCCTCTCCTGCTCCATCGGAAGCGCTCCACGACGTCCTCCTAACAGTGCGCGTCTCCAAGCCTCTCTACTGCATGACACATCGTTTGGCGTGAGATTTGGTGCTAACACCAAAGTGGAGGACCAGAAGTAGCCAGGCCAGTGTTGTGGTCTCTGGCAGCCCTCGGGTGTTGCCCACTGGCACCCACTGGCACGGTTTAACCTGCTGGGAGTGCGGCAAGGTGTGAAGTGGTGGCACTGGGCCCATCCTTCTCGAGCTGCATCTCATCCGACAAGTGAGTTTTGTGACGCAGCAAGCTCTTGACCGACACGTCACCTCAAGTGTGCGGTGTGCGGATCAGCTGCGCACAGAACATGCCAGCGCGCAACTGGAGGGCCACAGCTGCACCGTTGGCATCCGCTGCAACTGCTTGCCAGCCTCCTGGGCCAGGAGCTGTGCAGGCAGCCGCGTGTTACAGCCTAGCGGCTGCGGCCGCCGAGTTTCGCAGTGGCATGTCGCCACCGCCAGACGAGGCTAAGTGTGCTGCCAAAGTACGAAAGTCACTCTTAAATCGTGCAGCGGAGCGAAGCAACCATGCAGCCTAAAATTTACCAGGCCTTGCAGCTGTTGAGCATGCCCGTGCTCGAGTCCATGAGCAGGCTCAGCACCGTGTCGAGCATCGCGCCCTCATCGTAGCGGTTGATGACCTGGGTCTTGGCCAGCGTGTGCGCCGTCGAGTTGAGGGTCTTGAGCGAGGCCGACCACGTGGAGGCGTAGTTGGCCGACGTCTGGAGGGACGTGTTCTTGCTCACGGACGTCGCGAAGCTCTCGGCGAAGGTCTCGAGCTTGGTCTGGTAGTAGTTGCGGTCGCGGATGCCGAACGCGCCGGGCGCGAAGTAGCCCATGGAGAAGAAGAGCGACGAGACGAGGCCGGCGAAGATGAGCGTCAGCACCCAGCCGGCAATGATCTTGGGGAGCACCCAGTAGTTGACGCCGCCGCTGCGCTCGGTCAGGCCGATGCCCACCACCGACCCCGTAATGCAGTGCGTCGTCGACAGCGGCAGGCCCAGCTTGGACCCAATCACGATGATGAAGGCCGCGCCCAGCTCCGCCGCGAACCCACGCGTCGCCGTCATCTTGGCGATCTTGACGCCAAGCATTCGCATGATGATGTAGCCCATCGTCGAGAGACCGACGCAGATGCCGGCGCCGCCCATGAAGAGGATCCAGTAGAGGTTGTTCTTGGTCGAAGCGTCCGTCTTCTTGGTCAGCTTGCGGGTCTTGTACACGTACCAGATCCCGGCCATGGGGCCCACCGAGTTGGCGATGTCGTTGGCGCCGTGGGCAAAGGACATGGACATGGCCGTGAAGACCTGGAGGTACTTGAACGCCTCCTCCGTGCGCGCATCGAACACCTCGGCGGCGGAGTGGATGGCACCCACGTGCACGTCCGTCTCAATCACGGCGTGCACGTCCGAGTCGAGGCCCTTGAACACCGTCTTGAAGATGGACTTGCCCTGGCCCTCCTCGAGCGCGGCCTTGCGCTCCTTGGCCTGGGTCTCAAGCTCCCGGATGCGGGCCGTGTCGCAGACATACCAGTCGGGGTTCTCGGGGTCCTGCGTGCGTACGCGGGGTTCACGGGGGTGAGCGGATGGTAGAAAAGGAGAGGCGGGGGTAGCGGGGAGACAGTGCCTGTGCATGCGCAGGCCTGTTGGCATAAGTTGCAGGCAAGCGCTCATCCACCGCGCCGCCACTTCAACCCCCCCCCTCACCACGACGATCTCGCCACGCTCCATGCGAGCGCGGAACATGGCCTCAGCCTTGGGCATGAAGACGACCTTGGTGATGGCCCCAATGATGACGGCGACACCGGCACCCGTGCCGAGGCCGATGGCAATGCACTGGTTGTTGGTCAGGTAGGACGTGCGGGACTGCATGCAAAGGGATGGCTGTGGGTCAGCGGCAGCAGGGCAAGCGGCAAGGCAAGTGCACCCCCAATGCAGCACCAAGCCAAGAGCACGCAGCCCCGCAGCCCTCGCGCTTCCGTGCACACCTTGGCGCCGGAGAGCACCATGAAGAGCACGTCGATGGACACGGTGAGGAACACCCAGATCGGCAGGGAGATCCACGACCGGATGTACGAGTTCCGGTGGCGCAGCACGAAGGTGCGCGCGCAGAGGAAGAAGATGGATGCGAGGATGCCGGAGCACACGGGCGAGAACACCCACGAGATGACGATGCCGGCGACGCCAGTGATGGGGAAGTTGGGGGCCTTGGCAATGCCGTACCACTGGATGGCGTTACGGCCGTGCGAGACGAGGCCGAACCCGATGACGGCGCCGACGATGGAGTGGGTCGTGGACACGGGCAGCTCGAGCAGCGTGGCAGCGATGAGGAAGATGCCGGCAGCGGCCAGCGAGCACATCATGCCGAACATCATGACCTCGGGAGCATCGGTGAAGTACTTGTAGCTGAGAATGCCCTGCAGCGCAGTTGGCCAGGTAAGGATCAGCCAAGCTGACGCTCGCCTGCCAACGGCAGGTAGGCTGCCGTCGGTGCGCCTCGCCATGGCGCGGCGTTCAGCGCAGCAGACTCACTCCGCGGATGGTGTCCGTCACATTGGCGCCGAGGCCGAGGGCACCCGACATCTCGCACACGGCCGCGACGATGAGCGCCTGACGGATCGTCAGGGCGCGCGAGCCCACGCTCGTACCGAAGGAGTTGGCGATATCATTCGCACCGATGCCGTAAGCCATGAAGAGGCACAGGATGCCTCCCACGGCCACGATCCACAGGTAGTCGTTGAAGTGCTGCATTGCGCCTGCGGACAGCAAAAGTAGCGGGAGCGGTTAAAGGCACGTGCGCATCGACTTGCGAGATGGCGCAGCGGCATCGCGGCCGGCCGCTGGGCTCTGCTCCATGTCCAGGGCAGGTGCGGCACCAGGCAGCGCAAGGGCGCGCGCTGCACCTCCTGGAGCGCGCGCAAGCAACATTCGTTGCAAAATTCAAAGGCCTCCGGGGGCGCTGGGCCCCGGAAACCCCACAGCCGCCGGGCGGGTCCCGGCCATGCCAACAGCAGGTAGTTAGCGAATATCGCGTGCGGAAGAGAATCACGCCCGCGCAACCACACATTTGCGGAGGAAACTTGCAATGATGTGGCGCGGCGGGCGCGCGCACCGCAGATTCGCTGGCGGGAGAGCAGCGGAGGCCGCCGCATCCCTCCGCCCGCCGCGCTACCCGTCTCCTCCCCGGGAGGCGGCCGCGCGCCCGGACCGGCCCCCGCAGCGAGGATATTGTCGGAAACGGATAAAAGAAAGCGCGCGGGGGCCGCAAGGTTGTCAAGGGGGAACGGGACCAGCGTGTAGAGCCGCCCGCCGCCTCCAGCAAAACCACCGCATCCCCGGCCCGGGAGCATGTCCATTGTTCATGATAAAACCGCATCGCTTCCACTTACGAGGACTGCCGCCCGGAGGCGGCGCAACTGTCGACTCCCTGGCTTCTGCGGTGGGCGCCCTCCTGCTCACCTGTCGCTCTCTGATGCCTCCCCTTCTTCCGGGACGCTTGTGGCGACGAAGAGAAATGGTTGGGAGGCGGGGGGCGCGCGGCTTTTTGAGCTCTGCGCTCAGGGAGAATATTCCTGGCCCTGACGCTGCCCGAGACGTCTCGGGACATCTCACCCCCTGTCAGTCCATACTTCGCCCAAATCCAGAGGCCGTGCGGTGCCCCACACGGTGTCTGCAATGCTGCATATGGAGGGAAATCTCGGCTCTGTCGCCCTCGGTGCACCGGGGCCTGCGTGGGCCACTCGCACGCCCCTGGCTGTGCTGCATCGCAGTTGCTGCATCCTGGGGGAGCCGGATGAGAGTGTTGCAAGAACTGCACATGATCATTCCAAGCTCGCGGCGTCGCTCGGACGCCTCAAAGCGCGCAGTGCTTGAGAGGCTGGGCATGCATGCCCGAGCCCAGCCTCGCCGCCCTCACCGCGTGCTGGAGCGCCACATGGGCGTTCCAAGAGGGGATCTCACACATCCGGATGATGTGATCCAGGTGACGTGCCGACCTTGGGATGGCGCACTCTTCTGCATCTGCATGGACGGCGCGCACGCAGATGTTTGCCGCTTACAGCACGAGGGTCTCTGGGCCCGCTGAACTCTTACGGCGTCTTCATGTTGTGAGACACAGGGCACAGGGCACAAGGCGCCGCGCTTGTGGGCACTCGCCTTGTGAACGGTCCCGCCGCCGTGCGTCGTTCTCCTTCTGTGCCACGGCGAGGCCCCCTGCATGCAGTTGGAAACCTCTCCACCCCCGTCGCGCGGCGCAGCTCCGCACTGCAGCCGTGCGTGAGCCAGCACAACGCGGTCCCCGGCAGCTGCAGCTGCTGCACAAGCTCTCGCGCCTACCTGTAAGCTCGGCCGAGGGGCGTTGTCTCGCGCGCGCAAGCCACTGCCAGGTCGTAACCATCACGCTATTCAACGTCGCATACCGAAAGCACAAGCATAGTAGCACGAGCACAACAGCCAGCCCCCTACCACGAGTTGCAGCTGTTGAAGACGCCCGTCTTGGAGTCGGTCAGCAGGCTCAGCACGTTGTCCAGCAGCGCGCCCTCGTCGTAGCGGTTGATGACCTGGGTCTTGGCCAGGCTGTGCGCCGTCGAGTTGAGGCTGGTGGCCACGGCCGACCACGTGGAGGCATAGTTGGGCGACGTCTGCAGGGACGCGTTGCTCGTGACGGCCGACGCGATGCTCTCGGCGAAGCTCTGGACCTTGGTCTGGTAGAAGTTGCGGTCGCGGATGCCGTACGCCCCGGGGGAGAAGTACGAGATGGAGAAGAAGAGCGCGCACACGAAGCCGCAGAAGATGAGGGTGATGATCCAGCCGAAGATGATCTTGGGGAGGATGAAGTAGTTGACGCCGCGGCTGCGCTCCAGCAGCCTGCAGAGGTGACGTGGGAGGGGTGAGAGGGTCATCCAAGACACGGTGCGTGAGCAGACCGCCTGCCTCGTGAGCACACTGCCTGAAACTGCCCTCGCGCTGGGGAGGGGACGAGCAACGCCGCGAGAAACTCACCCGATGCCCACCACCGACCCCGTGATGCAGTGCGTCGTCGACAGCGGCAGGCCCAGCTTGGACCCAATCACGATGATGAAGGCCGCGCCCAGCTCCGCCGCGAACCCGCGCGTGGGGGTCATCTTGGCCACCTTGACGCCGAGCGTGCGCATGATGATGTAGCCGAGCGTCGAGAGGCCGAGGCAGATGCCCAGCGCGCCGAGCGCCAGCAGCCAGTACATGTCGTTGACGGTCGCGCTGTCCGTCTTCTTGGTCAGCTTGGAGGTCTTGTACACGTACCAGATGCCGGCCATGGGGCCCACCGAGTTGGCGATGTCGTTGGCGCCGTGGGCAAAGGACATGGACATGGCCGTGAAGACCTGGAGGTACTTGAACGCCTCCTCCGTGCGCGCATCGAACACCTCGGCGGAGGTGTGGACGGCGTTCACGCGCGCGTTGGTGTCGATCACGGCGTGGACGTCGTTGTCGAGCCCCTGGAAGACGGTCTTGATGATGGACTTGCCCTCGCCCTCCGCGAGGTCCAGCTTCTTCTGCCTGCGCTCGGCCTCCAGCTCACGCACGCGAGCCATGTCGTAGACGTACCAGTCGGGGTTCTCGGGGTCCTGCGGGCGTGTCAAAGCGAGCAGCCCACGTCAGTGCCAAAGGGGTGGGGCAGCGCGTGCGCCACCGTGGGAACACAAGTGCCACGCAGATGCGTATGCAGGTGCAGGGGTCCTGTCCCCGCCCCCCAGGGACTCACCGCCACGATCTCGCCCTTCTCCATCCGCTCGCGGAACATCGCCTCCGCCTTGGGCATGAACACGTGCCTGATGAGGAAGGCAACGATGATGGCGACGCCCGCGCCGGACGCGAGACCGATCCCCACCTGAACGCCCACGTTGTTCTTCACCGCGGGGGCCTCCTTATTCTGGAGCGGACAACGGAGGACAGCCGTGAATCGCCGCTGGGCACCCGCTGGACGCTGCGGCAGTAGATCAGCGCGAGACGAGCACATGTCGAGCGCAGCACAGCTGAACAAAAGCAAGGGGCAGGCTGGTGCCTGCGCGGGCCCTCGCCTTGGCGCCAGCGAGCGTCATGAAGAGCACATCGATGGAGATGCTGATGAACACCCAGATCGGCAGGGAGATCCAGCCGCGGATGTAGGAGTTCTTGTAGCGCAGCACGAACGTCCTGGCGGACCAGAAGATCATCGCGGCAAGGATACCCGAGCAGACCGGCGAGAAGACCCACGAGATGACGATGCCGGCGACGCCAGTGATGGGGAAGTTGGGGGCCGCGGCAATTCCGTACCACTTGACAGCGCTCGAGCCATGCGAGACCAGGCCAAACCCGATGATAGCGCCGACGATAGAGTGCGTGGTGGAGACGGGCATCTCCCACAAGGTGGCGAGGACCATGAAGATGCCGGCCGCGCCCAGGGAGCACATCATGCCCAACATCATGACCTCGGGAGCATCGGTGTACACCTTGTAGTTAAGAATCCCCTGCGCAGCGACGGCGGCATCGTTGTTGAGGTCTCGTAGACAAAGCGTTGCGGGCGCCAAGCTCGATTGCCGACGCCGGTGTTCAAGACAAAAAGTGCAAAGAAGGCACAGCACGCTGGCGCAGCTCACCCCACGGATGGTATCCGTCACGCTGAAGCCGAGACCCATGGCGCCGGCACTCTCGCAGAAAGCCGCCACGATGAGCGCCTGGCGAATGGTGAGGGCGCGCGAGCCGACGCTCGTGCCGAACGAGTTGGCCGTGTCATTGGCCCCAATTCCGTAGGCCATGAAGATGCCGAGGACGCATCCCACTCCCACGATCCACGTGTAGTCCGTGAAGTGATTGTAGTGCATCTTGGCCGCCGAGAGCTGCCGCGACGCGTGTCACTGCAGCACAGAGGGTGCATGTGGTTGGGTTGTCACACAAGACAGCGAAGAAAGAGGCACCTTGAGCAAGGCGGCAAACGAATACAACGACCAACCGCATCCGAAAACAGCCGCCTTCCCCTCCCCAGCGGGCGCGAGCTGGCGGGAGGCCCGGCCAGCTGCGGCGGCTGGCCATGTCCTGGGGCCGGCCGGGCACCGAAAAGGCTCTGCGCTTCCCCGTCCGCGAGCAACAGCTCGTCATCAGGAAGTGTTGCGGCGCGGAAAAGCTCCAAGAGGGCGGCCAAAGGTGACGCGGGGGGCCCGAGATGCCTCCCCACCCCAGGCCCCGTCTACGCGCGCCGCCCGCGAGCACATCGCCCAGAAGGCCGGCACAACGCAAAGGAAAAGGTTAAAAAAGCGCGCATCCGGGGCCTTGGGAGGCGCGTGCGGCGCGGCGGCGGGCATCTCGGGGGCCCCATGCGGTGGCGGGCGCCGGCGCCCAGCGACCCCGCCACCGCGTTCGGCAGGCAGAAATAAAGCTCAAGAGGCGCTATTTGTAAGCGGACAGGGCCATGACCCACCCAACGGTCACCATCGGTCACCCAGGTGCGTCGCCATACGGCAGCCCACTCACCGCGATGGAGGTCCGCAAGCGCCGTCCGGGCCTTGGGATGTCGGTTGATGAGGGCGGATGGCGCAGGAACGGCGCAGGAGCGACGGAAAAGGCCGGACCGACGGGGAATCTCCCTGACGTCAGGAGTT